>CM077095.1:107236072-107813275 GCA_039513925.1 Platanthera zijinensis
GAGAGACCTAGTATAAGGTCGTTACCCAACCAAGCTACACTGGATCGGGCCAGAACGAGCCTTACTGCCCAAGACGATCACCCTACACTTTCGTGACAATGACCCACTCTCCAAACATAGAATAATCATCTTGTTAGACTATGGAAACTCATCACATTACATCAAAAGAAATTCAAAAACCAATATATATATATATATATATATATATATATATATAAGCTAAGGGCTCACATCTCTAAGGTCTAGAGACGAGACCGGTGCGTCTTCTCGTATGGGATCTATTGCGGGTACACTCTCACACGATCACTGGGACTTGTGCTACTCCATCTCCTAAAAATTGTGTATAACATGTTAGTCAAAATACTAAGTGGATTCACACATCTCCAAGATCTCTAAGTCTCGACGACGAGAGTGAGCTTTTATCAAATAGAAATAGATGAAGCATAAGAGTTAACAACAACTATATATATATATATATATATATATATATATATATATATATATATATATATATATATATATATATAGTTGTTGTTAACTCTTATGCTTCATCTATTTCTATTTGATAAAAGCTCACTCTCGTCGTCGAGACTTAGAGATCTTGGAGATGTGTGAATCCACTTAGTATTTTGACTAACATGTTATACACAATTTTTAGGAGATGGAGTAGCACAAGTCCCAGTGATCGTGTGAGAGTGTACCCGCAATAGATCCCATACGAGAAGACGCACCGGTCTCGTCTCTAGACCTTAGAGATGTGAGCCCTTAGCTTATATATATATATATATATATATATATATATATATATATATATATATATATATATATATATATATATATATATATATATATATATATATATATATATATATATATATATACTTGTTCCTTGTCTTTTAGAACCTGAGTTATAGGGTTTGAGTTATAAGTCCCCCCGAGGGGGCAAGGGGTAACGTACTGAAAAGTCCCCCCGAGGGGTTAGGGGGTAACGGTCCTTTAACCCGAGGGAGAGATTCCTCGACCAAGGGAAACGAGTGCTACAACACGAGTTAGATTGACTATGAAAAAGGCGTTTTAAACGCCTTTGATTTAATGCCATGGGTGAAAACCCATTAGGGATTAAAGAAGGGTCCTTAACTACTATGATCTTGGTAACCCAAGATCTTAGTAGGATATACAAGATCAAATCTTAACTAGGAATTCATGAACTCCCCCCCCCCTCTCTAAAACTCAAAACCTATAACTCAGGTTCTAAAAGTCAAGGAACAAGTAACAAGGTATAAAAACCCTTGTTACTTCACTCTCTATTATATAATATACGAGATTTTAAATAAAAAATAATCTCGTCTATGATAGTGAACACCAGCATGCTCGTAACCGCCAGACGGGAAACGGGAGTATTCACTGCATCCAAGTATGCGAATCTCATTCGGGGTAGTTTAAGTGGGGAAAACTCCCCCTTTCAACCCCCTCCGGAGGTGGGATGGTAGAGAGGTTGTCCCTCGCCCTGCGTCATAGGTTATCCCGATTCGGTACTGTGTGAAGTCAGGTCGGAGGGGGGAGGGGGGAGTTCATGAATTCCTAGTTAAGATTTGATCTTGTATATCCTACTAAGATCTTGGGTTACCAAGATCATAGTAGTTAAGGACCCTTCTTTAATCCCTAATGGGTTTTCACCCATGGGATTAAATCAAAGGCGTTTAAAACGCCTTTTTCATAGTCAATCTAACTCGTGCTGTAGCACTCGTTTCCCTTGGTCGAGGAACCTCTCCCTCGAGTTAAAGGACCGTTACCCCCTAACCCCTCGGGGGGACTTTTTAGTACGTTACCCCCTGCCCCCTGGGGGGGGGGGGACTTTTTCCCTCTAAAACTTAAAACCTCTAAAACTCAAAACCTATAACTTAGGTTCTAAAAGACAAGAAACAAGTAAATATATATATATATATATATATATATATATATATATATATATATATATATATATAAATATATAAACATGTGATAAGCTAGGAGCTTGAACTAGAATGAACACATCAATAAATAATTAAAAAATAGCGGTATATACATTAGTTATTCAAATGAGATCGACTAGCAAGTATACAATCATGCATGTGTTCACAACCTACAACCACACCCTATGTCGACATAGTTTGACCGCTTCTTTTACAGCAAGGTAGCAAGCCCCGCATGCCTCACCGATATGGTCATCGATGACAGTGACCGATCATGCCACTTCTGGGTGTGGATGAACCGTACTACCCAAGCCCCAACGTACAACCCGATGTACTTCTGAATGTGATCAACATTCGATAATAACTGAATTTGACTAACTAGATAAAGACCATACTGCTTGACTCGTGATAAGGAGCGTAGCGATCGAGAGAGTCCATTATTTGGGGTTATCCTTAAAAAATACTTCTTCTCCAAGTTAACCATAACTAATGCTCAACTTAATAAACTGCTTAACCAAACAAAACCCATAATAAAGTGTAGAAATAAAAGCATTATTAAATTACTGTAAGGAAAGTGCGGTAACTGAAACGCTGCTGAAAGTAAAGTACAAGAACTGAAATACTGAAAGGAACTGCAGTAAATAAAATGCTGAAACTGAAATGAACTGCAACAATTAAAGGCTGAACTGAAATGAACTATAATAAAATTCTGAAATGAAATAAAAGCAATACTGAAATGAAGTGCAGTAACTGAAATACTAATTAAGAGAACAAAATAAGAAAATTTTAGTTCTTTAGTTCCATCTCTAGTTAAGGAGGTAAGCTCAACTCTTCATTTCATACAAAAGAAGCTTCTCCGTTCATATGAGACAAGTTTTTCTCTCCGTTCATAGGAGACCTCTCCATTCACAGGAGGCAAATTTTAAACTCCATTCATTAGAGGCTTCTCCATTCATAGTAGACAAGTTTTTCACTCCGTTCATATGAGACAAGTTTTTACTCTGTTCATAGGAGGCGAGTTCTGACGATTTTGCAGCGAGTTCTTCATACTTTATCTAGTTAGGGTCCGTCAATTATTTGAATCTAATAGTTAATTTTAGTTTCTCGTAGGATGACTTATCAGACTTGCGTTGATATATTTAGGCTTTATTATGTATATATCCATGCCTCTCATTTTAATTACCTGATTCGAATGTCGAGACTTGAAATATCAACAAGAGATTTAACACAAGATCCTTTAACCTCAATTGGTCGTATCAGGGCAAATCATGTTTCTATATAAAGCCTTATATTAATTCTTCCGATTTAAACCTCTTTTATTCAATAATTTCCAAAAAGAGTCAAAAATTGATGAACGATAACTAGAAGTTGTAATTACCCTAACATAAACCCCATAAATTTCTCAAGTCATTTCGAGCTTCGATTGACTTTCCATAATTTATTTTGCCTCGATTAAACCCTTATTTTTATATTTAAAAATAAGTCACATTTCAAAATCATCAAACCACCAAAGTTGGTTTAAAATGCAAAACACATCCTCCTCAAAAATATTTTACATCGTTTCGAGGTCTTAAATAACTTCTTGCATTTTAAAGTAGGTTCGAGTCATTTTAAATACTTAAAATACCAAGAATGCCTCAAAAATTCCCCAAATATTTCCAATGCATGCATATAACCATTAAGGAACTCTCATGAAATAATAAGCCATTTGATCGAATAATATCGCCACCATTAACTTAAAGCATCCTCGTGCATAAACTAAAATCCTAAAAATAGCAGGAATTCTTGAAAATTTCTCAAACTTTAGCAGAGCTTGCCTTTAGTAATTATAAATCAACCGTGAGATTTTAAAAGACTTTAATCGGGGAAATTGTCATATATTAATTTTTAAAGGTGAGTCATCACACCTTTTATTGCTTGAAAAATATCAAAGCATACCCAAACATTTCCAAAACTTTACTGAGCATGTATAAGGGCTCTAAATATCACTGCTAAATGCCTAAATAAACACTACTTTAATAATTTAAAATACAAAACAATATCAGAAAAATCTCAATTTTTTATGAGGGGTTATTGTCTCCAAGATAAACATTTTGCATGCTCAAAGCTACTCATCAGAGGCATATATCTCCCTCATAAAAATTCAAAAATCCCTGTCATTAAAAATCCTACACATCACATATGTTAGTGCGATCCAACGGTTAAGATGGAGCCGGACAATGTGAAGGATGGCGACCTTATAGCGGGTCTACTGTATGTGCCAATAAGTATTTGATCCTTTTAAAAATATTAGGGCCGTCAAATCCTTATCACAGGATCGGACAACACCTGTAACTTTCCGTGAGCGAGAAGCTTGCGAGTGGTGCCAGCCGCCGTCTGGCCACCGACCACCCATGGCTCTGCGCTTGGCTGACTTGTCGGGGCCCGCACAACTTCCGGTGGTGGTTCAGCATCCTGGAACCACTGGACGCTGTCAAAATCCTTTTTTACAGAGGTTTTCACCTCCAAATTTTTCCCTGCGGCACCCCCAAGGGAAAACCCTGCGGGTTTAAATACTTGCCGGCCCCACATTTTGTTTTTTCGCGATTTTCCCGTCGAAGAGAGGAACTGGCCAAAGACCTAGCTCCCTCCCCTCCAGCTTCGCGATCATCCCGTCGCCCGCTTCTGCCTCGCCTCCGACAGCAGCAGCGTCATTCCCGTCGCCCGCTTCTGGCCTCCACGGCAGAGGCGTCACCTCCCGTCGCGACCCCTAGCTGCAGCTCAAGCTTCCACCGTCCTCTACCCTGGTTTCAGGCGAAAAACCGTCACTAAAGTGTTTGAACTGAGGTAATACAACTGCTATTTTTTCAACAACTTCATCCTCCTAATCTGAAGACTGCTACCAAAAATGTTAATATCCATTCTATTAAAAAAATGTCAGGTACTTTAGGATTCTTCCCCATGTCCACCTCCAACCCTCAAGGTGCTGACGAACGAGTAAGTCCTGATGCTCCCCTGAGTTTGTAAACTTGTATGTTGTAGCTAATCTTTCAAATGTATTTATGTTTGTTTTTTTTTGACTGTATGCACAAACTATTTTTCCAACTGGATTTAATCATACATTTTTCTAACTGTATGAATATATACCAATTACGACTGTATTTGTAATAATTTAAGTTCTGGATCTCCCCTTGTATGCAGTAGTTAATCTTTCAACTGTGTTTCTGCAGTATTTTAATGCACAAACTATTATTCCAACTGGATTTTGATATCATATTTTTGTTTTTGTAGGTGAAGAAGGAACCTATTGTGTTCCACATTGTTCACTCAGATGAAGAAGCCTACGCAATGTATTGCGACTATGCCCACAAATTAGGATTCAGTGTTCGTAAGCAACACCTATTGTATTGGACGCATACAAAAATAATTAAGCTACGGGAGTATTGTTGCGCTAAAGCGGTGCTAAAGAGCAGAAAGGATTCCCCTTTGAAGTACCGCAAATCAGATATACGGACTGGTTGTCTTGCATGCATAACATTTCATGCTGATAAAGAAGGCAAAAATTGGACAGTATCAAAATTTGTAGAGGAGCATAATCATCCGTTAGTCACAGATAAAGAGACACATCTGTTGCGATCTAGCCGCCGTATTCCTGAAATGCAAGCAAGTCTTTTGAAAAATATGAGGACTGCCGGAATTAGAGCTGTGGATTCCTATAATTTCCTATCTAATGAAGCCGGGGGGGTTGAAAACATAGGGTTCACGAAGACGGATGCCTTCAACTACGTCCAACGAGAAAGAAAAGTTTTGATAGAAAGTGGTGACGCCTCTAGTTTGCTCACTTTATTAAAGAAAAAAAAGTTGGACGACAATATGTTCTCCTATGAAATTCGTACAGATGAGCTCAACAGGTTGACTAGCTTCCTCTGGATGGATGGGCATAGCAAGATAGACTATGACTGTTTTGGAGACGTCGTTATTTTTGACACCACATATAGACTTAATAAGTACAATCTAGCTTGCGCACCATTCATTGGCGTAAATCATCACTGGCAGAATGTATTCTTGGGCGGAGCTTTTATTGCTGAGGAAACTATCGAATCTTTCTCTTGGGTTTTTGTGTCGTTCCTTAACTTCGTCGGTGGGAAACAACCCATTACTATCTTTACGGACCAGGATCAAGCCATGGCTGTTGCTATTGAGCGGGTTTTGACTTCTACCAGACATCGATTATGTCAGTGGCATATATGTAAGAAGGCTCCATCGAAAGTTCCAAGCTTCAACCACGATAGATATGTTCGAACATGTTTCTATAACTGTATGAACAAGTGCGATAGCGAAGAAGAGTTCAATAGATATTGGCACGAAATGATAACGAAAGGAGAGTTACATGAGAATAGATGGTTGGAAGATCTTTATAATATTAGGAGGCGGTGGTCCACAGCTTTCAATAAGGATGTATTGGACCTGGGGATTTTATCCACCCAAAGGAGCGAGTCTGCCAATAATTGCATTCACGGTTGTTCAAAGGCAACTAGCTCACTTGTTGAGTGTTTTTCTGGAATGGAACAGCTTGTCTCAACGTGGCGGCGCAATGAGCGCGATGAAGATTACAAGTGTACACACTGTCCTGTGAGTTTAAGATACAGAATGTGTGTAATACTAAAGCTCGTTTCGAGGCAGTACACCAAAAAAATATTTGCAATGTTTGAGAAATTATTCATGGAGGCAGTGGTAGGAGTAAATGTGGTGGATGTGAATAGATACGACGAGCAAAACATCTTATATATAACAAACCAGACTGATGCAGTTGATGCTGAGAAAAGGTGGTTCGTTAACTATAATTCTGAGACAAATATGGCGCAGTGCTCGTGTCGTGGTTTCGAGACTCGAGGTATGTTATGCAGACACATAGCCAGAATATATAATCTTCGAAATGTTCAGCACTTTCCAAGTGCTTACATTCTTAAAAGATTTTCTGTGAATGCCAAAAAGGGCATCTACCTACCAGACACACCTTCTCTGACAGATCATGATGCCAAAATAATTTTTAGAAACCACTTAATGCGATTCAGTTATGATGTTGCTCGACGAGTCGAAAATTACAAAATAGCAAAGGATCATGTGGTAAGCGCAATGAATGCGATGTCCATAAAGATAGATGAGTTGATTGGCAACGACGAGCGAGGCGTGAAAGGCATCTTAGACGAAACTGAAAGGGGGAGGACAGCCGTAAATGACCCGCCAGTGAAGAGACCCAAAGGCGCCCCGAGTGCACGCATGAAGAACCACTGGGAGCGGGGAAATCGAAAATCAAAAACAAGTAGGATCAAGCCAACTTTTTTCCATTTTGGTAATCGTTGTAATACATAATTAAAACTGTTCTAATGCTATATATTTATGAATTTGTGATTCAGGAAAGAAAACGGTGTGCAAGGGCAAAGCAATCAATGTTGATAATACGCCAACATTTCAGGAGTTTGATTCTTTTGGTGGCCAAGACATTCAGCAGCAAGATTCTACCATTCCTACGCCACCGTGTGCCGATTCAAACGACGACTACTTTTATAATTTATCATTTGATTTCTCAAGTGTACCAGATGTTTTTAAGCCCATCTAATTTATCAAGTGATTATCCCTACATGAGATTATTTCCATTTTGGTAATCGTTGTAATACATAATTAAAACTGTTCTAATGCTATATATTTTTTCCATTTTGATTATCCCTACATGAGATTTTTCCCACGAGCTGTGAAGACTATCAAAATATGATTTGTATATATGATATATAATGCAGAAGTTGTACTATCAAAATATATTCAACAAAAAATATTGAACTCACCAATGATTTGTGTTTCAAATATCCAGAACAAAAAATTTTGTTAATACAGCAATTTTGATCAAAGAAGAAACTCCATATTGCATAAATAATTCTTCAAGATCATCAGATTCATGTCTCAATGATATTCAACAAAGTATACTTGGGAAAGTTTGAAATAGGTGCACAACCACAAACAGATTCGCATTTAACAATCTATATTTAAGGAGTGCAATAAATCTTGAAAACTGGGAAGTATGATCTTGAGCACTATCTGACAAAAAATGTTAATTTATCAAGTGATTAACCCTTCTGGAGTTTGCAATCACCCCCAAAAACAAAACGCATCGCAATGTCTCAACATTTCCCTCTCTATCCAGTCAAATTAGCTACTATGATTTCATGAAAAACGCGGAAGAAGTCAGCTGCGATCTCAGTACGGAAACGTGACATTGAAGCTTGCCAGTTCTTGTGGTTCTCCCATACAATCTCCGATGGCGAAAGTGCTGCTTCCATGTATTTAAGAACAAATACACCGCAGTCTGTCCCACCTTGTTGTTTTGGGATTTTGTCCACGGGCTCGATCTTCCAAGTCAACAAATCTGATGGCAAGGCTTTATGGGCATCTTTGTAGAAGGCTGAGACCTGTGCAAAAGAAAGAAAATTAGATGGCTGATCATATGTTCCTAAATGAAATGTTCACCAGATAGTGGAAGATAGCTAGTCATACCAAGGTGGGAAGGGATGTTCGATGCACAGAACGTGCCATCGAATCATAGAAATCCCACTTGCGGCGCATCAAGTCGCATACTAGAAGTGACCAGTGGCCGGGTGTGTGTACGGGCATGAGTAATATATTCGCCTTGCTGACATTCTCGAGGGTTACATGGCTGATCAGAGTCTCACTATTGGAGCATTTACTTCTCTTGAAGTACTACATGATATCGAAGATTCAGGTTTTTTTGTAAGAAAAAGATGCCAAAAATTAGTCGAATATAAAACGCACTTACGGCATGATCGGGCGATATGTACAAAAAGCTTTTGAATTGAGCTGGTGATCTCCTCCTATGAGCACTTAGTACTAATGCCCATGTATTTATATGCACGTCCGACAACCATCGTTCTCCTAGCAAATCGTCGATTAAGGCCCGGTTAATTAACACATTCCCACTATCAAATATCGTCCGATCGCTGTGAAAATGAAATAAAAAATGCTTTAATCATTCTCTAATGATAAAAAGATATAAACATTTATTAACTTTTACCTTCCTGTAAAATTTGTTAGAACAAACTCTATTATGTCCCGTTGCCGAGGTGTTATTAGATCTCTACCCGGATAACACGCTGCACTTATCATTGTGTCTTTTTTTTTCGGGGTTCCCGGTTCTTTTCTTTTCCTGTTAGCCCTCTGCTTGACATTTTTAATCAAGCTCCTTGGACTAGACGGCGGCGTAAGATCAACAAGAGTAACCTCAAGAGTAGAAGGTGGGGTAGTATCCAAAGTGGCCATGATTGCAGGGGATGGTTTGGGGGTTGATTTGGGGGTTGATTTGGGGGTTGATTTGGGGGTTGATTTGGGGATTGATTTGGGGGTTGATTTGGGGGTTGATTTGGGGGTTGATTTGGGGGTTGATTTGGGGGTTGATTTGGGGGTTGATTTGGGTGTTGATTTGGGGGGTGAGGGGGATGATTTGGAGGATTTTTTGGGGGTTGATTTGGGGGACCACTCTTCAAAGTAGGAGACCACTCTTCGGCGACTAGTTCTTTCATCTCCTCCGTTATGGATTTTTGGGTAACGCTAGCAAAAGGTCTTCTAACAAAGGAGAATTCTCTCCCCTTATTAGGCAATCCCAAAATAAGCGCTACCTCATTGACGGTTAAGGAAACATAGAAATTACCCAATTTGAAAGCTTGTTTTTCTCTATTATAGCTACGAATTAGAAAATAGAGCAGAGGTATGTTTTGGGGTATTGTTGGAATAGAAAACAGAGGTAGTATTCGGGCCTCTTCAAGAACTTTTCTCGATTCTTCCGATAGTACATTCAGAATTGGTTGGGCCTTTGCCACAAAAGTGGAGACGGCACACCGACAGTTCAGGTACGAACTTCCAGGCACTGCATTTTGGGGAAAAAGGAATCCAATATAAAATCGACATTACACATTTCGTGCAAGTAACAAATGTACCAACAAATTAAACAAGCATGAGAAAACACCTACTTTAGATTTTACTTAAGAGTCTGAAATATAGACGATAACCTGACTTGTTGTATGATAAACCTGTAAAACTAAAATAAAAGTGACAGTGAAGTAAGAGTGTCAATGAAGGAGGTAAACAATGATAAGCAGGTTATTATAGGAAAAACAAACTGTAAAAAAGAACATATTTTGGACTGTATAGAAACAAACTTAGGATTCCTGGAACAACAAACTGTAAAAAAGAACAAATTGTGGACTGTATAGAAACAAACAGGTTATTACAGGAAATATAAACTGTAAAAAAGAACAAATTTTGGACTGTATAGAAACAAACAGGTTATTACAGGAAATATAAACTGTAAAAAAGAACAAATTTTGGACTGTACAGAAACGAACAGGTTATTGCAGGAAATATAAACTGTAAAAAAGAACAAATTTTGGACTGTACAGAAACGAACAGGTTATTGCAGAAAAAATAAACTGTAAAAAAGAACAAATTTTGGACTGTATAGAAACATGTTGTACAACAGATCAACAAATATAATTGTATAAAAGCAGATACATCAAAAAAATAGAAAAACTACACATTGGAGAATTAAGGAACTGTATAAAACCCTAAACCCTATACTGCTCAGGTTGTATTTGAACTGAAGAAATCAAGAGAATGGAGAATCAATCTTACCCTGGCCGAACAATACGTGGTTCCTGAACAGCGAGGGGAATGACGCCTCTGCCGTCGTGGAGGGCAGAAGCGGAGGATGCTCGCGAAGCTGGAGGGGAGGAGCTAGGGCTTTGGCTCTACTCTGCGTCGCTGCTGCCGTCGTGGACGCCTCTGCCGTGGAGGCCAGAAGCGGGCGACGGGAATGACGCTGCTGCTGTCGGAGGCGAGGCAGAAGCGGGCGACGGGATGATCGCGAAGCTGGAGGGGAGGGAGCTAGGTCTTTGGCCAGTTCCTCTCTTCGACGGGAAAATCGCGAAAAAACAAAATGTGGGGCCGGCAAGTATTTAAACCCGCAGGGTTTTCCCTTGGGGGTGCCGCAGGGAAAAATTTTCCTTTCACCTCGGGCACTTCCAGAATCTCTTCCAACGGTGCCACCGCCTTGGGCCTCCCAAGAAGGGCCTTTGAGCCCTCCACCGCCTTGGGCCTCCCAAGAAGGGCCTCTGAGCCCTTCTCCAATGAGTAGCCCCTCCCCAAAAAACCTCAAGTTGCTGGGTAGCCTCACATATGCTCGGCTACCCCTCGCTCACTAGAGCTTGATGTTGGCCGCGGCGGCGCTCCGGCGGCCGTAGGCCATATAGCCGTCCAGAGGATGGGGAGGGAGGAGTAGGAGAGGTCCCACCCATGCTAGGGGATTCTAAGTACTCCTCGGTGAAGTCTCCATGAGAGGGCGGCGAGGTGGAGGAGCTCGAGATGGTAGGTTTCAGGCAGGGTTGGCTCCAACAGAGGGTGGCGGTGGACTAGACATGAGCTGGGGAGAGAGGTGATTTTCTCTAGTAGTATAATTGGTCCTTTTATAGGAGTGGAAGGGAGCCCTATCCGACCACTCTCGATGTGGGATTATTCTCCATTGAAGGAGAAACTTTTGCCTTTTCCAATAGGTGACAACCATCTAGTTGGCAAAGTAAATGTCAGGTGTCTTCATCTTGAGACTTGGTATGTGGGGTGGGCTTTTATTTGGGCTTGGGGAAAAGAGAGGGAGTGGAGGTGGCTTCCTTGGCTTGGTCCATGGACCAACCTTAGGGTCTTGCTTAGCAAAGTTAGAGCCTATGTAGGGTTGGAAGGTGGGCTCTTAGTGAGGTATGAGTGAATTGGCGTAAGTGGAGGCATCCAAAAATATGAAAATTCCACATTTAAAGGTTTTCACCAAAAGTCAGTGGTCGAGAGACAAGTAAATGCTGGGGGTATTGGAGTAATATTGGCATAAACACGCTCTACGACACACTATAATACTCAATTTGACCAATTTGACAAAACGACGTCAGAATCGAGCACAACAAATTTTATTTCTTGGGTATTGACCATACGAATCCAATGCAACTAACTGGGGTCCATTCTTAGTTCATTTGCTTAATATTCTAAAATAACATTATCATGACGCGTGATGATACTTAAAATGATCATATTCATCATATAACCCCAGATTGAGACAAAACGAGTTCCATTGTACTCGTATCGACTATACGAGTCTAAATTAACTGACATAACTCGAATCGGAGCACGTATGCTCAATATTCTTAAATGACATCGCCGTGATGCGCTACTATACTAAAAATGGTCATATTCACCATATGAACTCGGATCAAGACGAAACAAGTTCTGCTTCCCTTGTATCGACTATACGAATCTATCGCAACTAGCATAACTCGATTCAGAGCACACATGCTTAATATTCTAAAATGGCATCGTCGTGACACAATATGGTACTCAAAATAGTCATATTCACCATATGACCTCAGATCGAGATGAAACGAGTTTCGTTGCACTCTTATCGACTATACGAGTCTATTGCAACTGATAGAACTTGATTCAGAGCTTGCATGCTCCATATTAAAAATCTAGGTCACCTCCTAGCTTATAGGGCACCTTGTAGGTAATTAAGTTACTTTTATTGGGTTAGGTAGGGTCATGTGACCCAATAAAGTCGGGATGTTTAAATCCAATATAAATAAGAGAATTTTTGTCCACGAAAAATACTTTAAGTAGGGGAGTTTGAATAGGTGATGCACTTAGGAGAAAAGTTCTGGGTGCTTTTCTCAAACTAGACCCTCTAGTTCCCACGTGTACTCGCCATATCCGCAGTTCGACCGTAGAATTTTAACAATCGTGATCGCCTTATTCTGAAAATTCTTGACCATAGAGTTAACAATTCGCACGGGCTCAAGCTGCAGAGATCTGTCAGACTGCTCAGGTATTGGAGGTGTAAGATGTTCTGATTGTCGAAGAACACATTGCAATGAAGAGACATGGAAGACGTCATGAAGATTTCCTAACTCCGGCTGTAAGCCCCCCTCCCGCAACACAACACACGACCGAAGCGGGAATTATGCCAAGAACAGCCTCCTTGCGGTAGCGTTAACATACGGTTTGACCGGTACTACAATACGTCAATTCTGCTGACCCTCACAAATATCATTCATGCCAACCCAACATAAAGAATATACAGAAATTAAAATCAACACTAGTACAAGTCCAAAAGAAAAGAGACAGGTAGCTACATAGCTCCTGAATACATCAAAGTTAAGTGCCTTAAGGGCTACAACATGTAGTCTCTCAAAATCTCACAATAATAACCGACAGCAGCGAGGGTATCGTCATATCAGGCCCTATCCCCCTGGCCTGGCTGCCCTCCTGCATAACCTGCTGCTACTACTCTATCCGCTGGGTGTCCTCCTAAAAAGGTAGTCATATCAACCGTTAGTCATAAGACTAAGTTGCTATCTCATCCTCTCACACTGGCGGCTCTTAGGCATCCGGTGGGAGAAAGAAGAAGGGTACAATATATGCATATAAATTGTAAGTACAAGTAGGTGATATATCTCTATTATCACAATAGTAATAGTAGTAGTGTACAATAAATACTAACATCATTCTACACAAGAAGTACTGTAAGAGTAAGAACAGTCAAATACCAGCATTTAATTCTACAAAAATTGAACTTAACTTATAAAAATACTCATATAAATTTATAAGTTACGGATAAACTTAACAGAAAGTAACTCATCAAATAAAAGTGCCTATACAAATTTATATGATGAGGATCTTATGTGGTGCAATGTAATACAATAATGGTTTATGATGCAACCATGCAACTCACGCACTCTGTTTTGCTATGTCGACATAGTCATTTAGTTCCCACTATTCGAGCAGATAGCTAACCTCTTAGGCGTCACTCGTCATGGCCAAATGGTGACAATAGAGCCGTCGTCTCCACTACTAGGCGGGTATCCACACTATCAGGCCTAAGCCTCTGTACGCCTCAACGCTAAGAACACAACAACGAAGCCTCTACATACTACATCTCAGAAGGGGTCTAGGGTAGATGTGCACCAAGAACATAGCCCAACTGGCCTATAATTGGCACGGAAGGAGCCTTTGGGAGTGCAGCACCAAAGGACCAAGCCCAACCGTCCACTGACACGAAAGGAGACTCGGGAATGAGCACCGAGGACCAAGCCCAGCCACCCAAGGTCTATCTGTCAACTCTCATTGGTGTGACGACTAGCGAGACCGTAGACCTGCCACACTATCCTTAACCTAGGATTATGACACCGCGTGTCAACACACACCGCATGCAATTACACTTAGCCATGTCATCAAACATCCAAGGGTTCCAACCGAGTCCCTTCTCATCATACCCAATACCATGCTCAAAAGCACGCAAGAGCTCCAGATTGAGTCCCTTCATAACAACTTACCCGTGCTCCAAGCATGCAAGGTCCCGTCATAACCTAAGATATCAAATCCCTTCGATTGCTATACGACCCTCACCGCTACCCGTAGGGAGTTAACACAACTCTAGATGGTGGACTTATTCCAATCATACTTTCAATTCATAAGATCAATATGCTCATAGCATGACATGGGCATAATATTCATCTAGCCCCCCTTTTCTAGGTTTAGCATGCGCACACACATCAAATCATTTATCTTTCAATACATCTTGTTTCTGGAAATGATCAACGTAACATATACGTTTCTAGATAATTAATAATCATGTACATTTACACACCACAAGTTATTTCATTGTTTATAGTTCATCACTTGCTATCAATTGCGTATATCGTACAACCGCACCAATTAATCTTCCAATACATATCAACCATCATAGTATTACTATATGCACTTTCATCGGATTGCATAGATAAACCATTTGTACATCCAAGATCCATCAAAACACATACATAATGAATTAGCTCATCATGGTTTCCTCAACTAGATTCTCCTAACGTAAGATGTCATCCAAGGCTACGACTTCCTACCAAATCCAAGATTCGAACACCAGGCTAACACATCAACTACTTAGACAGAAAATCTGTCTTGGCCTTATGTTAGTTCAACACAGCAACATCCATCACACTTTACAGGAGCCACAGTTCTCACCAGAAAACGTGCAACCATCCGTTGGAAAGGTCTTTCTGAGGGCTACAACTTCTGTGTTCAGCACAAGACCTAGAAGTGCTCGCATCATGGCTTAAATCGAGCACGAAGCCTGCTGCATACATAAATCCGATTTCTACACGCATCGTAAAGTCAAATGAACAACATCGGTTCGTCTTCTTCCTCTAGCCATTCATACAAAGATACATTCAGCTCTTCCTCCTCCATTATTCACCCTCAATAGACCGCCATTCTTCACGAAACCAAGTCCATCGTCCTCATAATGAAGAGTGGAAAGGTTGAAGATAACAAACCAATGATAAAGGTCCTAGTGTGGTCTCTACCGAGAAGATCTCCATTGCACACCAAAGTCAAGCTCTCTTGACGAACATCTCTCCTATAATAGATCTAAAGATCTAGCACCAAGGGAGAGGGTAGGAAGCTCACCTGATTTCCGGCCATGAATCGTGTCCTCCTCCTTGGCGACATGACAACGTCGACCTTGGGCTCACGTTCTTCTAAGCGAAGGTCGCGGCTCGTAAGGAAGAAGATAGGTGATAAGTCTTGGACACCATTTATAAAGGAGCAGGCAGTTAGATCTTGGGTTTCCCGATCAGGAAGCTACTGTCACGCGGTATTGCTATCGCCACGCGGTACCTCTAGATCCACCACTCAGATGCCGCCACCTAGGACACTATCGCCGCGCGGTACTCTTTCTACCACTGCATAGAGAACTATGTCAAAATATTACTTCCAGCAGTACTAGTACCGTCGGGCGATTGCTCACAGAGGGCTTTGCCTATGACCAGCTCGACTACCGCCGCACGGTATCCCGATACCGCCACGCGGTATCCCGATACAGCCACGCGGTAGTTTCATGATGATCGTCGAGTACACTCGACGCACTCGACACTCGTTGAATCCAGTCGACGCACTCGACACACACTACTGCTAGCAGTAACTAACTACCGCAGCGCACTAGAACTCAATGCTTGTCGAGAGGTGTCAAGAACACACAACGCCTGATACCACCGCGCGGTATTCCGCTACTACCGCACGGTATCCCGCTACCACCGTGCGGTAACAACCTGACACCCAGTATCGAGTCGGTGCTTCCCCGGTTAGAGTGCAAGCCTGCCCACCAGTGTACCCCGAGCCCGAGTCAACTCTCTTGACTCAAAAATATGTGTGAGGGGTCTAGCTCAAATTGGGACGTTACAAATTCTATAAACAAAATAATAGATTTCATCCCTGAAATCAGACTAAGACTGTGAGGGAAAATAAAGTATGAAGAATACAAGGTATGAGTTTAAGTTTACCTTGGGGTAACAACTCCGGGTAGCACTGCCGCATAAGATCATTGGCTCCCACGTGTACTCCTCTTTTCCATGATTAGACCATTGAACCATCACCAAAGGAACACTCTTTCACCGCAAGCTTCTTATTTTGGTATCCATTATCCACACCCGCTCTAGTCGAACAGACCTATCAGTTTCCACTGTTCCATTGGTAGCGGTGACATGCTGATCGGGCCGTACTAGTGCTTTCCGAAGCGACGAAACATGGAAGACGTCGTGCAAATTTTCTAGCTCCGGTGGTAGCTCCAGCCGATAGGCCAAAGGGCCAATCCTCTCCAATATATCATAAGGCCCCACATATCTCGGGCTGAGCTTCTTTCTACCGCGCACACGTGACACTCCATGCATTGGCCTGATCTTCAAAAACACCCTGTCGCCCACTTGAAATTCCACCACCCGGTGCTTCACGTTATAGTATTTTTTCTGCCAACTCTGAGCCTCCAACATACGGTCTCGTATTAATCTAACCACAACATCCGTGCCATCATTGTACTCCACTCCCAAAGTCTTTGGGTCTTCATCCTGCATCAACGATAATGGGGTTCTACACCTCCTCCCTTAAAGTGCTTCGTAGGGCGTCATTCCGATGCTAGCTTGATAACTGTTATTGTATGAAAACTCCACTAGCAACAAAAGCCTTTCCCATGGCTCGCCCTTATCCAACACGTATAGTCTCAACAAATCTTCCATGGTTTTGATGGTCCTCTCAGACTGGCCATCTGTCTGAGGATAAAAAGACGCATTAAAGGTAAGGAGAGAGCCCATATATGCTTGAAATTCCCTCCATTCCTTGGAGGTGAAGCGACCATTTTGATCAAAGACAATTGTCTTGGGCACCCCATAATACCACACAAACTACTGCATAAGGAGACGCACCAAAACATGAACATGAGACTACTTCCTCATTAGAATGAACCTGGCAACCTTCGTCAAGCAATCCACAATCACCCAAACTGAATCTTTCTTCTACTCGTACTTTACAGTAAAATGGAGTTGTCGAGAGAAAGAACAGAACACTCATTGAGACACGCAGAACAATGTAGAATGATTTTTCATTACCAGAGTACTTTTTGGATGAAACAATCAACACAACTTGTCACGTGCAAAATAGAGCCTTAATCAATAATAATCATCGTAAGACACCTTATGAACTTTTGAAAGGCATGAAACCGACTGTGTCCTACTTCAAAATCTTTGGAAGCAAATTCTTTGTACTTAATAATCGGAAGTATGACAAAATTAAGTTTATTGAAAAATGTTTTGAGTGTATTTTTGTAGGATATAGTAGCCATAGTAAGGAATATTGAATTTTCAATAAGAAAACCCTAGTTGTAGAAGAATCCATTAATCTTGTATTTGATGAGACAAGTATGGAAGCCAGCAATCCACGAAGGCTATAAATAGAGGGGTCATCTACACAGAAAACAATGTATCACAGAATCAATCATTTCACTCATTCTGATTTCTCCTAAGTTAGAGAAGGGTGATAACTCCAAGAAGAAGGAAGACGTAGGTCTTCAAGAAAGTCTTCTGATCCTTTCAAAAAGTTGATCAGAGGATTAAGGTGGATCCGTTCTACAAGTTCTTCAAGGAAATCAAGCCGATCATCATCAAGAACATGACAGATCTTGTGAAGAATCATTTCAGCCAGTCTGCTCATCAAAAACCAATCCTGTGCTGCTGAATTGAAGAATCTGAATTCTCAGATAAGTCAGATCTCAGAGTTTCTATTTTCTAAGATTGCTTTCTTTCTCATTTTCTTCTTAATTTTATAATATCTCTTTGAGATCTGAGTGGGTAGGAGATATATTCTCTGAGTTGTAAGCCTGATTTATAGAGGTTGAGGTAGGGTTCTTGAGTGACCTTAGGTAGGTGATTTGTGTGGGATCACTGAGGTGTAAGACTTGTATAAACTGAGATAGGGTTCTTGAGGGACCTGAGGTAGGAGATTGGGTGGATCTTTAAGGTAGGACCCGTTGGTCAGAGGTGTAGGTTTTTTTGAAAGAAACTGAGTTTGTAAGATCTGTTGATCTGAGTTGAAGAGGAGGAGATATAACTTTATCTAGCATATTGCTAGTGAGGAAGAAGGGGGAAAGTGGATGTACCCTAGATAGTGTAACCACTATAAAATCTCTGTGTTATGTGGATTTCTTATGATGTGTTCTTGTGAATGCTTATTTTCAAGTGTCTGCTGAACCTTTAGAATAAGAGACAATGAAATTTAAAAGACACATATTCCCCCCTCTAGGCGATTAACTACCCATAGATTTATCTTTCAAGTAAGTCTCCGAGTGAGCTTCATGGACTATGTATAACAAACCCTAACTCTTCACAGCAATAAGAATGTGGATCTTCAAGTTTTTTCTGCTTATGTGGAGAAGATCTGTTGTAGAGCTCTGTTCTTTCAAGCTTGAATAAGTTCTGAGTTGAAAGTAGCAATGTTGAAGAAGAACAACATCTTTCTTGAGTGCTCTACTAACTAACCCTTTCAGAAAATAAAGGTTTAAGATCTCGCTGAAGTCTCCTTAGAGTTTTTCGATTTAAAAAATTTTTCTGGCAACAATAATGATCTGTCTGCATAACTCTTTTTTTTTTTTATTTACAAAGACTTTTATATCACGTAGTTCAACATCTATTTGTTCTGTATGGGTATGCCAAAGAGGAACCTGTTAAGTTACTTTCAACTTTAACTTCTTTGTAGAAAGTATACGACGCCATTTGGCTTCTACTGTGCAAATCCCGCTTCATTTGAATTTGGATGATGTCAGCATGACTCAACGCTTGTGGGCTTAGCAACTTTGATAACCAATCTGCACAAGCATTGAGTGAAGTCTTGTGACTCAGCGTATAGAGGCGTTGAGTGCTATCTTGAGACTCAAAGCATCTGGAATTAACATGATTCTTCTGGTAGAAAGCGTTGAGTGAACCTCATTCACTCAATGCCCCTGGACTTGGTAGTTATCCTGACTGAAGGTGTTGAGTGAACCTTCAACACTCAATGCTTTTGGACTTGTACAAAATTTCTGAGCAAAGGCATTAAGTGAATCTTTTACATTCAACGCTTCTGGACTTTGCTGAATCTTTGATAAGGGTTAAGTGTGCCCTCTTTACTCAATGCTTCTGTACTTGGACAGATTTACTTTGAGTAGGCGTTAAGTGAAAGGCCTTCACTCAATGCTTCTGAACTTAGCCAGATTTTTTTCCAGCACTACTGAGGCTCTGAATGCCTGAGCTTCTGTCAACGCTTTTAGGCTTTTGGCATTGAATGAAGAGTACTCACTCAACGCATGTGGACTTAGGCAAATTTCTTCCTCTCTAATGTGTCCTATCTTGAATTCAACCATAGTTCTGACTGAATTAATCTGTATAATCATTAAACAGTAGACAACCTACATATATTGAACTTGAACATATATCAAATACAAACATGTGTATACTATTGATTTTTGGGTCTTATTCAAATCTTGGACATTGTGATCAATGGACCCAACAATATCCCCCTATTTGAAGAAGTCAGAACCCTAGTCAATGATATACACTAACTCACAGACAAGATAAACTTCACAGAATTTAAGAGCAAACAATAACACACGATTAATATTAGATTAACACAAAATGTGATAATTATAAACAAAATGTGTGCCAAATGATAATGTTCCATATTCCTGAAGCCCTAAGAAACCTATTACATAAAATAATTTAGGTTTTTGGTTCCTTAATGACTTTGCCCTTGCTAGGCCTCTTAGCAGCCTTTTCATCAGCTTCAATATTCTTTTGTATTTGCCTTTCAAAATAGTTTTATGACTTTGGAAAACACTGGCTAGGATGAGGAATATCTGATGGAACAGTACCTTCTTTTTTGTCTCTTCTGAATTTCCTACTGATCTCTTCATTTCTTTCAAGTTTGGCCTATTCCAAGGAGCTGTATAGATTTCCTCTTTCAGTCTTAGTTTCTTTTATCTGATCCTAGACAGAAAGAATGATAGTCCTTGATTGAGGACTCCATATCTCAAAGTCAGGCTTGGACTCCATTTCTTCTTTGTATCTCTTCTTGCTCTATCTGATCTCAGCTCCTTCCTCAATATCAGACTTTCCTTTGCTCTTTGCTATTTGTTCAGTGGCGAGGCAGAAGGCAGGAACAACAACAACAGTTGTTTCAGCCCCACCACCATCAGTTTGTCCTTCAGGAGAAGGAACATCATCATATGCATACTGTTCTAGACCCAATAATCCCCTTATATTATTTGTGGTCCAAATAATATTGTCTGTATCTGCCTTGGTCATTGATTTCTCCCCCCTTTATGACGTATTCTATGATGACTGTAGTCAGGGAGTCCTTGACATAAGAAATCTTGTCAGCCAAATAATTTACTCCTTTGATAATATGATTCTTTACTTCCAACATGTGGTCATCTAGGAGCTGTGTGTAAGCATCCATCCTTCTTTCCAACGTGATTTTATTGGCTTCCATGATTTAATATTGTAAATTATGTACCATTGTCATGTTGCTTGAGATGATGTTTTGATTTTCTATAATGTCATTTTGTTTTTGCCATATCTCCTCAAGTTTTCCATTAATATAAGTCACAATAAGAACAACTCTATTATAGAATGCAGCAGTGTTGGCTTTCAGCAGATTTACCTCAAATCTAATAAACTTGATCTCTGTATATAGATCTTGTCTCATTCCCTTGATGGAGTCATCTACATAATGCTCAAGCTGTCTTCCCTGGTCATTTAGAAGCCCTTGCAGTTGAGCCAAAAAGGCAGAAGGCATATCATCAGCTTGTTGAGATGCCCCTTAGAAGCAGGCATCCTCATCCTCCCTCTTTATATCTCCCCTGACTTCTGAGTCAGCCACTACAAACTCAGATGATTGATCATTAATTTCAGCATAAAACACATCAGCCTCAGATATCTCAATAACATATTTAGTCTCTTGAGTAGGGAGCTCTGTAGGAATCTCCCCCTCAACCTCAGCACTGTCCACATAAATTTGTTGATCTTCAACAGTAGTGTTGGGCACATTTTCTTGCACTATCTCTGGAACCTTCTCCCACTCAACATTAGCACTAGAGAGCAATAGTTAAGATCCATCTGGATTCTGATTAATTCTTTCCGTAGTTTATCTAGGAATAAGTCAATATGTTCTTGTAGACTCACAGAAGATTGACCTTCCTCCCCTTCAGCAGGAGAATCCACTCTGAGATTTTCTTCCTCATTCTCTTCACAGATTCTATTTACAACATCTCCAACCAGTTTCTCAGTTATTTCTGCTGGAGTGTCTTCAAACTGAGAAACATTACTTGGTAGAGTCCTTGTTGTAGGTTCTTATGACATAGACATCTGAGCACTCACATCTTTTCTAGTCTTAGTAGTAGATTCAGACAACTATGGGTCATAAGGTTCTTCACCTCTGCTCTCAAAAGAGGTGCTTGCAGAACTCTCTTCAGTGGTGGTGACTATTTTCTTTCTCTTTCTGTCAGCTGGCTGTTGGTGTTGGAGCAGTACTCCATCCCACCTTTCAAACATCATATATTCCATCTTTCTCATGAGATGTATCTTAGCCCCTAGCTTTATATTGAGGATCCCTAGAGCAGTGTTTAGCAGGTATAAGGATAGAATTCTACCCAAGTTGGGTTTTGGAATGCACTCCACTATTCTATCGAAAAGAATTCTTCCCCAGTCAATCCTCTTAGACAGAATCACTCTTATCATTATCTCAAACATCTTTCTAGAAATCTTGTCATGAGACCATGTTTTGCATATTAAGGCCTTGCCTATTACATCAGCCAAGAAATTTCCCTTTAGATTCATCTCTTTTTTCAGTATAAAACCAGTGGTGTACTTTGACAGGCCACACCATTTGAGAGATGACTTCACATCCTCAAGATAAAGTTCATCTTCCTCATCTATCGGTCCAAACTTAGTCAGGTGCAGTGCTTTGTTCAACCTTCTTAATCCAGCTTTCACTGATTGAAGTCTTAATCTTAACGGAAGAAGAGTCCACTTTGGCATTCGATTATAGTTGTAACACTTCTCGTTTCCAGATTGAGCTTGGTTTTAACAGAACGACTTCTAGGTCGGCGGTAGTCAGTAGATGAAGAACTAGTTATAGTTCTTCTGGAGCATCCTTGAAACCATTCTGAACAATTTCAGATCCCTCGAATAGAAAATCCACTCCATTAGGTATCATTGAACCTTCTAAACATTCTAGAGTTGAAGAGCTTGCTCGTGAACACTTCAACAGGGATACAGTGAGTTGAATAGGGCAAGGAACTATATGTATTATTCTAAGCACATATTTCTATTTATAGTTACCCATATTTGAGAATGTGGAGAGGCGCGCACATGTCGTAATTTACAAGATTTAATCAACGGATGAGATTAATCCCTAAAGTTAGCCAAGATCTAAACCGCAAGAATAAATGTGTTGAGTGCACTTGATGTTTTCGATGCATTTGACACTTTCAATGCCTGAAGTTGTCTCAATGCTCTCGACACTTGGACAGTTAATTCATATCATTCTTGATTACCTACAAAAGGTTAATCCCTCCAAATGCACATATGCATGTAAAGATAATGAAGCTACTCCAAGTTCCATATACCCAACTCAAATTTGAAGGTGTTGAACTTGGCTTCATCTAGTGGCTTTGTGAAGATATCAATCACTTATTTGTCTGTAGGGACAAACTCAAGACCGATGTCTTCATTCTCAATATGTTCTTTAATAAAATGAATTCTAATTTCAATGTGCTTGGTCCTGTTATGAGAGACAGGATTCCTAGCAATTGAGATAACACCAGATTAATTATAATACATTAGAGTTTTACTTAACTGAAGATTATAATCCTAGAGTTGATACTGAATCCATATTAGTTGTGCACAACTCCCAACTAAAATATACTCTGATTCTGTAGTGAAGATGTCTACACTAGTCTGTTTCTTGCTACTCCAAGTTACTAGTCTTCTCCCTAGAAATTGATAGGTGCCAGAGGTGCTTTTCTGTCTTCTCTATAACTGTAAAATCTGCATCTGAATACCCAATTAGTTAAAAATCACTATTCCTAGGGTAGCATAGACCAAGCAGGTGTGCCCTTGAGATATCTCAGAATTTTTTTAGTTGTTGAATAATGAGACTATTTAGGTCATGTCTGGTACCTAGCACAAACACATGTAGCATACATAATGTCTGGCCTACTAGCATTCAAGTACAGGAGGGATCTAATTATGCCTCTATATAAGATTTCATCAACAAGTTTCCCAGTCTCATCCTTGTCTATTGACACACTGGACCCCATATGAGTTTTCATTATGGAGGCACTCTCCATTCCAAAATTTTTGATTAACTCCTTAGTAAACTTAGACTAAGAAATGAATAATCCATTCTCTGACTGTCTAACTTGGAGGCCCAAGAAATACTTGAGTTCACCCATGTTGTATCTCAAACTATCCTTGCATAAGTTTGTGTAAGTTCACCTAGTGTCAACTACCTTCACCTATGGGGGGGGGATAGGTGACTTTTAGCGTATTTGCGGAATTAAAATTGTACCTGCACAAAAAAACAAAACAACACAGCACAGAAAATAACACAGGCAATTTATAGTGGTTTCCCGATTTGGGTACGTCCACTTTCCCCCTTCGACCTATATCCCAACCAGGGATGACTCGGTCACTTCACCAACAAGATTGAAATCCAATCCTTGCACTACCGGAAGGAACCCTTCCACACGTAGGAGTCAACACTCCCACAACACGGGTTGCACCCAACCCTACAACTAGGAACCAAATGTTCCTTTACAATGAAAAATAAATTGGAGTGTATAAGAAATACAAACAACTTGAAGATCTAGGTGTCCCTTTTCGTTAGACTACTTGTTCTTGTAGGCAACGAAAAGTCCACAACCCTTGATCTTTCTTGGAGAAAATCTCCCCGAGACCGACGGCGGCAAAGGGAGGCGGCAAGGCTCTCGGTGTTGGCGGCGGCAACTGAAAATAGCAGCGATGCACTGGAGATTCAATCTTCTTAGCGAAGTCGGCAAGGTCTTCCAACGGTCACACTAGGATCGATCGTCTCGATCGATTCGGACGGGGATGGATTTCCATATCTCAAATCAAGAGACAAAAGATCTCTGGTTAGACACGTGAGACGCTGTGCAAGACTTGGCTTTTGTCATCGGGGATCTGGAGGAGATCGAGATCAGCTACGGTGACCACTGCACGAGCGGCGGCGACGGAGGCGGAGCAGGTTCGCGATTTTAGGGTTAGTCGGCGGCTCGGCTTTCGTGTACTGTGTCCGTTAACCACTGTACACAAATACCTGTGTATTTATACAATAGGTCATGGAGATGACCGTTGTGGGCCCCACCAAAGCAAAGACCAAAGTCCGGTTCAAATAGCTGCAGGTAACATGGACCGGTCCAGGAATTCGGAAAAATCGCACAAGGCAAAATCGGCGAGAATCGTAAGTGATTCTCGACGAATCGGCGAGAATCACTTACGATTCTCGCCGAATTCTACTTGGCGAATTCTGGCTGCACAGGTTATAGAGGCCGGGGAGAATCGGCGAGAATCACATTTGATTCTCGCCGAATCGTCGAGAATGCAAAGTCATTCTCGACGAATCGGCGAGAATCACTTAGTGATTCTCGACGATTCTGCCTTAGAGAATTTTATGACTGCGTCGAGACAGCCGGCCCAACCCGGTGAGAATCATCTAGTGATTCTCGATGACTCATCGAGAATCACTAGTGATTCTCGACGAATCGGCGAGAATCACTTAGTGATTCTCGACGATTTACACTTCGACGATTCTCGTCTTTCAACCCGTGAGCTGGTCTTTGGCCCATCCTTGCTCCTTGTCTGCTCATGATCTTTCATGACCCTGTACTTGGAAATAAGTACACTCCAATAGAGAGAGTACACGTAAGCCAACACACTGATCTGCTCAACGAGGGATTACGTTGCACAGACCCATGTATATTGACCTACTGCACCCTGACATTGGTGTGTACTTAGCAATGAATAGCTGCAAACACAACTAGAAGAAATTCATCAAATACATAGTGAATTCACCTTAGCTTGTTCAGGGGCTTCTTCAAATCAGGTACATTATGGATACAATACCCAACAATCTCCCCCTATTTGAAGAAGCCTAAACCCTACAAGCTAAGGTGAATACAACGGCTTGGAAGAACAGAACTTAAAATAAAAAGTTGAAATTCCATACCGTTATCTTTAGAGCTTGTGGAGCTATCACCTTAGCACCTTAGCCGAGAGGGTAATGGAAATCTCCCCCTTTTCGGCTTCTACAAATCAGGGACTGAAGCATGAGACACCATGCTCCCCCTCAGTTCTTGTACCTGTGCTTTCATGAAATTTCTAGCAGAGGCTCCCCCTAAACGCATGAGTCTTGAGCTTCTGTAGTCTTCATTCCTCGTAGTTTAGCATCCCCAATTCAGTTTTGAACATACTGAACTTGGCCTCGTCAAGGGGCTTTGTGAAAATGTCTACAATCTGCTTGTCAGTGGGAACATAGCAGAGAGAGATGTCCTTGTTCTCCCCGTGCTCCTGAATGAAATGGTAACGCAGTTCAATATGCTTCGTTCTGCTGTGCGATACCGGATTGTTGGCAATAGCAATTGCACTGGCGGAGTCGCAGTACATCGGTACTTCCTTGAACTGGAGATCATAGTCTGCTAACTGATTTCTGATCCATAGAAGTTGTGCGCAACAGCTCCCAGCCGAAATGTATTCAGACTCTGCTGTGGAGGTTGCTACACAGTTCTGCTTCTTGCTATTCCATGAGATGAGTCTTCTTCCGAGGAATTGACACGTCCCTGAAGTGCTTTTCCTGTCATCCCTACTCCCTGCAAAATCAGCATCTGAAAAACCTATTAGCTCGACATCATTGTTTCTCGGGTACCACAAGCCAAGATTAGGGGTACCTTTAAGGTATCTAAGAATTCGCTTTGCAGCGACATAATGAGATTCCTTAGTGTTCACCTGATATCTGGCACAAACACATGTGGAGAACATGATATCCGGTCTACTTGCAGTAAGATAGAGCAGGGATCCACTGATGCTTCTGTATTTGGTTTCATCAAAAGGTTTCCCTTTCTCATCCTTATCCAGAGACATGGTGGATCTCATTGGAGTCCTCATAGAGGTTGCATTCTCCATTCCGAATTTCTTGAGGAGTTCATTGGTGAACTTTGTCTGAGAAATGAAAATTCCTTTCTCAGACTGTTTCACTTGAAGTCCCAAGAAATACTTTAGCTCTCCCATACTGCTCATTTCAAACTTTCCTTGCATAAGTTTAGAGAACTTTTTGCAAAGATTGTTGTCCGTTGAGCCGAATATAATGTCATCGACATAGATTTGCACCAGCAAGATCTTGCCTTTTACTTCCCTAAGAAATAATGTCTTATCTATTTTTCCTCTAGAGAACTTGTTCTCAAGAAGAAAACTAGACAAGGTCTCATACAAAGCTCGTGGAGCTTGCTTTAAACCATATAGAGCTTTATTAAGAAAATATACATGATTAGGATAAGTAGGATTGACAAAACCTGGGGGTTGAGCGACGTATACTTCCTCTTTCAGGTCTCCGTTCAAGAAACCTGGGGGTTGTGCGAAGCATACGCCAGGAACAATCTGATGGCCTCGAGCCTTGCCACTGGTGCAAAGGTCTGGTCGAAGTCAATCCCCTCCTACTATCGGTAACCTTGAGCCACTAGCCTGGCCTTGTTCTTTATGATGACACCATGTTCATCCAGTTTGTTTCTGAAGATCCACTTGGTGCCAATCACATTCTGCTTTTGTGGTCTGGGAACCAGCGTCCAAACGTTGCATCATTCGAATTGATGCAATTCATCTTGCATGGCCAAAATCCATGCAGCATCTTTGTTCGCCTCGTCGAACTTCTTTGGCTCGACCTGTGACAGGAAGCTAAGATGCAAAATCTCGTTAATGGTACCTCTTCGAGTTCTGACCCCGTCACGAGGATCTCCGATGATCTGATCTCTAGGATGATCCCTCACGTGTCTGAGCTCTAGAAGTCTGGCGTCAGGAGCTTCGACTACTTCTTGGGCATCTCCTTCTTCTAAAAGATTTGCTCCATTTTGATCTTCAACTTCTCCGATCGGCATTGATGTGGAGACCTTGACGTATTTTGGAGTTGCATCTTTCTCGGGCTCATCCAGTTGTAACTTTTCGAGTCTAGTACCTGCATCTTCAGGAAGACAACTAGAAGTCTTACAATTAAGCAAACTTCCTCCATCAAATACAACATTTATTGATTCCTCTACCACTAGGGTTTTCTTGTTGAAAACTCTATAAGCCCGGCTATGGCTACTATAGCCCATGAATATGCCTTCGAAGCATTTTTCACCAAACTTAGTACGAGGGTACTTCCCATTATTCAGTACATAACATTTGCAGCCAAAGATCCTCAGATAGGACATGGTTGGTTTCTTTCCTTTCAGTAGCTCATAAGGAGTCTTACGATGGCTCTTGTTGATCAACGCCCGGTTTTGTACATGACAAGCCGTATTGACAGCCTCGGCCCAGAAGTATTCTGGGAGAGAAGCGTCATTCAACATTGTCGTGCACGCCTCAATGAGTGTTCTATTCCTCCTCTCCACCACTCCATTTTGTTGAGGAGTGCGAGGGGAGGAGAACTCATGAAAGATACTAAGTTCTTCACAGAACTCTGTCATAGCCCCAGACTAAAACTCTGTTCCGTGGTCACTTCTGATTTTGACCACTGAGCAGTTAAGTTCGTTCTGTATCTGCTTGACAAAACTGGTGAAGATGTCAAACGTATCAGACTTGCGCTTTAAAAAGAACACCCACGTAAACCGAGAGTGATCATCTACAATCACTAGCGTATACGACTTCCCTCCTAAGCTATGAACTTGCATGGGACCAAACAAGTCCATGTGCAGAAGATAAAGACATCTGGAGGAATCTTTGTCTGGGATGCCCTTAAAGGTAGCCCGAGTCTGCTTGCCCATCTGACATGCAGGACATGGACTATCTTTAATGCACTTAATAATGGGAGCATCCCTTACTAAGTCTTTGGAAAACAGTATATTAATTGTCTTGTAATTAATGTGTGCCAATCTCTTGTGTCATTGTTCACAAAGAGATGCACTGCCTTTTGCAACGAGGCATACTGGGGTAGAAGAATCTAAACTAAGAAAATCTAAACAGAAAATATTTCTGCTCCTAATGCCAGTTAATATAGTCTCCGAAGAATCACATGATATTATCAGGCATTTATCCTTGCAGAACTTAACGTCATATCCTTTATCACATAACTGGCTTACGCTGATCAGGTTATGATTTAACCCTTCAACATAAGCTACGTTAGTGATAGAGAGTATACCGTTGGAAATCGTACCGTAACCTCTGGCGACTCCCCGATCAGATCCCCCAAATATGACTTTGGGTCCATTCTCGACTGGAGAGTACTCCCGCAGCAGGCTTCTTGTCCCGGTCATGTGACGGGAGCATCCACTGTCCAAATACCAAATAGGAGTTTTGTTGGCCTTTGAACATTCCTGCAAAACAAAATTAATTTGCCTTAGGAACCCAATCGTACTTGGGTCCTAGATTTTTCGTTAGCATACTCCCCCTCGGTTGGTTAGCCCTACGAGAGGTCGGCCTCGCATTGCCAACATGAGGAGTCTCGATATTCCTTGGATTAAACCAACAATCCATGGCAAAGTGACCAATTTTGCCACAGCACCAGCAGTCAAACCTGTTATACCTCCTCTTGGGCGCCTGCTTCACCCTTGAAACGTGGGGTTCAGCCGGGGCCGAAGACCTGGAGGTGGAGGCATCATGATGACCACAGTCACATGACTTCTTCACCTCTTAGCTTTTCAGTGTAACAGGCTTGGCCTTAGGTGCCTGCTTCATATTATGGCCGCTAGAGAATTGACCATAATTTCCCAAGTGGATTTCCTCATAAGGTGCCTTGAAGACACTCTCACTGAAGTTACGGGGAAAGGTCCACCCATCATATCGGCTCTTCGGCTTTGCAACCGAGGGCCTGAAGTGATGGCCATATGTTGACTCAAAGTCATGTTGGTTACAGGGAAAGCTAGGCTTTCTGAACTCAACAGGGCTGAGTGGGGCCTTTCCTTTCTCAGCAGCAGAGGCTTTCTTGGCAGCCTTATTCTTCCTCTTGTTCCTGTTTCTCCTGGATGAGGAGCTAGGTGCCCCTACGTGCCCCAAACCAGCTCCTTTGGTCTGAGCAATGAAGGTATCAACTAGTGGAAGAACTGTCTTCGGCATAGAGAAGCTCTTAACGATCTTCTTTTCTGCCACAAGTTGTTCTTCCAACTTGTTGATTTCCTCTTGCTTAAGATCGAGGAGCTTAAGAGACTCTGAATGCTTTGAAGTCAGGTCCAAGTGCTCCTGTCGGAGGGAGATCAAACTGGCGATCTCTTCCCTCAGGGATACACTCTCACCTTTAAGGGATTTAAATTCCTTTTTCTCAGCCTTCAGTCTCTTTCGACATTCCACGAAAGTATTGAGCAGAAGCTCATACTTATCGAGGAGCTCAGCTTCACGGGCCGAAGGGCTATCCTCAGGGTCATCATCCTGAGACTCAGGATCAGAGTCAGAGTCGGAGAGAGGGGTGTGAGCTTTTACCTTCCCAGTAAATGGGGGGCAATATCCTTCCGAGTCACAGCGACCCATTAGCCCAAAGTAGGCTTCCTCGTCATCGCTGGTGTCTGATGTGTCAGATTCACTCAGCGTCTTTGGCTTCTTTGCGATGTAACTCCTCTCCTTCTTCTTGTCTTTTGAGGACCTGTGCTCCTCTCCCTTTCCCTTTTCCCTCTTGTCTTGATGGCAGTCGGCCACGACGTGTCCTGGCTTGTTGCAACCAAAGCAAATAATGTCAGATGAGCGGTGTTTGTTCAGTTTGGAAACATACCTGTCAGAAGAATAGTTCTTCTTCTGATCCCTTGAAGAGGAGCCGTTTCTCTTTCTCTGATTCCTCAACTTGAGAAACTTCTTGAATTCCCGTGTGATAAGGGATAAGTCTTCCTCAGACAATTCTGAGCCGGAGGAGCTTGGCTCAGAGTCTTCCTCTTCATCCTTCTTCCACGCACGGGAAGAGGCAGCACCCTTACCCTTTCTGGAATGAATGGCTTTCAGGGCCACCGTCTTTTCCATGGCCGCGGCTTTCTCTGCTTCCTCTCCAGCCTTCCTTGTGTTCAACTGAAGCTCATGGGACATGAGCTTCCCGAACAGAATCTGAGGGTCAGTTTCCGCAAGTCTGGCAAACTCGCGGATGGCGCAGATCTTTGTGTCCCATTCCTTAGTGAGGGACCTAAGGAACTTATTATTGAGTTCACCGTCAGTGAACACTCTTCCATATACTTTGAGTGCATTGACGATCTTGAGGAAGTTTTCGAAGGTAACTCTGATCTCCTCTTTTGGCCCTTGTCTGAAGGCCTCATATTTCTGATTGAGGAGGGATCTCCGATCGTCCCTCACTTCATCCATGCCCTCCATTAATACAATCAGGCAGCTCCAGAGATCCTTGGCTGTCCTGCAGTTGCACAAGTTCTGCATCATAGAGTCGTCAACTGTGCTTACCAGGATGTTCTGAGCTTTCTTGTCGAGTCCGAACAACACCATTTCGTCCTTGTCCATTTCCGAAAGTTTCTTGGGCACTTCCTTGGTAGGATCAATGGTGGAGGCCTTAGTGGGAATGTAAGGTCCCTCCTCCACTATCATGAAGAGCCGGGGGTCGACTGCTTCCATGTAGAATCTGATTCTTTCTTTCCAGATAGGAAAGTTCAGTCTGGTGCACACTGGGATTTTGCCGGAGTGCTTGAGTCCGTCCATGGAAGATATCGGTCTTCTTCTTGACACTGGTGGCAGGATTCTACTCAAGGTGTGAACCTTTTTGATGAGCAACCTGCCTCTGATACCACTTGTAAGTTCACCTAGTGTCAACTACCTTCACCTATGGTGGGGGATAGGCGACTTTTAGCGTATTTGCGGAATTAAAATTGTACCTACACAAGAAAACAAAACAACACAGCACAGAAAATAACACAGATAATTTATAGTGGTTCCCCGATTTGGGTACGTCCACTTTCCCCCTTCGACCTATCTCCCAACCAGGGACGACTCGGTCACTTCACCAACAGGATTGAAATCCAATCCTTGCACTACCAGAAGGAACCCTTCCACACGTAGGAGTCAACACTCCCACAACACGGGTTGCACCCAACCCTACAACTAGGAACCAAATGTTCCTTTACAATGAAAAAGAAATTTGAGTGTATAAGAAATACAAACAACTTGAAGATCTAGGTGTCCCTTTTCATTAGACTACTTGTTCTTGTAGGCAACGAAAAGTCCACAACCCTTGATCTTTCTTAGAGAAAATCTCCCCTAGACCGGCGGCGGCAAAGGGCGGCGGCAAGGCTCTTGGTGTTGGCGACGACAACTGAAAACAGCAGCGATGCACTGGAGATTCAATCTTCTTAGCGAAGTCAGCAAGGTCTTCCAACGGTCACACTAGGATCGATCGTCTCGATCGATTCGGACGGGGATCGATTTCCCTATCTCAAATCAAGAGACAAAAGATCTCTAGTTAGATGCGTGAGACGCTGTGCAAGACTTGGCTTCTGTCACCAGGGATCTGGAGGACATCGAGATCAGCTATGGTGACCACTGCACGAGCGGCAGCGACGGAGGCGGAGCAGGTTCGCTATTTTAGGGTTAGTCGGCGGCTCGGCTTTCGTGTACTATGTCCGTTAACCACTATACACAAATACCTGTGTATTTATACAATAGGTCATGGAGATGACCGTTGTGGGCCCCACCAAAGCAAAGACCAAAGTCCGATTCAAATAGCTGCAGGTAACATGGACCGGTCCAGGAATTCGGAAAAATCGCCAAGGCAAAATCGGCGAGAATCGTAGGTGATTCTCGACGAATCGGCGAGAATCACTTACGATTCTCGCCGAATTCTACTTGGCGAATTCTGGCTGCACAGGTTATAGAGGCCGGGGAGAATCGGCGGGAATCACATTTGATTCTCGCCTAATCGTCGAGAATGCAAAGTCATTCTCGACGAATCGGCGAGAATCACTTAGTGATTCTCGACGATTCTGCCTTAGAGAATTTTCTGACTGCGTCGAGACAGCCGGCCCAACCCGGTGAGAATCATCTAGTGATTCTCAATGACTCGTCGAGAATCACTAGTGATTCTCGACGAATTGGCGAGAATCACTTAGTGATTCTCGACGATTTACACTTAGACGATTCTCGTCTTTCAACCCGTGAGCTGGTCTTTGGCCCATCCTTGCTCCTTGTCTGCTCATGATCTTTCATGACCATGTACTTGGAAATAAGTACACTCCAATAGAGAGAGTACACGTAAGCCAACACACTGATCTGCTCAAAGAGGGATTACGTTGCACAGACCCGTGTATATTGACCTACTACACCCTGACATTGGTGTGTAATTAGCAATGAATTGCTGCAAACACAACTAGAAGAAATTCATCAAATACATAGTGAATTCACCTTAGCTTGTTCAGGGGCTTCTTCAAATCAGGTACATTGTGGATACAATACCCAACAGTTTGACAAACTTCTTGCAAAGGCCGTCATCAGTAGACCCAAAAATTATATCATCAACATAAATTTGGACTAGAATTATCTTACCCTTGACTTCCCTTATGAATAATATCTTTTATATATTCCCTCTTGAGAATGTATTCTCAATGAGAAAGCTACATAGGGTTTCATACCATGCCCTAGGGGCCTGCTTCAACCCATATAAAGCTTTTCTTAACTGAAAATAATAATCAGGAAAGCTAGAATTAACAAAACCTGAGGGTTGCTCAACATAGACCTCCTCTTTCGGGTCACCATTTAGAAAAGCTGACTTAATATCCATTTGGTAGATCTTAAATCCTTTATATGCAACATATGCAAGAAATAGTCTTATAGTCTATAGTCTTGCATCTGGTGCAAATGTTTGATCAAATTCAACGCCTTCCTCTTGTCTGTATCCCTTGATAACCAATCTAGCTTTATTCTTGATTATAAAACCATTTTCTTCAAGCTTGTTTCTGTAAATCTATTTGGTTCCAATGATATTTTGTCCATGAGGTCTGGGAACTAGCTTCTAGACATTGCATCTCTTAAACTTATTCAACTCTTCTTGCATAATCACAATCCAAAATGGATCTATATTGGCATCTTCAAACTTTTTTGGTTCAACTTGAGATTGAAAGCTTGAATACATTACAACATTGAGGTTTCTTCTCCTTGGTGTGACACCATGACTTGTATCCCTGAAAGTGAGGGGATAGATCTGATTTACTCTAGAGGGGGGGGGAATAGAGTATTAAAATCTTTTAATTAATTTTGATAGCGGAATTAAGATAAGTGTTACTTATAAGTAAGAGAAAAATAAATCACAAGCAAACACAACACAGCAGAAAATAAAGAAAGATGAGCAACCAGACGACACAAGAAAATTATAGTGGTTCCCCAAATATGGGTACATCCACTCTTCTACCACCCTTGTAGGAATCCACTTAGGTTTTTGATCAGGTGACCTATCACCACAAGATCTTCTTCAGGTAGATCTAGAGAACCTTTAGGCTTTTGATCAGGTGCCAAAAAACTAATAGGTTTTTGATCAGGTGCCCTATCACCAAGGAATTCACTTTTGAAGGGAGTAATAACCCTGTAAAATAAGGTAAAAGGAAAAATTTGATGGCAGCCTTCTCTTTCTTAAAGCAAATGAGAAGACTTAGTATATTCTTGTATTGTCAAAGCTCCCCCTGAGATGTTGAGTAGGTTCAGGAAGATGGAAGCTTTGTCCAGGGAGTAGGTCTTCAATGGACTGGAGTTATGATCTTCAAAATCTATAGATTGATATTGATTGCTGTCTCTGTAGATTTCTGAAGATGAAAACTAAAGAAGACTCAAGATGAGGTTTTTGGTGTTCTTCTTCTGTTTCCTGAGAGTAGTAAGAGTTCTGAAGATTGAAAGAAATCTGAGAGAGAAATTTTAAGCTGTAGAATGAAAAGCTCTTTCTATAGGTTTTTTTTCTCTAACAGAATAATCAGTCTGTGTCTATCTCTATGTCCTTGAAGAATCGAATAATACTGCTGCTTTGAATTTCAAAAAAAAAACAATACTTAATTTTCTGCAGAGATCGAGGAGAGAACGGCTAGAATTGTTGTCATTTAATTATCTCCTTAACTGTCTTGGTAAATAAGACAAAACAATAACTCTGTGAATACCATAGTTAATGCTGCAATGGAACGACTATAAGCCTTGAGAATATTAGCATTAACTACCAGAGATTATTTATCATAAATAGAATCAAGAGAATAAGATTTAAATCTTCAAGACTAATGCTGTAGATAAGTAGTCGAACACAGAATAAAATCGTTGATCTGAGCTAGGAGATCATCGAGCTGAGTTCAACTATCTTCGAACTGAGAAAATTGTAAAGAGGTAAGAAATCGTCGACCTGAGATCTTAGATCGTCGAGTTCAATTCAGAGAATAAACTCTGAGATCGTCGATGGGAGATCAACGATCGTCGAGCTGAGTTCGACGAAAGTCGAACTGATATATATATATCACAGAATTCTTCTAAGTCTGAGTTCTTGAAAGAAATCCAAAGCTGGTCTTGTGAAGTCTGACCTAATGAGGCTAACTTAGACCTAGAACATGACCCTGGCTATACAGGTGGGTATACATCCTAAGAGTATACCTAGCCCAAATCCAAACAAGGGTTCCAACAATCTCCCCCTATTTGGGTGAGGTCACTCAATATAGAATAAAACTGAAAATACAATGCCATAGATATCTGAAAGAATGTAAATTATCAGCAGATATAATATAGCAATGTAATGCACATATAGTTCAGGTAAAATAATAAAACAGTAAAGTGCAGAAAATAAATAACTTAAGGATTATCAGGAGGAGGAACAGAGGAAGATTTAACAAAAGCAATCTTCCTAGAAGGTTCTTCTGCTTCCCTTTTTGACATCTTCAGATCTTGCTCACCAAGAGTTTTCTGAGAAGCAACTCTTGGTACAACTGCTTTAGGATGAAGAGCCATATACTATGCTGAATTGAAAACTTTCTTACTAACCTGCAACTTTTCAAGTTCTTTTTCTCTATAAGAAGACATGGTAGAAAACTATGAGGGGTCTTGACCTTCTTTTCTGACTTTATTCATCTGAGATAATCCAATCAGTTCATTAAGTCTAGCCATCTTGAAGTTGGGATCAAGCTCTGGATTAGCAGGAGGAGAGGGAGGTCTCTCTGGATTTAGTCCTTGAGCATCCTGAGGTAACTGCTGAGAGAGATTTCTGAATTGAATAGATTGGACTTGGAAATTTGTTGCAATAGGATTCTGCTGCTTCTGTATAGAGTAAAGTGATTTAGGAGGTGGAGCTTCACTAAACTTTCCTTTAGGCTTATGAGAGTAGGCATGCCTCTGAGACTGAGAAGAGGATGGCTTCTAGGCTTGAGAGGGTGCTGGTTTATGAGGCTGAGAGGCTGCTGATCTGGATGGCTGAGAGATATTTGATCTTTGAGACACATTCCCTGAGGCTCCTGCAGGAGGAGGAGGAGGAGGTGGATCTTTCCTTAATTTCTTCACAGGAGAGGATCCAGACTTCTTCTTCTTCATCTTCTTCTGTGCTTTAGCTTGATTTCTAGACAACTTCATCCAATGAGGCATACCTGGGTAAGGTTTGATATTATTCAGAATATAATATAGTGTATCATTTGAAGTATTAGGTAAAGGAGCAGCCTTGGGAGGTGCTTTTCTCTTCTGTTATACTTTCTTCTTCTTTGAGCAGGAATCACCAGAATCATCTTCATCCTTATCATCATCATCATCAGAAGAACCTAGAGGATTGTCATATAAAGCATTTATTGCTTCTATTGTTTCCTGAGAAATTTGCTTGTCTGCTTGAGGAGGAGGTAGAGCAGCTTGAGAAGGGACATCAATCTCTGAAAGCATCTGTGAATCATCTATGTCTTTGTCAGTCAGAAGAAATTCATCTATCTCAGGATCTTTTTGCATTTGGTCAATCTCTAGTGCAATATCCTTTGCAATTAAATCATATAGATTTGGTATAGGACTAACATCCATAACATAAGTTGGGCCAACAGGTTCCACAACTATGTTAGTAACAAAGCTTGCCTGAATGGCCTGAATAGTTTCTGTACTAACTGAAGCTGTACAACAAATGATATCTGAGCAGTACTTGGGAGAAACAAATAAAAGAATGTTTATATATAAGAGATCAAAAGAATCTAGAATTGACTTAAGTTCAATTACTGGAGAAATACTGTTGTCTTCAGAAAGAATATCCAAAGAAGAAACTAAATCAACTGTCTCAGAATCATTGTCCAAAAATTCTGTGAGATCTGTATCTGGTATCTCAGTATCAACAAACTCTATCTCTATTGTTATTGCTGGAAGGGTCAATGCTAGAACTGAAACTACTACTGCTGTTGTACCTAGAACAACTTCATAGGACATCTCCCCCTGCCTGGTTTTAGTAAATACTGGAGCCAAGCCCCTGGATGAAGAAGGGCTAGAGGAGGCAGCAAGAAGGGTAGCAATGGATGAAATAGAAGTAGCCAGAGGTGAGATTGCCTCTGCTATCAAGGATTTGAGGGATGGAGTGATAAGCTCCAAGAGAGTGGAGATGGAAGGAGAGTCCATTTGCATGAACTCAGGAGGGGTTTGAGTTGATACAGATGAGTGAGAGATGAGAGGAGTGAAATCTATCATGATTTCATTCTGTAATGGAGAATTTGGTGGAGTAGGAATTGGTGTTGAATTAAGGTGAATAGGGGAATTCTTATGTGAATGATGTTCAGGGGAAATATGAGATGTGATATAGGAATGAGGAGTGGTAGGGGATTGAGGAGGAGCGAAAAGATTGAAGTTTGGTTGGGTTAAGATGTTGATGGATGGAGTTGTAACAAGATGTGATGGAGTAGGAGAAAGTGGATGAGAAGTATGAAGTGTTGGAGATGATGGAGGTGTTGGAATTGAGGTGGATGGTTGTTTGATAGCAGGAGGGTTGGCTGGAGGAGGAGGAGCAGGGAAAGCTTCATCAGGGTGAGGAGAGGTTGTGACTGCCTTAGTGTCCTTAGCTGTTCTAGAAGAGGTGGAGGCCTGGGATGGCTTTGGTATACTTCTTGCCCATTTACCAAACAAGGAGGAGTCCAGCCTCTTACTGGCATTAATAAATATGGTCTGAGAGACCATTAATTCAGAAGCCTTAGACTGGAGGAAAATTCTCATAATCCTCCCAAAGCAAACTTCCTTCTTGGAGTTCTTCCTTTTTTATCAAATTAAAGAACAACTCAGCCCAATTTATGGACTTCTTATTGACCAAAATAGACATGATTGAGAACTGCTGCCTGTTAATATTATCATGGGCAGAGTGCTTGCCCATCAGAACCTTCCCCACTATGTCTGCTAAGAACTTGTATTCTACAAACAAATTTTTCTTAAGCAACTTTGATGGTATTCCCTCTGGATGACCAATCCTAACCAGCATGCTACTGTACTCAGAACTATCTTGTTCTAGAGTGTTTTATCCATTAACTAATTCAAACAGTTTAGAAATAATAACTGGGGAAAGAATAACCTGTTGACCTGAGATGGTTCCAACCATAGATGAGTCATCAGGAGTTGTTGACGAATAAACCCATTCTTTTATTTCTATAGCTGGCAATTTGATCCTTGTAGTCATGATCTTCCTCAGGCCTTGATCTTCATAGAGCTTCAGCATGTCCGTGAAGATCTGATCGTAATGACTGAAAGAGTCGAAGTCGATGTCGAAGCCAGCATCAAAATTCATCACTGACAGGATCGCCGTTGGAATCGCTATAGATTTCTGCAAAAGTTAGAGAGATCAAGTGCAAGGGAATTTGGAAAGCGTAGGATAGAGATCGAAGAGAAAACCTCAATATAGGTTTTTGGAATGCGAAAAGACGTGCTCTGTCCTACAAAAAAAAAGAACTTCGATCTTAGGTCGACAACAAATTTATAGACAAATACTATCGTCGGCCTCTAAAAGAAGAGGGGAAAACAGATCGTCGATCTCAGGTCGACGATGTATTTTTTGAAGTAAAATCGTCGATATCCGGTTGACGATTTTAACTTCACACAGAGCTGTCGTCGATCTCAGGTCGACGATAGAGCTCAAGAGGAGTTCGCAGATCGTCGATCTCCGTTCGACGATTTGTGAACAAATCTTCTCTCTTAGACAGAAATTAAATTAATCCATTCCATTTATCATTCCAAGCTGATTTAGGAAGAATAGATGTTTCTTTTCATCCAAAGGCTTGGTGAAGATATCTGCTCTTTGAAAATCAGTGGAGATAAAGTTAAGATTAATTTTTTTTGTGTACACACTCTCTAATGAAATGATGCCTTATTTTTATATGCTTAGTCCTACTATGATGCACTGGATTTTGTGTTATGGATATAACACTGGTACTATCGCAAAATATAGTTGAATTATTTAAGTTGTATCCATAACCCAGTAGTTGGTTTTGTATCCACAAAATTTGTGAACAACAACTGCCATCTGCAATATATTCAGCCTCTATAGTTGAAGTGGACACTGATGTTTGCTTCTTACAAAACCAAGACACAAGCCTATCACCAAGGAACTGGCATGTTCCTGATGTGCTTTTCCTGTCCACTCTACATCCATCATAGTCAGCATCTGAATATCCAGTTACTCAAACTCTGACTCTGTTGAATACCAAATTCCTAGATCAGGGCAACCCTTTATATATCTTAAAATTCTTTTTAGCAAAATATAGCGAGATTCTTTAGGGTTCACCTGGAACCTAGCACAAAGACATGTAGAGAACATGATGTCTGGTCTACTTGTTGTAAGATATAGTAGAGACCCAACAATGGCCCTATAAATTTTCTGATCAACAGATTTTTTATGCTCATCAGAATCTATCACAACATTTGTTGTCATAGGTGTCTTCATTACTGAGGCATCACACATCCCAAATCTTTTAACAAGTTCCTTAGCATATTTAGATTGGGAGATGAAGATACCATCAGATGATTGTTTCACTTGGAGACTAAGGAAATATGAAAGTTCACCCATGCTGCTCATCTCAAACTTTTAATGCATAAGGTCAGAAAACCTTTTGTATAGTTTGGGATCAGTAGAGCCAAAAATAATATCATCTACATAAATTTGTTCTAGCAAGATTTTATCATGATGATGTCTAATAAATAAAGTCCTATCTACTATGCCTCTAGAAAATTTATGCTCTAAAAGAAAACTAGCTAAGGTTTCATACCAAGCTCTTGGAGCTTTCTTTAGACCATATAGAGCTTTATGTAATCTAAAGACATAAGAGGGATGAGTTGAAGAGATAAAATCTGGTGGTTATTCAACATACACTTCTTCTTTAAGTTCTCCATTTAGAAAGGCACTTTTGACATCTATCTTGTACACTTTAAACTTTTTATAAGAAGCATAAGCAAGAAAGATTCTGATTGCTTCCATCCTTGCTACAGGAGCAAAGGTTTGATCATAGTCAATTCTTTCCTCTTGCCTATAGCCTTGAGCAACTAGTCTTGCCTTGTTTCTGATAATAGTTCCTTGTGCATCCAACTTGTTCCTGAAGACCCATTTGGTTCCAATGACTGGATTGTTTTTGGGTCTTGGAACTAAATTCCAAACTTTGCATCTCTCAAATTGGTTGAGCTCCTCTTGCATTGAAATAATCCAGTGTGGATCTTGCTCATCATCTTTAATGGATTGGGGCTCAATTTGAGATATGAAGCAGACATGCATCAAGTCTTGGTTGAGTTAATGCCTTGTCTGCACACCGACTGATATGTCTCCAATCACTTGAGATGTAGGGTGATCTCTAAGTGTGACAAATTCAGTTGGTTAAGTTGGTTCAACAACAGCTTGGGGAAACAATTCCTATTGTGGAATTGTATAAGCTGTTGGAGGAAGTTCTGCCACTTCCAAATTTTCTTCTTCACTTTCTTCATCAACTTGTTAGGAGGATTGAGATGTAACCTTTTGAGTAAGATTGAGATCATCCAATTTTTCACAAAGTTGAGGTACCTGCAAAAAGTTACTGGTAGAAGCTTCCTTCTCCTTGTAAAATATGTTAGCTTCATCAAAAGAAATGTGAACTGACTCTTCCATTTTCAAAGTTGATTTGTTAAAAACTCTATATGCCTTGCTGACTTGGGAATATCTTAGAAAAATTTCCATTGCGCTTTGGCTTTAAACTTTCTAAGATGTTTCTTGTTGCTGTTGTGAATATAGCAAATGCAACCAAATATTCTAAAATAATCTATTTTAGGTTTCTTCCCTTTGAGTAGTTCATAGGGTATCTTTCCCTTAAGTTTGTGTATCAAACTTCTGTTTAGGACATAGTTTGCTGTGCTCACAGCCTCTGCCCAATAGGAGAGTGGCATGAAAGCATCATCAAGTAATGTGCCTGCAGCTTCAATGAGTGTTGTATTTTTCCTTTCATCTACCCCATTTTGTTGAGGAGTTCTAGGAGCAGAGAAACAATGTCTGATGCCTTCCATCTCACAGAATCTATACATGGGAAGAGATTCAAACTCAGTACCATGATCACTTATGATCAAAACAACTGGAGTAGAATACTCAATCCTTATGCCTTTAAGAAAATCTGTAAAAACTATGAAGTTATCAGACTTGTGTCTCAAGAAGAAAACCCAAGTGAACCTTGAGAAGTCATCTACAATAACCAAAGTATAGAACTTCCCTCCTAAGCTCTGTACAGCAATGAGTCCAAAAAGATCCAAATGAAGCAAGTACAGAATCCTAGGTGAATCACTCTTATTAACTGATTTAAAACTATTTTTAGTTTGCTTGCCTACTTGACAAGCCCTGTAAAGGCTTTCCTTCTTATAGGGGCAAAAAGGTAATCCTCTAACAAGGTTGTCTTTTGATAACTTAGCAATATTTCTAAGGTTTACATGACCTAGTCTTTTATGCCAAAGAGTATTATTATTACTGACCTGATTAAAAAGGCAAATTTCTGAGCTAGCAGAATTAAAGTTTACTAGATAAATGTTACCTTGTCTAAATCCTGTTAAAACAATTTTGCTATTTAAAGAAATAGTGTATTGAGATTCAATAAAGCATACCTGATAACCTACATCACATAATTGACTTATGGATATCAGGTTATGTTTCAAACCATTCACATAAACTACCTTGCTGAATGTAACAGCTCCAATACTGAAATCTCCATATCCTTCTGTCTGACCAAAGCTGGAATCACCAAAGATTATCTTTGGTCCTAGCTTGGACTTATAGTTAGTTAGCTTGTCCTTGCTTACTATCATGTGCTTTGAGCACCCACTATCCAGAAACCACTTATCCTGTGTGGTAGGATAGTTATTCACCTGCAAGTAAACAGTTCATATATTCTGGACCCAGGTAACCTTGGGACCTTATTTCTTTTCATAAATGAAACTAGAAATAAAGAACATTCAGGTTGACATTTATAACCTAAGGGGTGAAATTTTTTAAGTAGAATGACCCAATGTGAAAATGGATTAACAGATTTTTGTTTCTGGTTATTATTAAGATTTTTGTTGCAGTTATAGTTTTAGTAAAACTGATCTGGGTTTGACGATTTATATTGAGATCGTCGATCTGCGTTCGACGACCAGTATTGATCTTGTCGATTTCGGTTCACAGAATAATAATGGTTACTATTTGTGTTCTACGATCGTCGATCTCTGCTCGATGAAGTTTGATGGTATTGTCGATCTCCCTTTGCTGAGTAATTAAACCCAAACTTTGGGTTCAGAGATCTTCGATCGACGTTCGACGAAAAATACTACGATTGTCGATCTTGGTTCGACGACTTCTGTTTAGACTTATTATTCTGAGCTTGTCTCTTCTTCCTTAGTTCAATTTATTTAAATACTTTATTTTCTCTACCTGTTCTGTATTATTCTTACCCTTCTCTGAAATAAAATTTACATGTTGAGATAAGATGTTTTTCTGGATGATTGGTGGTTCACCAGTTGATGCACCTAAACCTAGTTTACTATTATTAATCCTAGCATTTAGTGTACTAGTAATTTTAACAATCTGTAGGCTTCTTCCATTCAATATTTCTTCAAGTTGTTTAGCTTTGCCTAGTTCAGTTTTCAGGAAGATGATTTGTTTGCTATACTCAGTTAATTCATCTTTCATTCTTAAGTTTTCAGAGAGTAAGTTTTCATATCCAGGTTATCTCTCTCTGAGAAGTTTGATTTCCATCTCCGATTTTATAAGATGTTAGAAGCGAACTAAAACAAGCCGGAAATGGTATAACTGAAATTTTATTATCAAAAAAAGGTGTCTATTACAAAGGTATGACCTCCCTTATATAGAATGGAGGAGAGAAGAGAGAATACAAATAAGAGATGTGAGACTAAAAACACGCGGACTGTACAAACACAAACCGCACAAGCCGCGCGGTTAGACAGAAGGGCTAATCGCCCGGCCACTGCCAGAGAGAGACAAGCCGCCATATTAGACCGTTAGACCGCCCGGTCTCCAAGTCGCCAGTGACAAACCGCTAGACCGCTTGGACCTCAGACCGCAACACAACAACCAAACCGCTGAAGGCAAACTGTCAGAACGCTCGGTCAATAACCCGCAAAGCCAGACCGATAGACCGCCCGGTCTCCAACTTCAACACTCCCCCTCAAGCTGGAGCATATATGTCGATCATGCCCAGCTTGTCACATATATGAAGAAACGAGGCGGAAACTGGCTTGGTGAAGATGTCAGCCAGCTCTTTTTCAGACGTGACGAAGGGGGTGCAAATTTGTTCCTTCAGAATCTCTTCACGAATGAAATGACAGTCGACCTCAATGTGCTTGGTTCTCTCATGGAAGACTGGATTTTTGGAGATGTATATAGCAGTCTTGTTGTCACAGAACATAGGTAGAGGATGGTTGTAGACCTCTCCTAAATCCAACATGAGAGCCCGTAGCCATTTTAGCTCACAAGTGGTCGATGCCATACTCCGATACTCTGCTACAGCACTGGACCTGGAGACAACAGACTGCTTCTTGCTCTTCCAACTTACCAGATTGCCCCCAACAAAAGTACAGAAACTGGAGGTAGACTTGCAGTCCCCTTTGTCATCAGCGTAACTCGCATCTGAGTATGCTTCAACCCTCAGATGATCATTCTTCTGAAAGAGCAATCCTTTCCCTGGGGTTGCTTTGACATACTCCAAGATCTGCAAGGCGGATTGTAGATGGCACTCCCTGGGATCTTGCATGAATTGACTCACCTTGCCCACAGCATAGGAGATGTCGGGCCTAGTCACGGTGAGGTATATGAGCTTACCAACCAGACGCCTGTACCGCGAAGCATCTGAAAGAAGAGGCGAATCATCTGTCCAGGTTTTGTCTTCTCCAACAGCCATGGGACATCGGGCAGGTTTAGCCCCAGTCAATCCTGCTTCTTTTAAAATATCAAGGGCATACTTACACTGAGAGAGGACTAAAGAGTTGGGCTTCCGAGAGATTTCGATCCCCAAAAAGTACTTCGGAGAACCCATATCTTTCGTGACCAGATGTTGGCGAAGATGCCGCTTTGTCAAGGCTACCCCTTCCTGGTCATTGCCAGTGAGAAGAATATCATCAACATATACTGCAAGAACCACCAGTCCCGAAGAAGTTTTGCGAATAAATAGAGAGTGATCAACAGAGCTGCGAGCAAAACCAACGGCCGCCACGATGCCGCTGAACTTGTCAAACCAAGCTCGAGGGCTCTGTTTGAGGCCATAGATTGCCTTCTGTAGCCGGCATACTCGCGTCTCCCCCTGAGCAACATACCCAGGAGGTTGCTCCATGTAGACGGCCTCCTGAAGATCACCATAAAGGAAGGCATTCTTGATATCCAGCTGGGAAAGTGGCCAGTCTTTGTTGACCGCCACAGAGAGAAGGACCTGTATAGTGCTGAGACGAGCCACGGGAGAGAAGGTGTCAAAGTAATCAACCCCATAGGTCTGAGTAAAGCCCTTAGCCACCAGGCGAGCTTTATAACGATCCACAGTGCCATCTGGGCCAAATTTGACCACAAAGACCCAGCGACAGCCAACAACATCTGTATCAAAGGGAGGAAGGACAAGAGTCTAGGTACCCCGCTCTATTAGGGTCGCCATTTCCTCATCCATGGCCATCTTCCAGTGAGGAATAGCAAGGGCCTCCTGGTAGGAACGAGGTGTGGTAGTGGCAGAGATAGCCAGCGCAAAGGCCCTGTGAGAAGAGGTAAGATGATCATATGAAATAACAACAGCAAGGGGGTGTAGGGTACACGTCCGCACCCCTTTGCGAAGAGCAACAGGAAGATCCAGGTCGGCGGGCTCTTCGGTATCCAGAGCATCCGTGGCAGAGAGAGCTGGCCCGAGAGGAGAGAGCGATGGTAGCGGAGATGAGGGAGATGGAGGCGGAGAGAGAGGCAGAGGGAGAGGAGTGGGCGGAGACGGAGGAGGGGCGGATATCGCAGTAGGAGACGAGGGAACGAACGGAATAACAGGAGAATCAGAGGTGGAGGGAAGAGATGAGGAGTCATCCGAGAAGTAGGAGGCATTCTCGAAGAAGGTAACGTCAGCGGAGATGAACTGCTTACGAAGAACAGGGTCAAAGCAGCAGTAGCCTTTCTGAGTGGCAGAGTACCCCAGAAAGACACATTTGGTGGAGCGAGGGGAGAGCTTATCACGGGTGGCAGATGGGGCATGCACAAAAGCAGTGCACCCAAAGATTCAGAGAGGGAGAGGAAAAGGCTCCTTGCCTGGATAAAGGATGGAAAAAGGGGTTTTTCCGTTGAGAACGGAGGAGGGAATGCGATTGATGAGATGGCAGGCAAGAAGAACAACATAGCCCCAATATGAGCGAGGGACATGCATTTGAGTCATCAATGTGCGAGCGACATCGAGGAGGTGACGGTTTTTGCGTTCCGCCACCCCATTTTGTTGGGATGTATAGACACAGCTTGTCTGATGAATAATGCCATGTTGCAAACAGAAGGAGGTAAAAGCATGACTTAAGTACTCTTTTGCATTATCAGAGCGAAAAGTTTTAATACCAACACCAAACTGATTTTTTATTAAATGATAAAAGGAGGTCCATACATTAAAAAGTTCAGAGCGATCTCGTAAGAGATACACCCAAGTACATCTAGAAAAGTCATCGATAAAGGTTACAAAATAAGAACTACCCCGACCAACAGTAAGGGTAGGAGCAGGCCCCCATATATCAGAGTGGACAAGATCAAACGGACGAGTAGAGCCCCGACCTTGCTTCGGCGGGAAGGAGGAACGATGATGCTTGCCAAGTTGACATGCTTCGCAGTTGAGAGGAGTATTGGAGGGAGGGAGGTGGGGTAGAAGCTGATGTAGAAGCCGTGGTGGAGGATGACCGAGACGAAGATGCCACTAGAGAAGATCCGTACAAGAAGAAGAGAAGACGGACAAAGCGGAAACGTTGTCGAGGAAGTAGAGGCCGCCGCTCTCAATCCCCGTAGCAATCGTCCGCTGGGAGCTCGGATCCTGAAAAGAACAAGAAGATGGAGTAAACGTTACAGAACATTGAAGCTGCTTGCACAAAGAAGTAACTGACAATAGATTGCACGGAAACTTGGGCACGTATAGAGTGTCCTCTAGTCGAAGGGACGGAGTAACATGAACTACTCCCGACCCATGAACCGGGGAGGGAGAACCGTCTGCAATGAGGACCGGGGGCAACCGATCATGCTGTTCGAGGAGAGAGAAGCATTGAGGATTGCCCGTCATATGATTAGTTGCTCCGGAGTCGATAAGCCATTTACCTTGAGTGACCACATGGGCACTACCTGATGATGTGACCACAGAAGCAGACGGCTTGAAAGAGGAGGCGGAAGAGTCACCCGAGGGGCGAAGATGGGGATGCTTCGTCCAACAGCGGTCAGAAGTATGTCCGGTGCGGCCGCAATGAGAGCAGAGGTAGCGGGAAGAAGGACGTCCACCAGACTGATGACTGCGGCTACCAGAGCTACTCCGCTGAGTTTGATGAGCATAGTTGTCCGGTGGAGAAGGAGCGGGCAAAAGCGAGCGCTGAAGGAGATAGGTGACAGCGGCGATGCGAGCAGCGGTGGCATCTAAAGTAGGAGATTTCGCCTCACCCAGAATTTGTTGGCGGATCATGTCATACGTGTCAGGAAGACGTAGCAGATAACACACAAACAGAAGCTCCTGGAAGTGCTTGTGTTGTTGAGCCAGATCCGTAGAAAAGGGGCGATTCTGAAGAATCTCAGCCCCAAGAGCTTGAACTTGTTGGTAGGCAGCAGCAGGAGACAAGGTAGGCCGGGCAAAGAGGTCTGCATACAATGTATAGATGCGGGATGTCTGAGCCCCTTTGGAGTATAGAGCAGCAAGATGAAGCCAAGCGGCCTTCACCGTCTCATCATGACGGATGACGGGAAGGCACTCATCAGATAGACTATTAGCGAGCCAAGTATGCACAAGCGCGTCACTCGCATCCCAGTCATCAAAGAGAGGTGAAGTGGTAGGAGGAGGGTCATCAATGAGATGGTGGCGTTTGCATTGCGAGCGAAGGAGAAAGGTGAAAGAGACGCTCCAATCCGGGTAGTTGGAGCCGACAAGCTTAGAAACGATGCCAAGGTTCTCGGAAGGAGTAGGAGGTAGAGGCGGAACCGGATTGGAAACAAGGGTGGCGGCAGGAGTGGTGGCAGTTGAAGCATCAGAAAGAGCCATAAGAGCAAACAACAGGAAGCCGCGTGGTTAGGAAACAAGTCGCGCGGATAGGCAGAAGAAAAAAACTACAGCGGTCAGGATGTCAAACACCAGCGGCCAGAAAGACCACGACCAAGCCGCAGTATCAAGCAGAGGGGTAGAAGTCGAGCGGCAAGCAGACAGTCCGCTCGAATAGAAGCACAAGAGAATGCAAGGCACATGGCGATAGGTCGCGGCGAACAAGGCGACAGATCGCAGCGAACAAGGCAACAGGTCGCGCACACAGAGGGCAACGACAAGGAGAGAAGGAGACCGCGCGGACAGGGCGCAAGCCGGAGAAGCAAGTCGCGCGGATAGAGAGGGCTCATAGAATCAGGAGGAGAGGATCGATCCCTCTGATACCATGTTAGAAGCGAACTAAAACAAGCTGGAAATGGTATAACTGAAATTTTATTATCAGAAAAGGTGTCTATTACAAAGGTATGACCTCCCTTATATAGAATGGAGGAGAGAAGAGAGAATACAAATAAGAGATGTGGGACTAAAAACACGCGGACTGTACAAATACAAACCGTACAAGCCGCGCGGTTAGACAGAATGCCTAACCGCCCGGCCACTGCCAGAGAGAGAGACAAGCCGCCATGTTAGACCATTAGACTGTAACACCCCTATCCGTCACATAGCATATAGTAGTAGGTCCGGCCGGGGCCGACGCCATATACTACGGACAGACCGGTTGGTTACGCGTTGAAACCATTCAACCAATCATGTCGTCCTACAAAACACCTAGCGGAAGCAAATTATTAAGTTGCAAAAGAAAATAAGAACCCTACTACAAAGCATGAATGTCCACTACCAACTCAGGAATGTAATCATACACAAAAGAGAACTGGCCTTAAGGCCTTACATTATTCACTTAACAAAATAGTGTTTCCCAAACTTCGGCACGCAGGCCGGCCATACATGAAAACGGGAAAGATACATAAGTAATTAGGCCTTCGAGGGCCGGCACAGCAACAAGGGCTTTAGCCCGCTATTTCCCGCTCTGCTCCGCAGCACCTGCAAGCCACAAACCACCGCCCGGTGGCAAACAATAGCAACGGTCAGCAATGCTGACCAAATTATAACGATCCCGCCCCCAAAATCGGGGCGGCGATGCTCTTTCCCTGCACTTCATTAGTATAGGCAATGCTATTAATGTGAACACACATCAACACAGGCGTAGGCTCGCACGGCCACACACCCCGTGCACTCAGGGCACATTCTCGGCGAACCGGCCAACGTCACGTCAATTCAAGCCATAGACGTTCCCAATCCACCACCGCCTCTTGGACGGTCATCCATATGAGCATTTTGCCTTCCTGGCCTTGGTCACGGCAATTTAAGCCATAGACCGCCGAAGACCCTCATCCATGCCAACGGTCCTACCGAACGACATAGACCGGGTACGGTTCCGCCTGACCCGTGCTCATACCGCAATGGCAATTTAAGCCATATGCGCAGGTCAAGACTCACCGAGTCCCGTTTCCGCCACAACAATCACATAACCCGGTTATGTTCACGTTGGCTCCCCGGACACCGTGTTGGCAAAACCCGCCTTTGCCCAGTTTTCCGGGTGCACCTTGGAGTTAATCTCCAAGGCTCCCTGATGCAATCTACCACGTAGAAAACCCGAAAAACACACAAACACCCGGAGAATTCCCCAGTTCGTATGCAATGCAACATCACCGATTCGGCTCTACTTGTCCGGATTGGCTTCACACACAATGCCTATGTCCGTTTTCGCATACGGACTCTACACAAGGGGGACTTCACATATCTACCCCAAGGAACGCTCCAACTCTTCGCTCACTCGCGAGAGCGGGCTTCCTATGCAAAGGAAAAGAGGGCTTCACATGCCCAAGGATGAGAAATCGTTACCCTTGCATTCTTCCGTGGCGCCATCGAAAACTATACGGTTGGAAAGCACCGCAACGGCGTCGCCTCCGCGGATCTGGACTCGGATCGTGATTCAGAACTCCGAAGCTCCTGCGGCGGCCGGATCTAGCCCTTCTTCCTCCTCCTTGCTCTCTCCTCTCTCTAGCTTTAGAAAGAGAACCACTCAAGAGAAAATGAGGGTTTCTAAACCCTATTCCCGGGTAAAACCATCCAGGAGCAGCCCCCCACCGTCGGATCCAAAGCCAAGGAAATGAACGGCCACGATTAAGCCTCAAATTATAAAATCTGGGCCGAACACGGGTTGGCACACGGCCGTGTGCCTGACCGTGTAGCTCATTCGCCGTCTCGATCCAGATTGAAAACCAGCACACGGCATGTGACACGGCCTCCGACACGCTCGTGTCGCCTGCGACACGCCCGTGTCGGGACCCGTGTCACGCCCCCCGTGTGCAATAAATCGACACCTTGCAGTCAGAGTGGTACACGGCTTGGTGACACGGCATGGGACACGCCTGTGTCACATCTGACATGCCCGTGTCTGTGCTCGTGTCACGGCCCGTGTACCATTTCGACGATTCCCTTGAGTGACACGGCCTGGGACACGCCCGTGTCCTAGTCCGTGTCCCTCCACATGACCATCGTCGACCTACACTGGTCGACTACACGGCCAGTTCGACGATTCGAGCTCGACATGCCCGACACAGCCTCCGACACGCCCGTGTCGGGGCCCGTGTCACCTGCACCAAAAATCTAACTTGGCCAAAAACGATCCCCGACGCTCCTACGACAAATTGGGGTGTTACAATTCTTCCCCCCTTAAAGAATTTCGTCCACGAAATTAATAAAGGAAAACAGGACTTAACGTAAAACAGTACCTGAGCGGAATAATTCCGGGTACTCCTCGAGCATAGTCTGCTCCCGTTCCCAAGAGAGCTCCTCACGCCCGCAGTTATCCCATCGGACCTTAACCATCCGGATCTCCTTGTTACGAAGCCTCTTGACCTCAACATCTTCAATACGAATGGGCTTGACCCTTGTCGTCAACCCTTCGTCCACCGGCACTTGGTCAACCGCGATCACCTGCGAAGGCTCTTGCACCGCCTTCCGCAACACAGAAATGTGGAACACATCATGTAATCCACTCAACTCCACCGATAGCTTCAAACGGTATGCAGCTTCGCCGACTCGCTCCAGAACCTCAAAAGGTCCAAGGTATCTTGGGCTCAGCTTCTTCAAGCGTCTCACCCGCAAAACCCCCTTGAACGGCTTCACTTTCAGGTATACCCAATCGCCTACCGCGAACTCCACGTTCCGGTGCTTGGCATTGTAATACTTCGCCTGCCGGTCCTGAGCGATCAACAAGCGCTCCCGAATGATCCGTACTAATGAGGTAGCACTCTCCACCTCCTGTTTCTTGTACAACCTTGCCTCACCCGCTTCAAGCCACGATAACGGCGTGCGACACTTCCTACCATACAGGGCCTCGAAGGGCGCCATTTGTATACTCGCTTGGTAGCTGTTGTTGTACGCGAACTCTACCAAATAAAGGTGGTCTTCCCAATGCTTCCCGAAGTCTAGAACACACATGCGGAGCATGTCCTCCATCGTTCTATTGACCCTCTCGGTCTGCCCATCCGTCTGCGGATGGAAAGCTGTGCTGAACTTTAACTTTGTTCCCAGCATCTGCTACACGAACCTCCAATCATTTGACGTGAACCGCCCATCGCGATCACTCACAATGCTACGGGACACACCATGCAGCCTAACAATATTGTCGACATACAACTTTGCCAATTTCTCCACTGGATCATCCTTCCTATGCGGAATGAAATGCGACACCTTGGTTAGTCGATCTACGATCACCCAGATGGCGTCATTCCCCTTCTGCGACCTTGGCAACCCGTGTATAAAGTCCATAGATATATCATCGAATTTCCACTCCGGTATAGGCAAGGACTTCAGAAATCCTCCTGGCTTTTGGCACTCCGCCTTCACCAAGGCGCAGGTTTGGCATTTAGCCACGTACAACGCCACGTCTTTCTTAAGCCCCGGCCACCAAAACAGCTTCTTGAGATCACGATACATCTTCGTGCTCCCTGGGTGGATTGAGTACTTGGTATGATGAGCCTCGTACATCAACTCCGCCCGGAGGTTACCCCCACTCGGGACGCACAACCGATGATCCTTCCTTAACAAACCATCATCCACCGAGAACTGGGAATTTGACCCATCCAGAGTGGCCTCCAAAAACTCCTTCATGGAGTCATCTAACTCTAATGCTTGCCGAACCCGGTCAGCCAGGTCATACTGCACCTCTTTCCAGTTTAACATTGCTTTGGCGCTCGTCTGTTGTCAACGCAACAGATCTCAAGCTCCTCCAACTCCCGCACTAGCCGCTCATCATGCACCGACAACCAGTTGGCTCGGGTGGGAGCCCTGCGGCTCAGCGCATCCGCAACTGCGTTGCCCTTCCCGGGTACATAATGTATCTTGAAGGTGTAGTCCCCCAGGAACTCTATCCACCTCCTCTGCCTCATATTAAGGTCTTTTTGATCCAACAAGTACTTTAGGCTCTTGTGATCGGTGTATATATCGACTCTTACGCCGTATAGGTAGTGCCTCCACAACTTGAGTGCAAAAATCACGGCCGCCAACTCCAAGTCGTGCACCGGATAATTTCTTTCATGCACTTTCAGCTGACGCGATCCATACGCGATCACACTTCCATGCTGCAACAACACGCAGCCCAAGCCACTACCCGAAGCATCGCTATACACCTCAAAGCCCTCGGTCCCACTCGGCGAACTAAGCACTGGCGCCGTGGTCATCCGCCTCTTCAGCTCCTCAAAAGCTTGCACGCACTCTTGCGTCCACAAGAATTTTTGATCCTTCCTTGTCAACTTCGTGAGAGGTAACTCTACCCGCGAGAAGTTCTCTACAAAGCGCCTGTAATATCCGGCAAGCCCGAGAAAACTACGGACTTCCGCGACAGAAGATAACGCAGGCCACTCCCGTATCGCAACAATTTTCGCCGGATCCACCGCTATACCTTCCCCACTCACTATATGACTAAGGAACGCTACCGAGGGTAGCCAGAACTCGCACTTGGAGAACTTTGCGTAAAGCTCATTCCTCCTCAAAGTCTCCAACACCAAATGCAAATGCTTGAAGTGGTCTTCTTCGCACTGCGAGTATACCAAAATATCGTCAATAAAGACGATCACAAAGCGATCCAGGAAATCTCTGAACGTCCTGTTCATCAGATCCATAAACACCGATGGCGCATTCGTCAGTCCAAACGGCATGACCGTGAACTCGAAATGCCCATACCTCGTACTAAACGCCGTCTTCGGGATATCACTCCCTGATCCTCAGCTGATAGTACCCCGACTTCAAGTCCAACTTGGAGTATACCGACGATCCGACTAACTGATCAAAGAGATCATCAATCCTCGGGATCGGGTACTTATTCTTCTCCGTCAGCTTGTTCAACTCTCTGTAGTCGATACACAGCCGCATACTCCCGTCCTTCTTCTTAACGAAGAGGACCGGTGCGCTCCAAGGCGACGAGCTTGGACGCACATATCCTTGCTCCATCAGCTCCTCTAGCTGAACTTTCAACTCTGCCATCTCCTTAGGCGCCAACCTATACGGAGCACGTGACACCGGTTTGGCCCCCAGTACGAGCTCGATGGTGAAATCAATCTCCCGCTGCGGTGGGGCTCCGGGAAGGCTATCCGGGAACACATCGGGGTATTCGCAAACCACGGGGATGTTATCCAACGGGGACTTTGGCTCCACAGCCCCCACTATTGCAAAGAACAGCTCTGCACCAGCACGAACTGCCTTCACCACCTGAAGAGCAGACATCAGTGTCCTGCTCGACCCCTTTAACCCCTCGAATGTAGTCTCCCGCCCTACACCCAGCTTGACCTCCTTCCGGTCACAGTCAATCCAAGCTTTCTGCTCTGACAGCCAATCCATTCCAAAGATCATGTCGGACAAGAAGGAGTGTGAAGCTCCCGTATCGAACAGTGCCCGTGCCGGACTATCGCTAATCTCAACAAAGCCTATACAAACAATATTAGGCTAACAAGCAATAGATAACGGTATTAAAGCTAACTTGCTATAAATTAACTCATACCTGTCACCACATTCGCTTGCTTGATGGCCTCCTGCTGGCCCAAGTTATAGACTCTAGGCTGAGTCGGAGCATAGTGGGATGCGGTCGACTCCACCGCTTTGCCCTTCTCCTCGTAGGTAGCTCCTTGTTTCCTTTCGGACTTTGAGCGTCCACTCCAGCAATCACGGGCAAAGTGCCCCGGCTTCCCACACGTGAAACAAGCGCCCGGGGTTCGATTGGTAGTTGTCCCCGAGGCACCTGAAGCAGCTGGACCCGACGTCTTAGCTTTCTTATAGAATCTGCGGTAGCCCGACTTCGACGTAGTCGGTGCCTTGAACTCCGCTTTCTTGCTACCGGATTCCTTCTTTGCTTGGACATTCTTCATGTCCTTCTCCAAGCACCGGGCCGAATTGACCAGGGTCATGAAACCCTGCGCCTTGGGCCCCGACATCAGCAACCTTAAATCATCTCTTAGCCCTTCATAAAAGCGACTCGTCTTGCGCTCCTCGTCTGCGAAGGTAGCGCCGGCATATCTCCCCAACCGAGTAAACTCGTGGAGGTACTCATCAACGGTACAATCCCCTTGCACCAACTTCTGAAATTCGCTTTCTAGCGCAATCCTCTGCGCCGAGGGGAGGTATCGAGCCATGAACAGTCTCGCAAACTCCTCCATCGAAACTTCGGCCAACGGCCTTCCCCGCAACTGATGTAGCTCTAGGCCTTCCCACCATAACCTTGCGTCCCCATCCAAAAGGAACGTCGCTATAGTGGTCTTCTGCCACTCTTCCGTCTCCGTCGCAGTCATCACCCTGTTGACCCTTGAGAGCCAATCCTCTGCTTGGGTCGGTGTTTCTGCGCCCGTGAATACAGGTGGGTGGAAGCCCATCACGTGCTTCAGTTGTCTTTCTGTTGCTCTCCGAGGCAACTCTGGCTCCAACACTACTTGCTCAACCCTCCTTTGCTCTGCCGTCTGAAGCGGTACTTGCTCCATAGCAGGAGCGGGCTGCTGCACCTGCCTTGCAGGCTGCGCATTGATCATTGCCATGACCACTTCTGCCACCAACCTAATGGTCTCGGCAGACAGAGGTGTTGCAGGCGCATCGCTTGGCGCACTGCTCGCCTCAGAACCTGGTCGTTCAGACGGCCCAGCACCACTTCTGGTCACCTATAGTCGTGCAAAACACCGATAAGCGACCCAAAAATTACTGCAAACAACAATTATAGGAACACGCAGGTTCCTCAAACATGTATATTTTCATTCCTAAGTGGACATTCATGGGTTCTTTTCATGTTATAACGATGACACACGCATGTGCTCACCACCCCTTAAAGTGAATTCGTCCACGAATTCATTTAAGCTTGACCGAAACCAGTAGTCTGATACCAATTTGTAACACCCTTATCCGTCACATAGCATATAGTAGTAGGTCCGGCCGGGGCCCGACGCCATATACTACGGACAGACCGGTTGGTTACGCGTTGAAACCATTCAACCAATCATGTCGTCCTACACAACACCTAGCGGAAGCAAATTATTAAGTTGCAAAAGAAAATAAGAACCCTGCTACAAAGCATGAATGTCCACTACCAACTCAGGAATGTAATCATACACAAAAGAGAACTGGCCTTAAGGCCTTACATTGTTCACTTAACAAAATAGTGTTTTCCAAACTTCGGCACGCAGGCCGGCCATACATGAAAACGGGAAAGATACATAAGTAATTAGGCCTTCGAGGGCCGGCACAGCAACAAGGGCTTTAGCCCGCTATTTCCCGCTCTGCTCCGCAGCACCTGCAAGCCACAAACCACCGCCCGGTGGCAAACAATAGCAACGGTCAGCAATGCTGACCAAATTATAACGATCCCGCCCCCAAAATCGGGGCGGCGATGCTCTTTCCCTGCACTTCATTAGTATAGGCAATGCTATTAATGTGAACACACATCAACACAGGCGTAGGCTCGCACGGCCACACACCCCGTGCACTCAGGGCACATTCTCGGCGAACCGGCCAACGTCACGTCAATTCAAGCCATAGACGTTCCCAATCCACCACCGCCTCTTGGACGGTCATCCATATGAGCATTTTGCCTTCCTGGCCTTGGTCACGACAATTTAAGCCATAGACCGCCGAAGACCCTCATCCATGCCAACGGTCCTACCGAACGACATAGACCGGGTACGGTTCCGCCTGACCCGTGCTCATACCGCAACGGCAATTTAAGCCATATGCGCAGGTCAAGACTCACCGAGTCCCGTTTCCGCCACAACAATCACATAACCCGGTTATGTTCACGTTGGCTCCCCGACCACCGTGTTGGCAAAACCCGCCTTTGCCCAGTTTTCCGGGTGCACCTTGGAGTTAATCTCCAAGGCTCTCTGATGCAATCTACCATGTAGAAAAACCGAAAAACACACAAACACCCGGAGTTTTCCCCGGTTCGTATGCAATGCAACATCACCGATCCGGCTCTACTTGTCCGGATAGGCTTCACACACAATGCCTATGTCCGTTTTCGCATACGGACTCTACATAAGGGGGACTTCACATATCTACCCCAAGGAACGCTCCAACTCTTCGCTCACTCGCGAGAGCGGGCTTCCTATGCAAAGGAAAAGAGGGCTTCACATGCCCAAGGATGAGAAATCGTTACCCTTGCATTCTTCCGCAGTGCCATCGAAAACTATACGGTTGGAAAGCACCGCAACGGCGTCGCCTCTGCGGATCTGGACTCGGATCGTGATTCGGAACTCCGAAGCTCCTCCGGCGGCCGGATCTAGCCCTTCTTCCTCCTCCTTGCTCTCTCCTCTCTCTAGCTTTAGAAAGAGAACCACTCAAGAGAAAATGAGGGTTTCTAAACCCTATTCCCGGGTAAAACCATCCAGGAGCAGCCCCCCACCGTCGGATCCAAAGCCAAGGAAATGAACGGCCACGATTAAGCCTCAAATTATAAAATTTGGGCCGAACATGGGTTGGCACACGGCCGTGTACCTGGCCGTGTAGCTCATTCGCCATCTCGATCCAGATTGAAAACCAGCACACGGCATGTGACACGGCCTCCGACACGCCCGTGTCGCCTGCGACACGCCCGTGTCGGGACCCGTGTCACGCCCCCCGTGTGCAATAAATCGACACCTTGCAGTCAGAGTGGTACACGGCTTGTTGACACGGCATGGGACACGCCCGTGTCACATCTGACACGCCCGTGTCTGTGCCCGTGTCACGGCCCGTGTACCATTTCGACGATTCCCTTGAGTGACACGGCCTGGGACACGCCCGTGTCCGAGACCGTGTCCCTCCACACGACCATCGTCGACCTACACTGGTCGACTACACGGCCAGTTCGACGATTCGAGCTCGACACGCCCGACACGGCCTCCGACACGCCCGTGTCGGGGCCCGTGTCACCTGCACCAAAAATCTGACTTGGCCAAAAACGATCCCCGACGCTCCTATGACAAATTGGGGTGTTACATAGACCGCCCGGTCTCCAAGTCGCCAGTGACAAACCGCTAGACCGCTTGGACCTCAGACCGCAACACATCAACCAAACTGTTGAAGGCAAACTGTCAGACCGCTCGGTCAATAACCCGCAAAGCCAGACCGACAGACCGCCCGGTCTCCAACTTCAACATAAGATCATTGCACAGTGATTTAAATTCTATTTTAAAATCTTTAGAATTAAAATCAAATGATGATATTACCTGATCACAGTCTGAGTCTTCTCCTGAATCTTCTGCTTCTGATTTAGGGCTTGAAGCATTGATAGTCATTAGACATAATTCTCTGGCCTTGGTTTTTTATTCATCCTCACTAGAGCTAGAGGAAGAGGATTCTTCTTCTGTCTCACTCCAGGTGTCAGCTACAAAACCCTTTTCTTTCCTCTTGTGCTTGCTGGAGGATGGCTTGCTGAATTGTTTCCTGGATTCCTTTTCCTTTCTCCTTTCTTTGTGTTGTTTCTCTGGACACTCTGGTAGAATGTGTCCAGGCTTCCTGTAACCAAAGCATATAATTTCTTTAGTTGGAGTTTTAGCATACCTTAGCTTGTCTTTATTCCTGGATGAGTTCCTCCTGAAGTCTTTTCTACCCATTTTGAAGAATCTTTTGGCAAACAGACTCATCAGTTCTTCATTTGAGGGTGTTGCTTCTTATTCTTGAGAGGCTTTGAAGGCTATGCTTTGTTCCTTCCTAGCTGGTGTAGGAGTCTTCTGTTCATCTAAATCTCTTGTCTTTAGGAGTTGCTCATAGTACTTGAGCTTTCCCAATAGAGATTCAATGGAAATCTCATTTAGACTCCTGCCTTCTTTGATTGGCTAGATTCTGGAATCCCGTGAGCTGGGGAAGCACATGAGAATCTTGTCATTAATCTCAGTTAGTTAGATGTCCTTGTACAAGGTTTTCAGCTCATTTACAATTATGTTGAGTCTATTATACATCTCAGCTACTAGCTCAGTTTCAGCTTTCTTGAAGTTTTCATACTGAGAGATAAGATGAGCTCTCTTATCTTTTCTTTCATCTGCAGATCCAACAACCATCTGGTTTAAGGAATCCCAGATGGCCTTGGCTAAAGTGCATTCAGCAACCTTCTAGAAGATTTCATCTGACATGGTTTGGGCCAGAATGTTCATGACCCTTGCATCAACAATCTTTGCCTTTTTCTGTGCATCAGTATTGTCTGGAGGAGGAACAACATTCAAGCTTATTGATGCTGTTGAGGTAGTTTCTACTGGAGCTGGTGGACATGCCAAAATGGAGTTGAAAATATCCTCATCAATAGAATTCATATACAGTTTGATTGTTGTCTTCCAGATAGCAAACTTATTCAAGTTGCAGACTGGAGGTCTAGTGCTTGCATAATCTTTATTCTGTGCCATGGAAAAAGAAAGAGAGGAGGAGATCTATCAAGGATCTTTAGGTTCAGGTGTTATCCTGTACAACCAAGAGAAACGACCCTCTGATACCAATTGAAAGTGAGGGGATAGATCTGATTTACTCTAGAGGGGGGAATAAAGTATTAAAATCTTTTAATTACTTTTGATAGCGGAATTAAGATAAGTGTTACTTATAAGTAAGAGAAAAATAAATCACAAGCAAACACAACACATCAGAAAATAAAGAAAGATGAGAAACTAGACGACGCAAGAAAATTATAATGGTTCCCCAAATCTAGGTACATCCACTCTTCTACCACCCTGGTAGGAATCCACTTAGGTTTTTAATCAGGTGCCCTATCACCACAAGATCTTCTTCAGGTAGATCTAGAGACCCTTCATGCTTTTGATCAGGTGCCTAAAAACTAATAGGTTTTTGATCAGGTGCCCTATCACCAAGGAGTTCACTTTTGAAGGGAGTAATAACCCTGAACAGAAAAGGTAAAAGGAAAAAGTTGATGGCTGTCTTCTCTTTCTCAATGCAAATGAGAAGACTTAGTGGATTTTTGTATTGCCAAAGCTCCCCTAAGATGTTGAGTAGGTTCAGGAAAATGGAAGCTTTGTCCAGGGAGTAGGTCTTCAATGGACTGGAGTTATGATCTTTAGAATCTATAGATTGATATTGATTGCTGCCTCTGTAGATTTCTGAAGATGAAAACTGAAGAAGACTCAAGATGAGGTTTTTGGTGTTCTTCTTCTGCTTCCTGAGAGCAGTAAGAGTTCTTAAGATTGAAAGAAATCTGAGAGAGGAATTTTAAACTGTAGAACGAGAAGCTCTCTCTATAGGTTTTTTTCTCTAACTGAATAATCAGTCTGTGTCTATCTCTATGTCCTTGAAGAATCGAATAATACTGCTGCTTTGAATTTTTAAAAAACAATACTTAATTTTTTGCAGAGATCGAGGAGAGAATGGTTAGAATTGTTGGCATTTAATTATCTCCTTAACTGTCTTGGTAAATAAGACAAAATAATAACTCTGTGAATACCATAGTTAATGCTGCAATGGAACGGCTATAAGCCTTGAGAATATTAGCATTAACTACCATAAATTATTTGTCATAAATAGAATCAAAAGAATAAGATTTAAATCTTCAAGACTAATGTTGCAGACAAGTAGTCGAACACAGAATAAAATCGTTGATCTGAGCTAGGAGATCGTCGAGCTGAGTTTAACTATCTTTGAACTGAGAAAACTATGAAGAGGTAAGAAATCGTCGACCTGAGCTCTTAGATCGTCGAGCTCAGTTCAGAGAATAAACTCTGAGATCATCGATGGGAGATCAACGATCATCGAGCTGAGTTCGACGAAAGTCAAACTGATATAGTGCCCAGTAGTGTAGGGTGTTAAACCTTAAGGAGCATTGGGTGGACGTTTTGGGCAAGTAAGATCCCCTCCGGCCCGACCCGGGAAAAGGTTGGGGGGTCTTACACTATCATCCTCTCTTTGAGGAGCTTCTCTTCAAGATCCTTGATGATATTATTCTTCTGGATAATGGTGTCTAATTGGATGACTGAGATTGTCTTCAACTAACTGAATTCCCTCCTCTTCTGAGCTAGCAAAAGAGTTGACTCGGACTACAGAGAAGTAGCTTGTTATAGATTGGAAATCTCCTCAGCTTGTCTCTTGATAAGATTCTTGCCCTTCTTCAGAGCTTCTAGGATAGTACCATACTTGTCATTCAATTGATTGACATCCTTATCAGATTTTGATCCATCAACCCCACTAGATGAAGTGGATGCCTCAAAGTCTGAGTCAGTCTCATAGATAGAAGGAGAGTTGGAGAGAGAGTGTACCTCATCAGGAATAGAGTTTTCCTGAATGTCTTTAGTTAAGGCCATGAGGATGAACTCATCATCATCTTCAAAATCACTATCAACAAAGGATAATGGTTCTCTTATGCCAATTGAGGCAACATGATGATCAACCTCCACTTTAATAGAAATGAGACCAATATAGGACTCTTCTTCTTTTGATTCTGAAGACTCATAATCACTATCTGACAAACTAATTTTCTTCTTAGCCAAGAAGCACTTTTTAGCCTTCGTGTCCTTGTAATGCTTCTTGTCATCAGATTTCTTATTATCCCTCCTCTTGATTGGATAGTCAGCAATGACATGTCCAGATCTATTGTAATAATAAAAAATAACAATAATCTTAATATGTTTATTCTGCTTAGAATCATACCTTTCTCCTGAGGGGACTTTTCTATACTTCTCCATAATGATATAGATTTCTTGATTTAGAGCTAGAAGAGCCCTTGTTCTTCCACTATCTTCTCCTACTCAATATTTTCTTGAACTGTTTGGAGAAGAAGATAAGTTCTCCATCTGACAGTTCATTGCCTAAGGAGTTGAGATCTGAGCACTCTGACTCTGTAGCTCTCTGATGAGTTTCAAATATACCTATATTTTTGCATTTTATTTAAATCATTTTTGTTTCTTTTTGTCTTTTTTAGTTTGTTTTATTTAATAATATAGTTCTTTTTTTGTAAATTTTATACTAACTTAATTTATTTTTGTTTTCTGAAAAATTTCAAAAAAAGTCAAAATTTGACCTGTCACGCCCGTGATAGGCACTCAATGCCTTCCTCCAGTCGACACTCAACGATTTTACTGTTCAACACTCAACGTCGTCTAGACACACCCCCGTCACGCCCGTGTCAATGTCGACACTCAACACCTTTTCAACACTCAATGCTGCTGACATCAGGACTGTCAGCTATCCATGTCACGCCCCATGTCACGCCCGTGACCAAGCCTGTCACGCCCGTGACCTCCATGTGTTCCCTCCAGAAGCTTCCAGATCGTCGACCGACGCTCGAAGATCGTCGACCACTGTCCATGTCATGCCCCATGTCACGCCCGTGACAGACACGTGTCACGCACCCGAGCTTCCAGAAGCAATCCAGCCAGCCAAAATCTCCAAGTCAAACACGTCTTTGACTGACACGCCCCCTGACACGCCCGTGACCTAGGGCGTGTCACACCCGAATTTTTGTCTATAAATAAAAGCTTTCAGAAACTTTTTGGGGTCCATTTTTTGACCACTTTGCTTAGGGGAGGTGCTGCCCAAGTGAATTCCAAATGTTATGTAAGGGAATTTTATCCCCCCTTCTCTCTCTCTCTTAATTTGTATTATGATGTTTGCTTTAGTTTACTTTGTAATAGCCTTTTTATTAATAAAATATTAGACTTTTCTCTCTTGCATAGTATGAAATGTTCATTTGGAAGCGCCCTTCTTAAATAATTTTTCATTCCCTTTTTTGTTCTCTTTATGTTTTCATTTTAAAGCTTTCATAACTTAGTTTAGTTAGGATTTTATCCGCATTTCTAGCCGTTATGCCGACAATTTTATTTCCAACCAACTTGTTTAGGTTTAGCTTTTCCTTTCTTTTTTATTATTTTCATTCTTAAGGCTTTATAAAAACACCTTTAAAAGTGTTATTTTTAATTTTCTTTAACTTAGGCTCTTTAAGAATGTAAAACTTTTCGTCTTTTTTAGTTTTATTTTCACTTTTTAAGAGCTTTTATAAAAACATAAGAATGAAAAAGTACTTATTTTAATTTTTCGCCAACTTCACTTTTGCGTTTATTTGCTAAACTTTTCGCTCCGTTTAATTTTTATTTTCTCTTTTTATGCATTTTTACCGCATTCTAGTGGTAGAAATGCTGTTGTTTTAATTTTTAGAGCACTTTGTTTTTCCTATTTTTTGCAAGTGTGTGTGCGTGTATGAGTTAGTTTTATAGCTTTATTTCAACTTCCGTAGAGTGTGTGTGTGCGTATGCATTTATTTCCGCCTACTCGTTAAGAGTTAAATGACGCTCTGCTTTCATTTCCCGCTCACTCGTTTGAGTGGGACTTGTCTTTTTATTGCTTTCATTTTTCTTCCTACTCACTTGAGTAGGAAAACTTTGTGTGTGTGGGTGTGTTTTACTTTCAAGTAGAATGCGTGCGTGTATGAGATAAATTTACCCCCGCCCACTCATTTGAGCCGAGATTCGCATTTACTGCTTTCTTCTCCCGCCCACTCGCTTGAGCCGGGACTCGCAATTTTCTTCTTTATTTATTGCTTTCATTTTACTGCTTTGTTTACAGCTTTCATTTTCAGCTTTCTAGCGTAAGTGTCCTCATTCCGATGAGTTGTTAACCGCTCTTAGCCCTCAATATCAAATTGAGACAGATAAAATAGCTTTAAATAATTAAAGGTCCTGTTTTTCAGTTTAATTAAATTTCTTAAGGTTTGCCCCGGGTTAACGACGCGTAGGACTGCATAATCGATGTGCGGGCTCTATTTCCGTTATCCATACGCAACGCCGAGAGGCCGTGTGTATGGACCGATCACCCTTGGGCAAAGAGAGCTCCGCGCTAACCCTCGAGACAGGAGATGCATAACTCTACCGGATTGGGTTCCCCACCCAATAGCGGGGTTCTTAGCGTAATGCGGGCGTTAAGAGGAATCCTTCGTTAATCGAACGATCGGTTGAATAGTCTTAGCGTTCAGGTGAGCGATATTACCTAGAGATAGGTGTGCACATTTTTGTGGAACCTCCACGGCCAAGTCTTCGTCTTAATTAATTTGAAATTTAGGATCTCTTTTTATTAAAATTTATTTTAATTCAATTCTCTTTTTGATATCGTCGCGCTGAGTTCTTCATCGGCTTTCTGCACTTCATTTCTTGCTTTAATTTTTCTGCATTTATTATCCTGCTTTATTATTATGTTTTTATTATTATGCACTTTTTATATTTTTAGGTCATCTTCTTTTTAAACCAAACTAAATATTATCGGTAAAATAATAGGTATTTCAGGGGAAGAGTAGAAATAGCTAAGTCGACCCCGAGAACAATACGACCTCGATATTGCACACCGGAATATCCTGTACTACACGCAATAGGTGATGTAGGGGTCACCGCGACAACGCAACATAGAAATAAAGAAAGAGAGGGCTCCGACCAAAAGCGAACGAAAAGGGGTCGGTTGGCTCCCAAAGATCCGGGACTCGATACCACGTCCTTAGGACCTAGCTCCAACAAGCACACATCTCACCGTTTAGCGGACTCGATACCACGTCCTTAGGACCTACCTCTCCAACAAGCACACAACTCACCGCACCTACACAAGCATCTATTCCATCAAATGATTTTAGCAAAATGCAGCGGCAATATTCGCGGAGCGGTGATAAACTTCAAGCGGCGACGAAAGATTTAGTGGTGATTAACTCCCTTGTTAACATGGCATGGATCGTTCCAATCCGGTTAGCAAGAGGTTTAATAACAACACTTTTAGTTCAGATTTTTGCAAGCGCGAAAAATTAAGATCACGGATAAAACGATTCGACAAAACCTCCACAAACGTTTAGAAGAATCACTAGAGAGGAAAGAGATTACCCAACCAAGATCAAGCATGCACTCAAGATAGATTTGTGGGAGAATCTCTCTCTCCACGGTTCCGCCGGCGTCGCACCGAACGGAGAAGCAACCCTTCTTCCTTGGAGTCACACCACGGAAGTCTCGCCGGAATCGCACCGAAGAGGATGGAGGGAGGCGGCGGCCTTGGAGTCACACCAAGAGGGGAGGCAAGGAGGAACTCCTATGGCCGAAATTTCCAATTTAGGAAGGGTTAGGGTTTGATATTTTTCATCTCCTCATTCCTTCATAAAGACCTCCTTAAATAGGAGTTACAAAAACATCTTAACCATCCATGATGGAGATGAAATCTCATCCATCCGTATGGTTAAGTACACACCAAAATCAAATAAAGAGTTCTAAAATTAAAATACAACCATTATAATAAATATAAAATTATCATCAAACATGAAATAATTTTATATTTATTAATATAAAATAAAAGTGCATGAATTAAAAGTTCAATATTTCTTGGCGGCCTTGTCACGCCGCGGGCGGAGATTATAACGCGGGCTTCCATCATCGTCACGACGCCGCAGATCTTTATGTTGCAGCGCCTCGGCAGCCGGGTCTTCATCATCGATGAGTGGCGGGGGGGACGCGCCATCAATCCTCCCCCACTCAAAATCAAGCATCTCCGATGCGTGGTCCGAGAGGTAGCGGCGGAGAAGAGCAGCATCCAGTCGTTGAAGCTCCGTCGCGAGGATCCAGGAATCGTCAGAAGGAGGGCGATCGCGCCAACGGATGAGGAAGCGGTAAGTAGCACCCTCCGAGGTAGTAAGTGGCTCCGCAGCAAGTATCATGGCCGGAGTGAGGAAAGTCTTCGGAAACCTGGGGAACATATCAGCAGTAGGAATAAAAGTATGCAACTTACCATCCGATGAAATACCAGTGGGAACCGACAGAGAGAGGTCATCCGTACTACCACTCCCCAACCCATTAGAAGATTTGGTGGAAGAAGAAAACGGCAAGGAACTCAACTCATGTGGAGGCGATACGAACATCGTTAAATCCGAGACGTTAAAAATAGGGGAGATTCCCCATTCGGCAGGCAAGTCTAAAATAAAAGCGTTGTCACCTATTTTCTTGATAATCCGAAAAGGGCCGGCGCGCTTAGGTGCTAACTTTTTAACGGTGCCAGATGGCAAACGCTCGGGAACTAATCGGACTAAAACCAAATCGCCAACCTTGAAGTGTGACGCTCTCCGATGTGTATTGGCGTGTGCCTGATAAGAATCATACTGAGCAGTCAAGGTAGCTCGTATACGTGCATGAAGGTCGTGAATATGTTGGGCAAAGGATTGTGCAAAGTGACTTGCCTTTTATGTTGGGGGCAAGGGAACCAAGTCAAGAGGCACAGGGGCCTTGTATCCGTGGACAATCTCATTAGGTGACAGACCAGTGGACCGATTTTTGGAATTGTTGTAGGCTAGCTGAGCGTGGGGAAGAAGAAGATCCCATGTGCCTTTATGATCACTCACGAGGCATCTAAGAAGGTTTCCTAGACTCCGGTTCACCACCTCAGTTTGCCCATCGTTTTGAGGATGATAGGCGGAGGAAAACAATAGCTTGGTACCCATTAGGGTCCAAAGTGTCTTCCAGAAATAGCTCGTATACTTAACATCCCTATCCGAGACTATTGTCTTCGGCACTCCCCGGTGACTAACGACTTCCTTAAAATATAGCTTTGCAATATGAGACGCGTCGTTGGTTCTAGTACACGGTATAAAATATGCCATTTTGGAGAACCTATCCACAACTACGAAGATGGAGTCGTGACGACGAAAAGTGATGGGTAAGCCTAAGACAAAGTCCATGCTCACGTCCTCCCAAGGTGTGGACGGAATAGGCAACGGTGTATATAGCCCTACGTTGGTTTTGGTACCCTTAGAGACTTGGCAAGCACGGCAACTACTCACTACTCGCCCTACCATTGCCTTTAACTTTGGCCAATAAAACTTTTCCTCAACCAGAGTGATAGTCTTATCTCTACCGAAATGGCCACTCAACCTGCCACTATGCAGTTCCCAGATGATATGGAGACGTAAGGAGGACTGCGGGATACACAACTTCCCGTGCCTAAATAGGTAACCATCCCTAATAACGAACGCGGTAATAGTGGTGGGGGAACTATCCTGGGCTGAGAGATAAGAATCCTGAAAATCCGGACATGTGGCGTACTCATCCTTGATGCGCTCGAACCCAACAACGTTAACCTCCATAGTGGTGACTAAAAGGGCTAGGCGACTAAGAGCGTCCGCAACCCGATTGTCCGCTCCCTTGAGGTGCTTGAGATTAAACGTATAACCCTGTAGGAAGGATACCCACTTGGCGTGACGCGGGCTGATTTTGTGTTGGCCATTAATAAATCGTAACGCTTCATGATCGGAGAGGATCACGAACTCCTTAGAGAGGAGATAATGCCTCCAGTGGTGCAAGCATCTGATAACTGCATAGAATTCCCTATCGTAGTTGGAATAATTTAATTTAGCGCCCGCCAACTTTTCACTAAAGAAACTCACAGGGTGCCCCTCCTGACTCAGGACACCTCCTATTCCCACGCCCGAAGCGTCACAAGTAAGCTCGAAGACTTTGGAGAAGTCTGGTAGACGTAGGACAGGTGCCTCCGTCATAAGCTTTTTGATGCGTTGGAAAGCGAAGGTGGCGGACTTCGTCCAAGTAAACTCACCCTTTCTCATGCAGTCACTAATGGGGGCCATAATGCCACTAAAGTCTTTGATGAAGCGGCGGTAGAAAGTGGCCAACCCATGGAAGCTTCTTACCTCACGTATCGTGGTCGGCTCGGGCCAGTCCTCAATGACCTTGACCTTGCTAGGGTCAACTCTAATGCCCTCCGCTCCAACAATGTATCCTAAGAACTCTACTTCTGTAACATGGAACGTGCATTTCTTGAGATTAAGAAATAAAGTTTCCTTCCGAAGGGTGGAAAGAACCTCTCTTAGGTGGGTGATGTGCTCGATCGTGGTGGTGCTATATACTAAGATATCATCAAAGTAAACTACCACAAACTTTCCCATGAATGGCTGAAAGACGTGTGTCATCATGCGGGAGAAGGTGCTAGGGGCATTGGATAGCCCAAAGGGCATCACAAGCCACTCGTACAACCCGTCCTTGGATTTGAACGCCGTATTCCACTCATCTCCCTCGCGGATCCTTATCTGGTGATAGCCGCTTCGTAAATCTAGCTTAGAAAATATGGTGGCGCCAGCCAAGACATCTAGGAGGTCATCTAGGCGTGGTATGGGAAATCGGTACTTTATGGTGATCTTGTTGATAGCGCGGCTATCAACACACATCCGCCACGTACCATCCTTTTTGGGGGCCAAAAGGGCTGGCACCGCACAAGGGCTCATGCTAGGCCTGATGAATCCTTTGTTCATCAACTCCTCGATCTGAGTCTGTAGCTCTTTGTGGGCCGCGGGATGAAGCCTATAGTGGGGTTGGTTCGGTAAGGATGAACCTGGGATGAGGTCTATCGCATGCTGTATGTTCCTCAGTGGAGGTAACACCGAAGGCAGCTCTTCTGGGTACACATCTTTGTACTCGTCCAGAAGCACTCGTAACGCTCTAGGAAGCTCTCTCAACGTTTCCGAATCACCCGTCGAACTCATAAGAACTAACGCATACATAACTCCGTCCAGAAAGGGATCTCTCACAAACTCTCTCTTACCAACTAGGCTCAATGCCTTTCTCTCTACCGGAACGATGGTGTCCTTAGCCATAACTACTGGCTCCTTTGGAGCAGTCGGTCTCAGGGTGATGGTCTTGCCGTTGAATTTGAACTCATATGTATTGGCTCGACCGAAATGTGTGACGTCACGGTCATAAAGCCAAGGGCGGCCTAATAACACGTGGCACGCGTCCATGGGGAGGACGTCACACCAGACCTCATCCGTGTAAGATTTGAAGGTAAGGGGAACCAGGCAACGCTTGCTAACGGGGACAGTAACCTTGCTAATCCAAGCTACCTGGTAGGGTGTTGGGTGTGGTTCCGTGGTCAGATTCATACGTGTCACGGCGTTCTCAGAGATGACATTCACACAGCTACCGCTATCTATAATGAGTTTGCACAACTTTTCACCACTCTTAAAGATCAGGGAGAATATACTCGTCCTCCTCCAGTCATCTAGCGGACGTGGAGTGGTCAGAATACATCGCATCACCATGAGGTGGTGATCGTCTTCCATATCGCTTGGAACCCCTTCCGGGTCGCTCTCCTCGGCGGCCTCGTAGACGTAATCCGTAGAATCAGCTGCCATATCTAAGAGGGCAACGGCCTTAGTCTTAGTTGGGCATTCAAAGGCATAGTGGCCTTGAACACCGCAAGAATAGCACGTGGTATTGGCCTTGCTAACCTTCCCAATGGGCACTCGCTCACTCGTGGGGTTTCTAGTGTTCCTAGCGGTGATCACGACGGACTTAGACTCGGTGGTTCTCGACCTTCCCTTGTCCGGATAGGTGGAAGAAGACGCTCCAACATTGGTCTTAGTCTTCGTGTAGGAAGTACGGGAGTGAGCCTTGGCGGCTAAATGTTTTTCAATGTCTAGGGCGGCATTGAAGGTGGCATTCAGATCTGTGTGCCCATAGCGCAAGAGCTTCCGCTGGATATCGGGTTGAAGCTCCTTACGAAACCTAGATAATGTGACCTCCGGGGGTTCCCTAAGTTCGCAACGCACCATTCGGTCTTTCAAATCTCCCATATACTCGGCTACTGACTTTGAACCTTGCCGCAGGGTGGCTAGTTCATCGAACATCTGTGTTCGGTGGTAAGCGGGAACGTATTGGTCGGTGAGCAAATTTTTCATCACCGCCCATTCGATAGGTGGGATTCCCTCTCCGGCTCCCAACCTCCTTTCCTCATTCAGCCAAAAGGTTTTCGCACGATCAGTCAACTTCATGCGGGCCACTTGGACCTTTTGGATGTCCGTGAGATTGTGCCACTGGTAGTAACATTCCATATCAACTACCCAGCTAAGGAAGACTTGGGGGTCTCCCATGCCATCGTAGGTGGGGGCATCAATCTTGATGGCTCTAGTGATTTCGAAGCCACGCTCGGGGCGGCGTTCACGAGGGGGCACTCGGGGATAGCCCTCATCAGAATCCGAATCAGTGACCGGTTGGTGCCGGTTGGGCCTTTCAACGTCACCGGGTGGTGGCGGTGGACCACCTTGATTCCGTAAAATTTGTTCTAACATCGTCCTAAGCTCAGTCATCTCCGTACGTAGACCTGCTATGGCCTCGGTGTTGGGATCATTGTGCTGATTCGCGTCCATCCCAGATGTTGAAGGTAATGTGTACTCTGTGCCTAGTCTAGTGCGCATGCGAGTGCGGGCAAAACTAAGGACTTAAACGACCCTAAAATTTGACAGAAAATAGATTTAGGGATGACACTAAAGGGTAGGATATTCAGAATTTTTTTTCTGAATTTTTCGACAAAAACTGAGAATGTTAGCCCGCTATTTGCAGACCACCTGGATAGAATTACGACGTTTCCAATTTTTAGGCTGACCTAACGAGGACGAATCGAAAAAGTTTCAGTTTTAAAGTTGCTAGAAATAAGTGCAGGAAGCTACAGAATTTTTTTCAGATTTTTTGGACAAGTTTTTAAAATTTAGGATTTTTTACTAAACGCAGACCAATCCGAAAATTTTCAGATTTTCTCTAACGACCGGATCGACCAACAAAGATCGCAGCGAGGATGTTTGCAACGTGGAAGTTGAAACAAACCGCCTCTGATACCAAATTGATGTAGGGGTCACCGCGACAACGCAACATAGAAATAAAGAAAGAGAGGGCTCCGACCAAAAGCGAACGAAAAGGGGTCGGTTGGCTCCCAAAGATCCGGGACTCGATACCACGTCCTTAGGACCTAGCTCCAACAAGCACACATCTCACCGTTTAGCGGACTCGATACCACGTCCTTAGGACCTACCTCTCCAACAAGCACACAACTCACCGCACCTACACAAGCATCTATTCCATCAAATGATTTTAGCAAAACGCAGCGGCAATATTCGCGGAGCGGTGATAAACTTCAAGCGGCGACGAAAGATTTAGTGGTGATTAACTCCCTTGTTAACATGGCATGGATCGTTCCAATCCGGTTAGCAAGAGGTTTAATAACAACACTTTTAGTTCAGATTTTTGCAAGCGCGAAAAATTAAGATCACGGATAAAACGATTCGACAAAACCTCCACAAACGTTTAGAAGAATCACTAGAGAGGAAAGAGATTACCCAACCAAGATCAAGCATGCACTCAAGATAGATTTGTGGGAGAATCTCTCTCTCCACGGTTCCGCCGGCGTCGCACCGAACGGAGAAGCAACCCTTCTTCCTTGGAGTCACACCACGGAAGTCTCGCCGGAATCGCACCGAAGAGGATGGAGGGAGGCGGCGGCCTTGGAGTCACACCAAGAGGGGAGGCAAGGAGGAACTCCTATGGCCGAAATTTCCAATTTAGGAAGGGTTAGGGTTTGATATTTTCCATCTCCTCATTCCTTCATAAAGACCTCCTTAAATAGGAGTTACAAAAACATCTTAACCATCCATGATGGAGATGAAATCTCATCCATCCGTATGGTTAAGTACACACCAAAATCAAATAAAGAGTTCTAAAATTAAAATACAACCATTATAATAAATATAAAATTATCATCAAACAAGAAATAATTTTATATTTATTAATATAAAATAAAAGTGCATGAATTAAAAGTTCAATATTTCTTGGCGGCCTTGTCACGCCGCGGGCGGAGATTATAACCCGGGCTTCCATCATCGTCACGACGCCGCAGATCTTTATGTTGCAGCGCCTCGGCAGCCGGGTCTTCATCATCGATGAGTGGCGGGGGGGACGCGCCATCAATAGGTGCACTTGCCTCCCTCTCGTTAAAACTCGGTCTAAAACCCCTTTTTTATATTAAATTAATCTGCGCGCCCTGCCTTTCTTTCTAATAAATATAACCGCTCGCTTTTCCTTTAATAAAACTAACAAACCAAACCCGCGGGGCGCCGCGAGTTTTAACCATCAAGTTTTTGGCGCCGTTGCCGGGGAAAATTTTTACTTACTATTTTGAATTCCTGAAACCTATTAATTTTACCTTTTATTTCTATACAAAAAATTTTGGCCAACAAAAACAAAAAAAAATCATATTAATAATACTAATAAAAACTTTAAAAATTTAAAAATAAAAAAAAAACTTAAAAACTTAAAAATCTAAAAAATCAAAAACTTTAAAATCAAAAAAAAAAAAAAACTTAAAAAAATAAAAAAAATTTAAAAACTTAAAAATAACAAAAAAAATGAAAAATGATGAATTTTTTTTTATTTTCATTAAAAATTAAAAAATTCAACAAAAAAAACAACATAATATATTTTTCATATTTTTTTTATTTTTTATTTTTCCTTTAACTTATTTTCATTTTATTTTTAATTTTCAAAATAATCAAAACTAAAAAAAAACATAAACTTAAAAATCTAAAAAAATTCAAAAAAAACTAAGAAAAAAAAATATATAAAACAAAAAAAATTAATTATATATTTATTTTGTCATTTCGGCGCGCTTCACTATTGTGAGCGCTAGGGGATCGGACATCTGTCACACTCACTTACCCCCTATCACCCGCACATTTTTACCGAATTTATCTTTTTCGTCTTTTCTGTATTATTTTTTGCTATTTTCTTCTAACTTTTGCAGGGCTATACTTAACGGGCCTCCACAAACACATTTTTAGGGAAGATTTCTAAATCTTTGTTTTTAAATTTTTTGTACATAACTGCTTAAATTTTTATATATATATATCGTTCCTCATACTTAGTACAACATTGATGACAATGTTGGACTTAAGTATGAGGGTGTTTCCTATTTTCTGCCTTTTTATTTCTTGCACTTAATAAAAAATTCAAAAAAAAGTTGCAAAAATTTAGAACTTCAAAAAAAAATATTTTCATGCTTTAATAATAATAATAATAATAAATTTCAAAAAATGAATCATCGCTCCGCGACGTTCGACTCATCGAACCAACCACAAATAAGAGTCTGTTCGCGGGCGATCCTTTTTTTTACTTTGTAAATATTTTGTAAATATTTTCGTCTCTTTCCCCTTCTCTTTCCTATCTTGTAAAAATTCTCTCTCTTTTCTTGTAAATATATCAAAAAATCAAAATATTAGTATAACCCAAAAAAAAATCATTATTATAAACCTTTAAAAATTTCCAAAAAATGAAAATAACCCCAAAATATGAAAAAAAAAATAGAAAAACTCATAAAAATCAAAAAAAAATTTATTTTGAATTAAATAATTCGAATACCTCATTTCTTAACCTTTTTGCTCTCCAAAATAATCATTTCGAGTTTATTTATAAGTGAATTTTAATTAATTCTTTATTTACTATTCATTTATTAATTGTAGCTCGATAGACTTAGATTTTTGGGGTTAAGATTTTAAAGAATTTTTTATGTCTTTTTCTTATTATAGGGAGCTTATGTTTCTCATTTCACTTCTTATTTTTTGAAATAAAGCACATTTTTATGTTAGAAAATAACATTTATGGATTTTATATTATTTCTACTTATGTTTTTAGAAACGTATGAACGTTCAAATTAAAGAGGTTGTTCTCAAATTTTTTTATTAAACTCTAGTTTTCTTTTATAAAAAAAAATCCCTTCCACTTTTTTCATGCCTCAATTGGTATGATTCTCCACTCACCTTTAAAAGATCTTATGTCAATGAGGATAAGATTTTGTCCCGTAAACATAGGCACCCAATAAATAAAAAGATTATATGTTATAGAGTAAGAGGATAAAATTCATTACTCATATACATATACATTGGGTTTATTTATTATTTATGAAGAAAAAAATTAAATTAAATGTTAGGAAAATAAGATTTCGTTTTCCTAATTATTCAAAAAAAAAATTTATTATGGAGGTTCGAAAAAAATTATCTCGCCTCAAAAATCAAAGCCCTCTTCATAACCGCCAAACCACTTAGCCAATTTTCATGATTTTAGAATTAATTTAAAGCTTTTTGAGAGCATAATTTTTAAATCGAATTATTTCCTATCAATTTCTTTTTAGCTAAAGTTTTTTCTATAATTCCAATCCATCTTTGTTAAACTAACAAAAATATTTTTCGCTTTTCATTTTTCCATTTAGAAGTATTTTTTGAAACGGTTCCTTTATTTATAACATTTTCATAAGTTAAGATTTAATTCCGAAACCCCGGAAATTTACTTCGATCTTTCTTACAATTAAATTAAGCGTTAGTTAAATTTAGGATTCTTTTTTATTCCTTATAGGTTCATCTCCAACTTTTGCTCTGGAATAACAAAAGCTTAAGTATGAGGGTATTTGATGAGTTGCAAATATACCTATATTTTTGCATTTTATTTAAGTCATTTTTGTTTCTTTTTGTTTTTTTAGTTTGTTTTATTTAATAATATACTTCTTTTTTTGTAAATTTTATACTAACTTAATTTATTTTTGTTTTCTGAAAAATTTCAGAAAAAGTCAAAATTTGACCTGTCACGCCCGTGACCATGCCCGACACGCCCGTGACAGGCACTCAACGCCTCCCGTCAGTCGACACTCAACGATTTTACTATTCAACACTCAACGCCGTCCAGACACGCCCCTATCACGCCCGTGTCAATGTCGACACTCAATGCCTTTTCAACACTCAACGCTGCCGACATCAGGACTGCTAGCTGTCCATGTCACGCCCCATGTCACGCCGGTGACCAAGCCTGTCACGTCTGTTACCTCCATGTGTTCCCTCCAGAAGCTTTCAGATCGTCGACCGGCGCTCGAAGATCGTCGACCACTGTCCATGTCACGCCCATGACATACACGTGTCACGCACCCGAGCTTCCAAAAGCAATCCAGCCAGCCAAAGTCGCCAAGTCAAACACGTCTTTGACTGACACGCCCCCTGACACGCTCGTGACCTAGGGCGTGTCACACCCGAATTTTTTTCTATAAATAAAAGCTTTCAGAAAGCTTTTTGGGGTCCATTTTTTGACCACTTTGCTTAGGGGAGGTGCTGCCCAAGTGAATTATAAATGTTATGTAAGGAAATTTTATCCCCCCCCCCCTCCTCTCTCTCTCTTAGTTTGTATTAGGATGTTTGCTTTAGTTTACTTTGTAATTGCCTTTTTATTAATAAAATGTTAGACTTTTCTCTCTTGCATAGTATGAAATGTTCATTTGGAAGCGTCCTTCTTAAGTAATTTTTCGTTCCCTTTTTTCTTCTCTTTATGTTTTCATTTTAAAGCTTTCATAACTTAGTTTAGTTAGGATTTTATCCGCATTTCTAGCCGTTATGCCGGCGATTTTATTTTCAACCAACTTGTTTAGGTTTAGCTTTTCCTTTCTTTTTTATTATTTTCATTCTTAAGGCTTTATAAAAACACCTTTAAAAGTGTTATTTTTAATTTTCTTTAACTTAGGCTCTTTAGGAATGTAAAACTTTTCATCTTTTTTAGTTTTATTTTCACTTTTTAGGAGTTTTTATAAAAACATAAGAATGAAAAAGTACTTATTTTAATTTTTCGCCAACTTCACTTTTGCGTTTATTTGCAAAACTTTTCGCTCCGTTTGATTTTTATTTTCTCTTTTTATGCATTTCTACCGCATTCTAGCGGTAGAAATGCTGTTGTTTTAATTTTTAGAGCACTTTATTTTTCCTATTTTTTTGCAAGTGTTCGTGAGTGTATGAGTTAGTTTTATAGCTTTATTTCAACTTCCGTAGAGCGCGTGTGTGCGTATGCATTTATTTCTGCCTACTCGTTAAGAGTTAAATGGCGCTCTGCTTTCATTTCCCGCCAACTCGTTTGAGTGGGACTTGTCTTTTTATTGCTTTCATTTTTCTTCCTACTCACTTGAGTAGGAAAACTTTGTGTGTGTGGGTGTGTTTTACTTTCAAGTAGAGTGCGTGCGTGTATGAGATAAATTTACCCTCGCCCACTCATTTGAGCCGGGATTCGCATTTACTGCTTTATTCTCCCGCCCACTCGCTTGAGCCGGGACTCGCAATTTTCTGCTTTATTTACTGCTTTTATTTTACTGCTTTCTTTACAGATTTCATTTTCAGCTTTCTAGCGTAAGTGTCCCCATTCCGATGAGTGGCTAACCGCTCTTAGCCCTCAATATCAAAGAGCATTGGGACAGATAAAATAGCTTTAAATAATTAAAGGTTCTGTTTTTTAGTTTAATTAAATTTCTTAAGGTTTGCCCCGGGTTAACGAGGCGTAGGACCACATAATCGCTATGCGGGCTTTATTTTCGTTTTCCATACGCAACGCCGAGAGGTCGTGCGTATGGACCGATCACCCTTGGGCAAAGAGAGCTCCGCACTAACCCTCGAGAGAGGAGGCGCGTAACTCTACCGGATATGGTTCCCAACCCAATAGCAGGGTTCTTAGCGTAATGCGGGCGTTAAGAGGAATCCTTCGTCGGTCTAACGATCGGTCGAATAGTCTTAGCATTCAGGTGAGCGATATTACCTAGAGATAGGTGTGCTCATTTTTGTGGAACCTCCACAGCCAAGTCTCTGTCTTAATTAATTTGAAATTTAGGATCTCTTTTTATTAAAATTTATTTTAATTCAATTCTCTTTTTGATATCGTCGCGCTGAGTTCTTCATCCGCTTTCTGCACTTCATTTCTTGCTTTAATTTTTCTGCATTTATTATCCTGCTTTAATATTATGTTTTTATTATTATGCACTTTTTATATTTTTAGGTCATCTTCTTTTTAAACCAAACTAAATATTATCGGTAAAATAATAGGTATTTCAGGGGAAGAGTAGAAATAACTAAGCCGACCCCGAGAACAATACGAACCCGATATTCTACACCGGAATATCATGTACTACACGCGATAGGTGCACTTGTCTCCCTCTCGTTAAAACTCGGTCTAAAACCCTTTTTTATATTAAATAAATCCGCGCGCCCTGCCTTTCTTTCTAATAAATATAACCGCTCGCTTTTCCTTTAATAAAACTAACAAACCAAACCTGCGGGGCACCACGAGTTTTAACCATTACTCTCCTTAGTGGAGAAGGAGTATTTTCCCTGCTCTTCCTTGTGGCTTTAGCTCTGAAGTCCACAACCTTCTATCTATTGAGGGTTCTGACAACATCTTCTTCTGATTTTTTTGGAGTTCAGCTGCATCTCATAAGACAACATCTTCCCAAACAAGTTTTGAGGCAGAGTATTGGCCAGGTAGTTAACCTCCCTAATGGCACAGATCTCGATATCTCATTCCTTGTTGAGAGATCTCAAGAACTTGTCATTCAGCTCATAATTTATGAACTTTGCGTCATAAGTGATCAGACTGTTCACTATAATGAAGAACTTTTAATAGCAATCAGTTGTAGAATATTTCTTGCCTTACTTGAAGGCCTCATACTACTGGTTCAGGAGGGATTTCCTATCATCCCTCACCTCCTTTGTCCCTTCTATATACACAATCAGAGAATCCCATGTCTCTTTATCAGTTTTACGGTGGACCAGGTTCTGGAATGTGGAGTCATTTGTGGCACTTACAATAAGGTTTTGAGCCCTTTTGTCTATAATTGCCAAAATGACTTCATCCTTGGTCATCTCAGTGTATTTCTTGGGTGTTTGGATATTGACATATATAGCAGAGACCTTCATGGGAATGAAAGTTCCCTCTTGAACAGTTATGAATATCTTAAGGTCTGAGGCTTCCATAAATAGCCTTACCCTCTCCTTCTAGTTCTCAAAATTTTCCTTTCTATATATAGGAAGTTTCATATTACCCAACTCCTTATAGTTCTTACTTAAAGCCATGGAGATAATATTTTGCTATCCATGGAGATCTGTTCAGACTATTAAGTCCTTTTTGAACAACCTTCCTCTGATACCACTTGAAAGTATTTTCTAAGGGTAGCTAAGCTCCTAGAGGGGGGGGGGGTGAATATGATTATTTTGACTCTTTTAGAAACTTTTATTTTATGAACTTAGTGTGTGTGTGTGTTAAAGTTAGATGTTAGCTTTTAAGAATACACAACAACACATAAGAATTATAGTGGTTCCTCTATCTAGGGTACATCTACTTTCTCCATCCACCTATCTAGCAGTATACTAGATTCGGCTAACTTCTCCTATTTCCTCAGCTCCTTGAGCTTACACCTAAGTTACCTCAGGACCTTACACCTCAGATTGAGACTCACTCCTACAGCTCAGACTAAAGATAGTCCTATTTAAGGCTCAACAGTCTAATCTCAAAGATTAACCTAATCTCCTACCTCAGATCCCTCAAGATCCTACCTCAGATCCACTATTGGATTCTACTCACTCAGATCCACTCCTGAATCCTACAACTCAGCCTTTTTATCACAAGCTTACAACTCAGATTACTCAATGATCCTACAGTTTGAATAAAGTTTTGTTGAGATTGACTCCAGAGAAGTAAGTCTCTGAGCCAGCTTCCTGGACTGTATATAACCAACCTTAACTCTTCATAATAATAAGACAGTGGATCTTCATGTTTGTTCAGCTCGTTCTGAGAAGATCTGTTGCATAGCTCTATTCTTTCAAGCTTGAATAAGTTCTGAAAAGAAAAAAGCAATCTTGAAAAAGAATAACAACTTTCTTGAGGGCTCTGCTAACTAACCCTTTCAAAAAGTTAGGGTTTAAGATCTCGTTGAAGACACCTTAGAGTTTTTCGATTTCAAAAACTTTTCCGGCAACAATGATGATCTGTCTGTAGAACTTTTTTTTTAAAATTTTTCTGCAAATACTTTTTATATCTCATAGTTCAACGGCTATCTGTTTCGTATGGGCATACCGAATAGGCAGTTGTAAAGTTACTTTTAGCTTTAACTTCTCTGCAGAAAGTATACGACGCTATTTGGCTTCTAGTGCTCAAATCCCGCTTCATTTGAATTGGGATGACATCAGCATGACTCAGCGCTTGTGGACTTAGCAACTTTCACAACCAATCTGCACAGGCGTTGAGTAAGGTCTTGTGATTCAACGTATAGAGGCATTGAGTGCTGTCTTGAGACTCAACGCATCTGGACTTAATAAAATTCTTCTGGTAGAAAGTGTTGAGTGAACCTCTTTCACTCAACTGCCTTGGACTTGGCAGTTATCCCGACTAAAGGTGTTGAGTGAACCTTCAACACTCAATGATTCTGGACTTGTACAAAATTTCTGAGTAAAGTCATTGAGTGAATCTTCTACACTCAATGCTTTTGGACTTTGCTAAATCTTTGATAAAGCGTTGAGTGAGCCCTCTTCACTCAATGCTTCTGTACTTGGACAGATTTCCTTTGAGTAAGAGTTGAGTGAAAGATCTTCACTCAACGCTTCTAGAATTAGCTAGATTTGAGTCCAACACCACTGAGGCTCTGAATTCCTGATCTTCTGTCAACACTTCTAGGCCTCTGGCATTGAGTGAAGTGTACTCACTCAACGCATATGGACTTATGCAAATTTCTGCCTCTCTATTATGCCCTATCTATTCTGACTGAATCAATCTGTCTAATCATAGAATAATAGACAACCTACACATTGAACTTGAACATACATCAAATACAAACATGTGTATATTATTGACTCTTAGACCTTCTTAAAATTTGTGACATTGTAATCAATGGACCCAATACAAACATATAATACAAGATCATTACTCGACCACAACATCAACTTAGTGTCAGAGCTCGGGCATTAATCCATAAAAAGATCATCGAAGCCAAGGACAGAGACATCACACTCATGCTTCCGGGTCACCATCCGAAGAGCCTTCAATACTCCATGCTTGAGAGAAACCTCTCGAACATCCTCCATTTGGGGCTCAACCTCTCTGGTTTAGATCTCCTCTTGTACCTCTTCAGAAATCAAGCAGAGATCCTGCATGTAGTCAAGAGAGTCCATATACTCGATAAGTCCTTTCGCCTTCACCTCTGTGGTCCGCTCCTGGGCAGAGAGTGTCTCCACCTCAGCCTTCGAGGCCCTTATCTTAGTCTCTAGAAGATGCACATCTCCTTGTGCACCTTATAATAGCTGCACCTCCTCCTCCGTAGAAGATTTCTCAGATCGAATCTCTACTCATAATTGCTCCACCTCAGCCTTTAGCTCTGACTCAATCTACTAGAAGCGAGATATGTTGTGATCCCGCCTTCTTCTCAAATTAGAAAGGGAGTTCTCTGCTCCCCTTAGCTTATAATGAAGCGCTAAATACCCATCCTTCAGGATCACATAGTGGTCATTCCATGTGAGTGCTATGTTGGCACGAGCCTCGATCTATAATAGAAAGAAATGGGTCAGTTACAATAGGAAACATCAAACGAGATAAGTAAAAGTATCTTACTCACCGTGTTATTCATCGCCTCCAAGTATGAAGACACTGAAAGTCTTTGTTTTCAAAGATAGCTAAATCACTTAGAGGGGGGTGAATCGGTTTCTTAGTCCTTAGTGACCTATCTTTGGTTTTCATTTCTTTTGGTGCTTTATTAGTTGGTTGGATTTTGCTTTCAAGATAAGTAACCTGCAACACAACAAACACAACAAGCACACACAAGATTTATAGTGGTTCCCCTAATAAGGGTACATTCACTTTCCCTCCCACCTATCCAACTATCTTGTTGGACTAGGCACTTCTCCAAAACTCTGCTCCAAAGAGCTTACACCTCAGATCTCTCAAGATCTCTCAATCTCTTCCAAGACTTACAACTCAGCCATAAGGGCCTACAACTCAGTGATCAACAGATCACCTACCTCAGGCCAATGGCCCTACACTCAGGCTAGGAGGATAACCCTACCTCAGATCCACTAGGGATCCTACCTCAGGTAGAATGACTCTCCTACAATCTCAAACACAAAAGCCCTACATCAGATCTACAACAAGATCCTACCTCAGGCACAAGTGCCCTACACCTCAGTGAGAATGACTCACCTACCTCAGACTTGAAACCAAGTCCTACAGCTCAGATTCTCAATAGTATCCTACCTCAGAGCAAACTTGCTCCTACCACTCAGATCCAAAATGATCCTATAAGATGGAAGTGAGTTGGTGAGATTCTTGATTGGACACAAGAGAAATTTCTCTGTGCCAATCTACCTTGACTAAGATAGACTCAGACCAACTTTAACTCCAGGAATATATTTCCTGAGTATACCTTTACCTAAACTTAAATATACTAAGTCCTAACTTCTTCTTCACAACACCAGGGATTTTTCCTACTGGAACTGTGAAGTGACTGCAGCAAAACTTGCTGCTACCTGAGCTGAAGATTCTCAGCTCAACTTCTTCACAACAACAAGGATACAGATATTGCTTTGGCTTGTGCTGGAAGTAACTAGCAGGGCAATTGTTCTGCTCCTCTCTTTCCTGGGATGAAGATGTTCATCCCTAACTTTATTTCCACAGCCTCTAGTAGATGTTCTTCAGATTTGTATAGCTAGATCTATGAAGAACTTTCTGGTGCAGATGGAAAATGACACCAACTAACTTTCTTTCTCCTCTTCAGAGATCTGCTCTGATCTTACTGTAGTTGATGATGAAGACAAACAACTAACTTGTTGAGCCTTTAGACCTTTAGTCTTTTTGCTACCTTTTCTTCTTTTCACAACAATAATGACGATGAGGAAGAACTACTTTTTCAACAACTACTTTTTCTGTAAAAAGCTTCTCCTTTTATTGAATGCAACCCAATGGCTCTTTTAGCAGTGGGCCCCACATCATTAATGGCCACCTACTATCTTGTTTCAACGTTAACCATCGTACAGTAGCTCTACGGCGCCTTTTGTCATGTACTGTAGCTTTGCCGCTAACAATTTGAATAAGGTTGACTTGTTGACTTGCTGATGTCACCATCTGTGGACTTAGCCAAAAATCAAGCATCACGAGCATAGGAGTTGAGTGAGCAAGCCTCACTAAGCGCCAAAACACTCAGACAGAATTCTGTCTATCTAGGCGTTGAGTGAGTAAGCTACACTCAACGCCAATACACTTAAGAAACCTTTCTGTCATTAGGCGTTGACAGCATTGAGTGAGAAGGCCTCACTCAACGCCAAAACACTAAGGCAATCTTTCTGCCATTAGGCATTGACAACGTTGAGTGAGCAAGCCTCACTCAACGCCAAAACACTTAGGCAATCTTTCTGCCATTAAGTGTTGACAGCGTTGAGTGAGCAAGCCTCACTCAATGATTTTTGCCTTAACTTATTCTTCAGCCTCTTCTGCATGCTTAGCGTTGAGAACGTTGAGTGAGCATGCCTCACTCAATGCTTTTTTCTTTATCCATGCTTTCTGCTACTTGGCGTTGAGTGTGTAAGCTTCACTCAATGCCAAACTACTTAACAGATATTCTTCTGTTATCTAGCGTTGAGCGAGTGAGCTACACTCAACGCATTTGGACTTAGCAAAATTTCTGTGTCTAAAAACAACACTGGCTTTGAGAATTGGTCAACACATTATCACATGGCATTGAGTGAGCTTGCCTCACTCAATGTCAGTGGACTTGGTAAATATTCACAGTTTTTTGTGGCGTTGACTGACTGAGCTATACTTAACGATTATGAAGCTATGGCGTTGAGTGAGTGAGCTACACTCAATTCTTGTGGACTTAGTCACTTTTCTGCTCATTTCTTCTTAGGCTTTTACTGCATTAGCCTGTCTCACAGCTTTTTGTTGTATGGAGTTGAATGTGTTGACCTCACTCAACGCCTTTGGACTTAGCCACTTTCTCAGCTTGCTACTCCTTTGGATTTGACTGTATAGGCTCCACTCAAAGCTATAAGTCATCTGGCGTTGAGTGAGTAACCTTCACTCAATGCCTATGGACTTAGACAGATTTCTGTCTATCAACAACTTAGGTAAGTGTTTACCTGACTTAGCCACTTAGGCTACCTGTCTCATCAATGTTACTAGGACATCCTGCAATCACTAAACTTGAGCATAAGTTAGATCACCACATGTGTATACGTTTGCTAGGCCTTCTTCAAATCCAGGACATTGGGATCAATGGACCCAACAATCTCCCCTTATTTGAAGAAGTTAAAACCTATGCCAATGTATACACTAACATACTTAAGCAACATATACAAAAAGCACTAACACAGCATGAATCAAAAAAATCATAATCATAACAAATGATATTTATTTTAACATATAAGGAATTATAATATTTATGCATGCAACAAAATGTCACATTCCTTAACCCTATAAGCAGAACCTGAAGCTTTTCAAGTTTCAGGTTCTCTTATCACAATTCCACTGCCTTTGAATTTTTTGCAGGTTTGTCTTCTGCTTCAGCTATCTTCTTTCTCTTCTTGTGTGCTTCATCATCTACCTTTGCCTTAGTTGCTTTTTCCCTTTCAGATTCATCTTTCTTGTCTCTTTGTCTCTGAAAGTAGCTATAGGGCTTTGGAAAGTACTTGGAGGGCTCAACTTCATCAGGAGATAGAAGGTTGGCATTTTTATTTTTCCAGTACAGCCTCCTTAAGGTGTCCCTCTTGTCCATCTTGTCCCATTCCACAGTGCTATATAGTTTGTGTCTATCTATCTTCTTGGACTTTAGAATGATAGACCTGGATTCTGGGCTCCATACTTCCAAATAAGGTCTCTTGTCCATTTCCTCTCTATATCTTTTCTTCCCCAGCCCGATCTCTTCTTCAGTTTCAACAATTGTATTCCTTTCTTTGGTGTGTAATGCCTGGTCTATAGTGGGGCTGAAAGAAGGAATCTCAGCAACAGTAGACTGTTCTCCCCACTAAGCACCAGCACTATCACCTTCTTCTATATACTGTACATACTCTTGATTATCTTGTACCTGATCAGCAACAAATATTCTGTACAAGGCATCTTCCACTTGAGCAGACATCATTGGGATGTTATCATACTGAATTTGCTCCATTCCCAATGAGCCTCTCACCACATTGGTTGCCCAGACCATGTTTTTAGTATTAGTTCTTATAACCTCACTCTCTCCCTTTTTGACTTCTTAAACTATTTTAATGGTCTGGGAGGTGCATGTCTTGCTTATTTATATTTCTAGATAATTAACTCATGTAGTAACATGATTCTTTACTTCCAGCATATGATCATCAAGTTGCTTAGTACATGAATCCATCTTGATAAAGATTTCTGTCTTCTATTTATCCCCGCGGTCAGCCTCCTGGCCAGCCGTTGCCGTGCTTCGCAGCTGTGATCACGTGGTTGCAAGTCGTAACCGTCGCTACTGCCGGCCTTTTCGGCCGCCCCTCTGGCCGGCCGCGGACACATCTCGCGGCCGGCATTAGGCCCGGATTCCTCGCCCGTTGCGCCTGCGATTGGCCTCCTAGCTAGCCACACCTCTTCCTCCTCCCCCTGGCGGTCGAGGCTCGTTGTCCAAGAACACCCAACAACGTCCCCTCTCCGCCGTCCTATCATCCTTCTTCTTCGATCTCCGTTGTTCGTTTCACGACAAACCACCGACATAACCACCATCATGAGTGAGCATAAATAACCAAAATAATTATGGCCTATGTGTAGTAAAATTATAAAAATAACACATGTCTTAAACTATATTAAAAATGGTCTGTAATTAGTAATTTGGATAGTTACGGTATATTGATAATCGTAAGACTACCATAACCACCCATAAGGATGTATAAATAGAATCTCAGACCCCCTCTCATTGTAACATTCTCCTCCCAGTCTTCTCTTATATGCCAGAGCTCTGTCAGAATCCTCTTATAAGTCGCCTCCCATCGAGCGCTTTTAAGATTCGCCAAAGTCCCTGATTCTCCTTCGTGCAAGGCGTTCTGTTAGCCTTACTCAGTAATCCTTTTACGTGTCACCCTCCAGCACTCAACGTTCGAACAACAAGCACAAACATTTTATACCTCCAGAAAAGACCAATATTAAGGCTTCATTTGGTTTAGCGTTTTCGGGCGGCATTTGGAGCAAATGCCACCGGGCGGAGGGTAACCAAACGAAGCTCTGTCTCCGTTTGCACCATTTGTACCCGCAGCAAGGGGGTTTTGACCCCCACCGCTCCGTTTTGACCCCCACCTCCCCGCCCTCCGGTTCGAAAGCTCTGTTTGGACCTGCTTCCTCCTCCCGCCACCGCTAAATCAAACGAAGCCTAAGCTTTGCAAGCGGTGGCCTGTCACCCTCGAAGTAAGTCCCACTCTCTCTCACCTCTCATGCTATAATGAGGTGTGGCTTGTGTCATAACTCGCATTTTTCTCAACATTTATAGGTTATCAGAGTAAGAGAAAATACGCACCGTGATGTCATGTCATGCAGGAACAGCTGCAGACGCTCAGGCAAAACTATCTTTTTATTTATTTTCATAAAAAAACTTATATTTCATATTTAAAAAACAAATTTTTTATTTAAAGTTTAATTGACCCTGTCATTCGGTTCAATGGATCAACTATTTCACAAACAAGAAAATATATACACAGTGAAAAAATACATTACTTACTTCAGTTTATCCTACATGAGCATGCAAGCTCAACTAGCATTTGAATTATATGCAAAATCCTAGATTTAATATAAGTAAAAAAGTTTTTATAGTTTTTAAAATATAATAACATTAGGTTAAAAGGGCATGTCATGAGTCTAAGTTAGAATGCAACTTTAATATGTTTAAAAAATCTAACATATATACTAACATAAAACATTTTTATAGAGCATTAATGAATATCACAAGAAGTAGTAGTAACAGAAAAGCCAGCAAGTAAACCATCACATACACGAGTTAAAGTTATCGGCGTCAACAACCTAATACAAACTTATAGAAGCAAATACACAAGTCGGAATTGGAAGAGAAGACGACAATTACCTCACAATGGTGGGGGGAAACAACTGCAACAACCTAGCCTGGAAATCACAATCTCTAACAGCAAAAGTCAATACTGTTCCGCGTCTGAGACATTCAAAAGAAAAGAATGCTTCAACAAATAATAAATACCAAAAACAATTAAATCGAATAAATCATACAACTAAAGAGATTCATTTTTTCAACAAGTTATGCTATATAGACAACATCTATAATAAGTCCAGCGATGGCAAACCATGAGAAGAGCTTGCACTAACTGCAATCAAGATATATCGTAAAATTTCAATAAATAGAAACAAATGATTGAGGCTGACCAGCTCGAAAAAAATGCATCATTAACATAAGACATAAATCATTACTGAGGCAGTGGCTCATTTTTCAACACAAACCGTCAGACCATAAAATCACAAAAAGCACTGTAGTGGTGGCTTTCTTTCAACACAAATCAATAATGCAAAATAAAATTATTGGGTGTAATGATTCACAAGTAGGTACTGTGGTAGTTGCACATTCTCCTAACGCTCATAGTCCTGATTAGATAGTATACATATAAGGTCAATTAGTCTAAGGAAAAATTGGTCTAATAAAAGAAATGCATCTACAGCTTATTGACATCATGCCGTGACTTGGGATCAGGGCATCTCGACGTTAAAATAAAAGAGATTAGCACAACGACGGCCACACGATGATATCGTCGAGACCAACGATACCGTCGTGACCTACACGGCGATATCGTCGTGACCTACACGGCGATATCGTCGTGACCTACACGGCGATATCGTCGTGACCTACACGGCGATATCGTCGAAACCGACGACATCGTCTCGACCTACACGACGGTATCGTCGTGACCGGCGACATTGCCTCGACCTACACGACGATATTGTCGTGACCGACTGCATCATCCCGACCTACACGACGATATCGGCAGAGAACTCTTGTCTCAAATAGAAAAACAAACTTAGACTTATAAATTTTGACAACTCTCATTCCTGAATCATGGATAAATTCTAGAAATAAATTAAAATTGGACAACAAAGGAGTAATAAAAGTTTTACACAAAAAATGAAGAATTTGCAAGAAGATACGACAAATTTGTATATTTAGTGTATTATGAAGGGTTTAAATCAAGCAATTTTTAGGTGCAAGAAAAGAGAAAGAAGTAATTAGGCTTGGTTAGGATTTTATAATTTGCATAAGCCCAAACAATTAGTAACAGGAACTTTCAAGTGGCAAAAGCAAGATGAAAATGATCAATTTCTATTATATATACATATATATATCTCGGGCATGAAATATAAATTCATTGAGATGATCAGGACCGTCCGATTTGACTAGTTGCCTCGACCTACACGATGATATTGTCGTGACCGACTGCATCATCCCGACCTACACGACGATATCGGCAGAGAACTCTTGTCTCAAATAGAAAAACAAACTTAGACTTATAAATTTTGACAACTCTCATTTCTGAATCATGGATAAATTCTAGAAATAAATTAAAATTGGACAACAAAGGAGTAATAAAAGTTTTACACAAAAAATGAAGAATTTGCAAGAAGATACGACAAATTAGTATATTTAGTGCATTATGAAGGGTTTAAATCAAGCAATTTTTAGGTGCAAGAAAAGAGAAAGAAGTAATTAGGCTTGGTTAGGATTTTATAATTTGCATAAGCCCAAACAATTAGTAACAGGAACTTTCAAGTGGCAAAAGCAAGATGAAAATGATCAATTTCTATTATATATACATATATATATCTCGGGCATGAAATATAAATTCATTGAGATGATCAGGACCGTCCGATTTGACTAGTTGCCTCGGCCTACACGACGATATTGTCGTGACCGACTGCATCATCCCGACCTACACGACGATATCGGCAGAGAACTCTTGTCTCAAATAGAAAAACAAACTTAGACTTATAAATTTTGACAACTCTCATTCCTGAATCATGGATAAATTCTAGAAATAAATTAAAATTGGACAACAAACGAGTAATAAAAGTTTTACACAAAAAATGAAGAATTTGCAAGAAGATACGACAAATTAGTATATTTAGTGCATTATGAAGGGTTTAAATCAAGCAATTTTTAGGTGCAAGAAAAGAGAAAGAAGTAATTAGGCTTGGTTAGGATTTTATAATTTGCATAAGCCCAAACAATTAGTAACAGGAACTTTCAAGTGGCAAAAGCAAGATGAAAATGATCAATTTCTATTATATATACATATATATATCTCGGGCATGAAATATAAATTCATTGAGATGATCAGGACCGTCCGATTTGACTAGTTGCCTCGGCCTACACGACGATATTGTCGTGACCGACTGCATCATCCCGACCTACACGACGATATCGGCAGAGAACTCTTGTCTCAAATAGAAAAACAAACTTAGACTTATAAATTTTGACAACTCTCATTCCTGAATCATGGATAAATTCTAGAAATAAATTAAAATTGGACAACAAACGAGTAATAAAAGTTTTACACAAAAAATGAAGAATTTGCAAGAAGATACGACAAATTAGTATATTTAGTGATTATGAAGGGTTTAAATCAAGCAATTTTTAGGTGCAAGAAAAGAGAAAGAAGTAATTAGGCTTGGTTAGGATTTTATAATTTGCATAAGCCCAAACAATTAGTAACAGGAACTTTCAAGTGGCAAAAGCAAGATGAAAATGATCAATTTCTATTATATATACATATATATATCTCGGGCATGAAATATAAATTCTGACGATGAGTCTGAACTCATGGCCCAGTATAAGGAGTTAATCAAGGCTTACGACAAATGTCGATGAGTCGTGAAAACTCAAGCTAAGGAGATAAAGTCTCTAAAAGCTGAAGAGAGCACCTTGAGAGAGGAAGTTGCTAAGATTGACTCACACAAGGAGAATTTCAATAATGTTATTGAAGAATATTATAAGGCTCTAGAGCACCTTGACTTAAAAGAGAAAATCATCAAGGAATTGGAAGAACAACTCGCTGCTGAAAAGAAACTTGTTGAAAGTTTCTCGAAGCCTAAGACTGTCCTTCCTCTTGTTGCTGAATTCTTGGCTAAGGCCAAGGGTGCTGCGCTAGGCCATGTAGAAGCTCCTAGTAAATCCTCTATGAGGAATAAGGCTCAGAGAAAGTAAGGCCGCCAAGAAGGCCTAGGCAAAAGAAAAAGGGAAGGCCCCTCAAGATCAGACTATCTTTAATAAAGTCATATTTCTAACTAATGAGTTTGATCTTGACTCGTCCTATGACCACTTGACTAGGCCTACTTATGTAGAGCCAAAATCTCGTTACCAAGGATGGACTCTCCCCAGAAACTTTGGTGAGAGTGTCTTTAAGGCACCTTATGAAGAAGTAATTCTTCAGGGCTATGGTCCTTATGATCATGATCATAACTTCAAGAAAGCACCAAAGGTAAAACTCATTGTGGAAGAGCCTGTGAAGGAGAAGAAATCATGTGATTGCCATCATCATGAAGCCTCTTCCTCCAAGAATGCAACCCATACTAGACCACTATCTCAGAAGGTGAAGCAGGAGAACGTAAGGCAAAGATACAACAGGTTCGATTGTTGGTTTTGTGGCAGAATTGGTCATTTTTCCATCGATTGCTGGTTTAATCGAGAAGTTTTGCAACTCCCCAAGTTGACAACATGAGAATGACCACTCATAATGCTAATCCTCGTAGGGGGAGTGTTCTAACACGAGACCAAGGACCCAAACGTGTTTGGGTTCGTAAGGAAAACTGATTATGATTACAAGTATTTCCAAAGGCAACCAAAACGCCTATCTAGTATTTGGACAGTGGATGCTCTCGGCACATGACCGGGACAAGAAGCCTACTTAAGAACTTCTCTCCAGTTTTGAATGGACCAAAGGTCATCTTTGGAGTTTCAGGCTGAGGAATCACTAAAGGCTACGGTATGATCACTAACGGTAGTGTATCCTTTTCAGATGTAGCTTATGTTTAAGGGTTGTAACACAATCTCATTAGCATAAGTAAGCTCTGCGATAAAGGATACATTGTTGAATTCCATGCTGACAAGTGCTTGATAAAGTATGTTGACAATATAGAAATGATTCAATCAAACACTCGAAGTAGGAATATATTTTGTTTAAATTTCATTTGTATAGACTCTTCTACACCAGTGTGCCTTTTAGTAAAATATAGTGCGTCTCTTGGTGACCAATGACACAAGAGATTAACACATATTAATTTTTAAACTATTAATAAATTATTTTCTCTGAACTTAGTACGTGATGCCCCGAATGTTAAGTACGTCAAAGATAGATCTTGTCATGCATGCGTAAAAGACAAGCAAACAAGGGCTACTTTAAAAGCATTATAGGTAAAGAATCTAACAGGTGTTTACACCTACTTCACATGGACTTGTTTGGTCCACTACAAGTTAGAAGTTTAGGAGGTAAGGATTATACGTTGGTTATTGTTGATGACTACTCGCGCTTTGCGTGGGTGTTCTTTCTGAAACACAATTCAGATACCTTCGATGTCTTTATAAATTTTATCAGGCAGATCCAGAATGAATACTATTGTTCCGTAGTCAAGATTAGAAGTGACAATGGAACTGAATTCAAATCTGGGGACATGACAGAATTTTGTGAAAGCGTAGGTATCTTTCATGAGTTTTCCTCTCCTCGTACTCCACAGCAAAATGGAGTAGCTAAGAGAAGAAATAAAACACTCATAGAGGCTTACAGGACTATGTTAAGTGATGCTTCACTACCAGAGTACTTCTGGGCTGAAGCCATCAACACAACATGCCACGTGCAAAATCGAGCACTCATAAATAAGAATTATGATAAGACACCTTACGAAGTCTAAAGGGCAGGAAACCGACTGTCTCTTATTTTAGAATTTTTGGTTGTAAATGCTTCGTACTTAACAATGGTAAGTATCATACTACCAAGTTTAGTAAAAAGAGTTTTGAAGGTATTTTTGTAGGTTATAGTAGCCATAGTAAGGCATACATGATATTTAATAGAAAAACTCTGGTTGTAGAAGAATCAATACATGTTGTATTTGATGAGACGAGCTTGCTGCAAAGCAACTCTTCTAGTGTGCTCACTGAAGATGTAAATATAAAGTTGAAGGAAATTAGCTTGGATGAACCAAAAAAAGATGAAGGTGAAAAGTTCATCAAGATCACCACTCCAACCCCTATTGGAGAGGAAGATGATCAAGATAAAGAAGTATTCCAAGTTGATGAAGTCACTCTAGTGGTTGAAGTTCCAGATGCAAGGACTCTAAAGCTCAGGCATCTGAAGGTTAACCCAATGGCCCAAATCATAGGAGATCCCCGGGATGGTGCCAGAACTCGTAGAGGTACAACTAACAAAAATTTATATTTAAGTTTTCTCTCACAGGTTGAACCAAAGAAGTTTGAGGAAGCAAACTCAGACGCATCATGGATCTTGGCCATGGAAGAAGAACTGACCTAGTTCAAGAGCTGCAAAGTTTGGAAACTTATTCCAAGACCTAAAGGTAAGAATGTCATCGGGACAAAGTGGGTCTACAAGAACAAGATGGACGAAGATGGAACGATCATAAAAAACAAGGACAGACTTGTCGCCAAAGGATATCGTCAAGAAGAAGGAATCGACTTCGACCAGACATATGCCACAGTGGCAAGGCAGGAGGCAATCAAGTTGTTCCTAGCATATGCTTTACTGAAGGGCTTCATTGTCTATCAAATGGACGTGAAGTCTGACTTCCTTAATGGTGATATAAAGGAAGAAGTGTACGTGGAACAACCCCCAACTTTCGTCGATTCTAACTCTCCTGATTATGTTTATCTATTATCTAAAACGTTGTACGGTTTGAAACAAGCTCCTCGAGCTTGGTATGAAATGCTATCTAGCTTTCTCCTTGAGAACAAGTTCACAAGGGGAAAGATAGATACGATATTATTTCTTAGGGAAATTAAAGACAAGATCTTGCTAGTGCAGATCTACGTCGACGACATCATTTTTTATTTTATAGACGACAACCTCTGCAAGAAGTTCTCTAAACTTATGCAAGATAAGTTTGAAATGAGTAGTATGGGAGAGCTGAAGTATTTCTTAGGACTTCAGGTGAAACAATCTGAAGATAGAATTTTCATCTCGCAGACTAAGTTCACCAAGGAGTTGATTAAGAAATTTTGAATGGAGAGTGTAACCTCTATGAGGACTCTAATGGGTTCAGCCATGTCTCTGGACAAGGATGAGAAAGGGAAACCTTTTGATGAAACCAAGTATAGAAGCATAGTTAGATCCTTGCTCTACCTTACTGCCAGTAGACCAGACATAATGTTTTCTACATGTGTCTGTGCTAGATTCTAAGTGTACTGTAAGGAATCTCACTACGCTGCTGCAAAGCAGATTTTGAGATACCTTAAAGGTACACCAAATCTTAGCTTATGGTACCCAAGAAGTAATGATAGCAAGCTGATTGGTTTTTCAGATGCTGACTTTGCAGGTAGTAAAGATGAGAGAAAAAGTACTTCCGGGACTTGTCAATTCCTTGGAAGGATACTTTTTTCATGGAGTAGCAAAAAGCAAAACGGTGTCGCAATCTCAACGGCCGAGTCAGAATATATTTTTGCAGGCAGTTATTGTGCACAATTGCTTTGGCTAAAGAATCAGCTGGAAGACTACAACATGAAGGTCAAAGACATTCCATTGTTTTACGACTCCTCCAGCGCGATAGCAATTGCCAATAACCCAGTCTCGCATAGCCGGGCAAAGCAAATCGAGATACGATATCACTTCATCCGGGAGCATGTGGAGCAAGGGGACGTAGATCTGCAGTATGTTCCAACAGATAAGCAAGTTGCACACATTTTCACAAAGCCGCTAGATGAGGCCAAATTCAACTTCTTCAAAACTGAGCTTGACATGCTCAACAAAGAAGGATAGACAAGGTGAAATCATTTCAAGGCTCAGAAATCGAGGACAAGTCAAAAAGGTTAGAAATTTCTCTAAGTGGACTTCACTTCTTGAGACATGGACTGACTACTCGAGAACTAGTTTCTGACTACTCGAGTAATCCCTTTATATCTCGAGAACAAAGTAGTTTCACTCGAGTGGCATCACTCGAGCAGTGACCTTTCTTCTCGAGAAGTAAGGCAATCACTCGAGTACTAAGATCCTGCTTCTCGAGTACTAAAGTCCCTTCTCTCGAGTACCGTACTTCCACTCGAGAAATCACCCGACACATTTCGAATTACTTTGATTTCTTCATTTTCGTAGCCCGCTTAATTTCTGCCGTAATCTAAGGCATGATATAGTGTAATTAGACTCCTAATCATCAATTCTAGATATATAAATAGAAAATCTTAGACTTCATAAACCTACTTGAACTTCAAATCCTCTTTCTCTTGAAAACCTCTTCGCCTTCCGTCGCTGACATAGGGCAACTGTCGTCGTCTTCATTCTTCCGTCTGCCGATCATCATTTTCTGAAGATTCAATGGCGTCGCAGTCCAAGATTGGTGTTGGCAATGAGTTTGCATGAATCGCAGAGATATTAGACGATTTCAAGAACTTGCTGATCTTACTCAACAGCGTCGGGTTAACCTTTGTTCTACAGGAACCCTGCAAAATCCTCTTTCCCGAGGTTGAAGAATTCTTCCAGAATATTAAGGTAAGGAGAAATAGCACAGTTTTGAATTTGAGGGTGAAGGGCATTAAGATCAAACTGAATAAGAGCATTGTATCTTAACTTATGAAAATTCCGATTGTTGATGAAGAAGATGATCTCACCGCACAGGACAATGACAGGGCTTTGGATTCTGTGGAAGTTCTACTGAGGTTACTGTTGTCAGAAGGCCTGATCTGAATGTTGAAAGCAAGCTGCAAGTGGATATCATTGGCAAAGTTCTCTGGTGCAAGACCTCTTCTATAAGTTTCATCTCATATGACTTATTCAATGCTATGACTGCAATAATTTGTCAGAAAAAGTTCCAATTTGGCATGATGATTCTTGATAAGATCAGGGAGAGCATCAAGGCTCCTAGTTTTGCAAGGATAATCTCTTTGATGCTTCATGGGATTAATCCTCAAGTGTTTGATATTTCCAAAGGTACTCCTATACATCATATGAAGGTCTCTATTTCTTCTATCCAAAGATGGGAATTGAAGCTAAAAAATCCTACTCAAGCTACTAAGGTTCATGAGGTTTCTGCCTTAGAGGACATGACTCCATCTCCTTCTCAGCATCAACTAGCTGGCACTTCAGGTACAACATTTGAGGGGGAGCCTGCTCCTTCTTTCCAAGAAAGAATTCCTTCTCCTCCTGCAGATTCAGAACAACCAGAAAGGATTCCCTCTCCTCCTCTAGTCAGATCACCCCTTCCAGCTATCTCAACTGAGTTCCATACAGATGATCAAGTTCAGGAAACCATCATATATACAGCAGAAGATATTGACAAGATGATAGAAGAGCTTACTTCAAATGAGCCCATACCTCCACTCCATTCTGGAACTGCTGAAGAGCCACCAAAAGTACAAACTCCTGTAGAATCTCCATCACCTGCACCATCTCCCAAATCAACCTCAACAGAGCAACCCAAGCAACCCACTCCTATTCCTTCCTAATCTCTAGCACCTACTCCCTCACCTATACAATCTTCCAAGTCACCTACTGCTCATTCTCCAGCTATTGAGAAAGACAAACCAGATACTGTTCTACTTTCAGATGAAAATACAAGTTCTCCAGAGCCTGTTGATGTTCCCTTGAGGAACCTAGACTTCTCTGTTCCCACCTTCACTGGTAAGGATGAAGTTGTTTTTGTGCATACAACAAGAGTTCCAAGCTCAGTAGTAATTGAAGAACTTGTTCCATGGAAAGCTCCTCCTCCTCCAGCTTGTGTTCCTCCTACTGCTACTGCTACTGTTTCTGCTACATCCACTTCTTATGATATTATGAGTAAGATTGAATAGATGTTGACTGATCAAAGAAAGAATTTTGATGACTCTCTGAAACTTGTGCAAGATAAAGTAACTGCTCTTGAAAAAGAGATGAGCAGAGGATTTGCTGAGATACAACATAACACAGATAAATTGAAGCACCTTTTTCAGGTAGGTTTCAAAGCTCTGGACCACACTATTACCAGTGTTGGTGAAGTGATGAACCAATCTATAACTCTGGCCAACAATCAAATTCAACTTGAGAAGAAATCCCAAGAACATGTTATGCAAGTTTATGAAGAAGTTGGAACTTTCAAAGATGACACCATAGATACCCTCTGTGTAGAATTCAGAAAGGGGGAGACTCTAGTGAAAGAATATGTACAAAAGTTTGTAGATAAGTTTATTGTAACTGCTAACACTCTCTTGACTGAGAAGTTAACTGAAATCAACAAAAATGTGCTAGCTCAGATCCAGTCAGTAAAGTTTTATAATTTGGATGCATAACCAGATCTTTCCAGATTTTCAAGCTTATCCAAACATCATTCTTCATCATTTAAATCCTCTTGCTGAAGGTCAGCCAACTGCTCCAGCTCAGATTCCACCTCAAATGCCCACATTCTCTCATAGGCCTGATGATGCAATCCTTCCTCCAAAATCCTATTCTCAAGTTTGGGAATCTGACATCCCCAAAGATTTACCTGAAGTTCAGATCCCCAAGAGAAGGAAATTTGGAGAAGGTCCCTCTGTTAGCAGATCAGTTCCAATTCCAGAATCAGAAAAGAGAAAAGCTCAAGAATTTGCTGAAGTTTGGAGCCCAACTTCAAAGTCCTTGATTCTAGATACTCTGAAACTTGTGATGGACTATAATGAAAGTAGAGATCTCCATTACAATTTTTCTGAATGGGAAATGTATGAAAAATCTATCATGAAGAGAAGGATTTATGATAGAGAATATGGAAGGAACAACCCAAAGGCACCTCCAAGACCTCCAAAGTATTATCCTAAGCCATTCAGTTATCAAAGGAGGCAACAGGAAAAGTTTGACAAGCAACAACATCAACAGCATTAGAGCTAGAACTGAATTTTTGATTTTTGAGATTGAAGATTGAATGCTTGTAGAAATGAAATCTAAAACACTTCTAATTATATAATCTCTAATTTTGATGATTATGTGTCTTTCTTTATTTCTTGTATTTTATCTCACTCTTACCTTTTCATATCTAGTTCTTTCTCTTGTGCTATAATTCACCTTAGTGTAGAGGGTTCTAACTTCTACAAATAGGGGGAGATTGTTGGGTATTGCATCCACAATAACCCAGATTTGCATGAAGTCACCCTTGAACTAAGATGAATTAAGTTTATTTGATCTTCTATTTTAGTTATGTGTTTGCAGGCTCTATTGCTAAGTGTAGACCAATGTCAGTCTACAGTGGGTCATAAACACAAGACCATATAATGTAATCCCTCATTGTGTGATCTGGTGTTGACTTATGTGTAGCCTCTCTATTGGGATACACTTCATATACAAGCACTTGGACCTATGGATGAAGTGTTGGTGATGACTGGATTCAAGAAGGAAAATTTTCTAAAAGTCAGAAATTTTCTAAGTCTTTTACTCAAGTAGACTGTTTGTACTCGAGTAGAAGGAGTAGAAGTTCTCGAGAAGTAAGTTTTATTACTCAAGTACAAAAGTTGGTTCTCGAGTAATACTATTCTAGTTCTCGAGTAACCAGGTTTAGTTCTCGAGTGGACTTTATCTCTACATCTCGAGTGTTCAGGATCTTAGCTCAGAAAATTTCTAAGTATAGTTCTCGAGAAGTTATCTTGTACTCGAGTAGTTGATAGTATGTCTCGAGTGACAACAATCTTTCTTTCCAAGAATTTTTTTCTCAGTCCAATTCTCGAGTAGTTCTCGAGAACAATCCCTAGTTCTCGAGTAATCCTATATTTTGTTCTCGAGAAGTTCTTCTTTTCTCGAGTAATCATTTCTAGTTCTCGAGTAAACTTCTTCTAGATCCAAAAAAATTTCTAAGTCTTTGTTCTCGAGAAGTTTTATTTTATTTCTCGAGTAGATTCCTAGTTCTCGAGTAATTCCATTCTACTCAAGTAATGATTCTTTCTGTCTCGAATACTTCTGTTAAACTTCTTCTTAAGTAATTCAAGTTGATTTCTCGAGAAGCAATCTTGTACTCGAGTAATGCTTTCTTCTTCTCAAGTAATTTCAGAAATTCCTCTTCTCGAGTAATCTTCATTTTCCACTCGAGTAATAGCTTCACTTCTCGAGTAATATTACTTCACTCGATAAATGTAGTTCAGATTTGTAGAAATTTTGTTAAGCCCAGATTTGACGGGATTTTCAAATGACATGATGTGATTGGTCCACGTGTGCGTCATTAAGGATAATTATGACCGTTAGGGAGATCTTATATAAGTTCTTGTCAACCGACTAACCCTAAGAAGGATTTTACAAGCTATCATAATATTCTAAGTTCTATGAATCTCATTTTCTCTCTCCAAAACAAAAGTCGTCGCCGCCGATCTTCTTGGCGCAAGGGCTAGGGTTTTCGATTCAAGGATTCAGATCAAGATTGATTTCCATATCGGGATTATTGTTCGTTCTTCATCATCTCTCCGATCGGGTAAAGTCAAAAGAAGTTTTCAGATCTCATTCTTGCCGAGTTATCTTCTTTAACAATTCTGACAGAGCCACAAGTTATAAGAAGAAGATCCAGGCAGATCGATTCAAGATTTGAAGATTATTGTTTGTATTTTCAAATTTCTCTCTATTCAATTCTTGTAGGAGATTTCTCTCCGAGTTGTAGGAAGTTTTATCTTCTAAGTATAAATCCGTTTGGATCGAGTTTGTAGGAACTTTGTTTCAAGGTGAAGGATTGGTTTTCAATCCGAGATAGTGGAGTAGCCGAGTCTAGTGGTTTGCTAGATCGGTGAGGGAAAGTGGATGTACCCAATGTCGGGGAACCGCTATAAATCTTTTGTCGTCTGTGATTGCTTGGTTGATTTGTGTGCATAGTTGCTAAATATTTATTCCGCAAAAAGACGCACAACTCACCTATTCACCCCCCTCTAGGTGATTTAGGTAGACAACTGAACTCATTCACCAGTAGATAGATATTGAAAAAAGGCCTCTGAAGATTCCAAGCTCTGAAGATGAAAAAGACTCTTGATTTGTGATGAATATTCTTCTTCAGATTTCAGGATTGACAAGGATGAAAGTAGATTGCACTGTGAGAGAGTTTTTAAGGTTCAGTCTCTGTCTCTATATTTTCTCGTGTGCAATCAGTTCTCTATTTGATTTATGTCTCTTTTGGGGCTGATGGATGCCAGACTGAAAAGAGAAAACTCTTTTATATTCTGTAGTCAATTTGTCCTTTGAATTTTGAATTCAGGCATTAATTACTGACTAATCTTTAGAATACAAACGGCTGGAATGTCTGTCATAAATGAGTTTCCCCAACTGTCCCTAATAAAATAAACAAGTAATTATCCTGATGAATACCATAATTAATGCTGCCAATAACGGCTCTATTCAAAGGAATATGAGCATTAATTACTCAAGAATATTACTACTAATTAGTACAGAAAGTAGGGGGCAGAAGGAGGAAAACTTCTCATTCTGGAGCGAGGCAGAAATCGTCGACCTAAGAAAGGAATTTGTCAACCTGAGATCCAAGATCGTCGACCTGAGAATTCCAGTTCGTTGACCTGAGCTCTGCGAACTGCGTACTGAGAATGAGTTGCCAAATCTGCACTCTGAGTTCGTCGAGCTGAGAATCTGTTTGAAGAAAACTGATCGTCGACCTGAGCTTGAATATTGTCGAGCTCAACTCAGAGAAATAACTCTGATTTCATAAATCTGAGATCGACGAACGTCGAGCTGAGTTAAAAGAACTTCGAACTGAATAATCTATTCTCTGAATCTTCTAAGTCTTAGTCTACTGAGGTCCTCTGCTGGCTGGTCCATGAAGGTTGAACCTAAAGACTTAGCCTAAACTCTAGGACTACTATACTTGACCCTGGCTATACAAGGTGGGTCAGACATAACCTATTTAGTGAACCTAGCCCAAATCCAGCTAGGGGTCCAACAATCTCCCCCTATTTGGGTGAATTCACTAAAGCAAAACAAAAGAAACAGTCATAAGGCATGAAAACATATATCTGACAGAATTAAAACTTTCAGCAGATATTTATAAGATGTGCTTCAGGATTAACCAGTATAGAGTTCAAAAATAAGAACAAAATACGAACAAAATCATTATTTTTTGCTTATGATTTTCTTTCTCTAGCTTCTCAGCAGGCTGTCTGAAGATGATTTCTCTGTTTGGATCAACAGCTTCTTTCTTAGACATTGTCATGTCAGATGCACCAATGATGTTGAGAGAAGTTGCTCTGGGCACTACAGCTTCTGCATGCAGTTTCATATAATCATCAACATTGAAGAATTAATTTGCCTTTGCATACCTTTGAAGTTCTTCTTTTCTGAATGAAGACATGGTTGAAAATTGAGAAGGATCCTTTCCTTCAGCTTTGACTTTGTTAATTTGAGAGAGTCCTACCAACTCATGAAATCTTTCCATTTTAGCTTATGTCTCCTATTCTAGATCTACAAAGGGAATTGGAGGAGACTCTTGCCTTTTTTGACTTGAGTCCTACTTTGATTCAGTAACAGAGTCTGTAGGAGTTCTCTTGAATGAAGCTGAAGGAGGATGGCTTTGAGAAGATTGCTGCTGCCTGCCATGCCTGGAATGTCTTTGATAGGTCTTGGTCACTGGAGAAGATTTTTGAGAGACATTGCCAAAGGCACCTGAAGATGGAGGAGGAGGAGGGTCTTTCATAAATTGCCTAGGAGGATACTTGTACCTTCTCCTCTTCTTCCTTTCTTTCTGCTCATTCTTGGATAGCCACATCCACTGAGGCATCCCTGGGTATGGAGTTATCTTTTGCAAGATATAGTAAGGAGTGTCATTGGTAGGATTAGGCTTTGGAGCATCCTTTGGAAAAATCTTTCTCTTCTTTACAACTTTCTTCTTAGACTTAGGATCATCAGATCCATCAGAATCATCATCTATGTCCTCATCAGAAGAACTTTGAGGGTTATCATATAATGCATCTATCTCTTTTAAGGTTTCTTTTGAAATCTGTCTTTCAGCCTGAAGAGGAGCTTGAGGTAGAGCAACTACAGGTGGAGAAATATTCTCTGTGATCATCTGAGAATCTTCTAAATCTTTATCAGTCAATAGAAACTCATTCAGCTCAGGATCATTCTGCACATGTGCAATCTCTTGTGCAACATCTTGTGCAATCAGATCATCTAAACTAGGGATAGGGCTATTATCCATTATATAGGTTGGGCCTACATACTCCACAACCATGTAGTAGAAAAACTTACCTTTAGTTGACTAACAACTTCAGGACTTATAGGAGAAGTGTAGCAAACTATAGTTAAGGCTGGCTTAACTGCTGGAAGTAAAGAGTTCAGATAAATTATACTGAAAGAATGTAATAAACCAAAAATTTCTATTAAGGGATTGATATAACAATCACCATCAGTCACAATATCTGCAATCAGCAGATCTACATCCAATATATTAGCCTCTGAAACCATATCTACATCTGTTGTTGTGACCTCAACTATCTGCAAAACTGTTTCTGCTACTGCTGAAACTATTTCTGCTGCTACTGGAGCTGTTTCTGCTACTGCTGGAGCTATTTTTGCTGCTGCTAGAGCTGCTTTTTCATTGAGTATCTCCCCCTGCCTAGTTTCAGTAAGTACTAGAACTAGGCGCCTTGTTGAAGAAGGAGGGACAGAGGAGGCAAAAAGTAAGGCAACAAGAGATGAAATGGAGGCAGCAAGAGGTGAAATAGCCTTTGTTAAGAGTTATTTTATGACTGGAGTGATGTGGTCCAGGATGGAGACAATGAAGGGAGAATCTATGACCATGAACTCAGGAGGGGTTTGAGTGGATGCAGATGGGTTAATGCTGGATGATGATGGATGAAAGGGTGAAGAATCTGACATTGGCTCATCTTGAGGTGATGAAGTAAGGAGGGGGGATTACATCAGTTCAAATGATGGTAAGGAAGATATGTTGTGAGGGGGATATCAGTAAGATGTGGAGGAAGAGGAGACATAGGAGGAGTGAAATGCTCTAGTGTAGTAGCATGCACTAGAGATTGAATTGGTGATGGTTGATGTTCAGGGGATTGATGTTAGTGTATGGGCTTGAGAAGTAGAAGTATGCTGGAGGGATGTTGAAGTTGTTTGATCATGAGGAGGTGGAGGTGGAATGGAAACATCTTCAGCGGGGTGAGGAGTGGCTGGAGTAGCCCTAGTACTCTCAGAAGGTCTTGAGGAAGAGGAGGAAGCCTTGGATGGCTTGGAGATATTCCTCTCCCACCTGCCAAATAAGGCGCAAGTAAGCCTCTTGGAGGCATTAATGAATATGGTCGGGGAGACCAGGGATTCAACAGCCTTTTCCTGAAGGAAGATTCCAAGAATTCTTCCAAAACACACCTCTTATTTGGTATTTTTCTTCTTAATCATCTCAAACATGATTCTAGCCCAATTCACGATGCGGGCTTCTTGTTCACAACAGCACACATCACAAAAAATTGCTGCCTAGTTATGTAATCATGGGCTGTGTGCTTGCCAAGCAGTACCTTGCCTACAACATCTGCTATAAACTTGTAGTCAGCGGATAAATGTTTCTTCAGCAGTTTATGGGGTGTCTCCAGAATACCCCACCTTAATCAACATCTCATCAAATTCAGTACTGTCGATCTCTAACTCTTCTTCTCCATTAACTAATCCAAAAATATCAGTTAAGACGGCGGGGGTAAGAGAGGCGATGTTACCGGATATGGTTCCCGTCATAGTATCAGTATCTGGAGAGTAAGAAGTCAAAACCCATTCCCGAACTTCTGTTACAGCTATCTTCACTCTGGTGGTCATCAGATTCTTTAACTGCTGACCTTCAAATAATTTCATAATTTCCAAGAAGATCTATTCGGAATGTTGGAATGACTCAAAATCTATATCAAAACCCATGTCAAACTTCATTGCCGCAAGAGCGCTCGCTGGAATTGCCATGATCACCTGCAAAAGAGAAACAAAGAGATCAAGTGCAAGGGGAACAAAAAGCGCAGGATGGAGCCCGAAGAAAACCTAGATATCAGGTTTTTCAGAATATGAAATGACAAACTCCATCCTGCGAAAAATAAAAATTCTTCGATCTGAGGTAACCGAATTATTTTATCGACAAAAGAGTTCGTCGATCTCAGTCTGAAGAAGGGAAAACTTTTCGTCATCCTCAGGTCGATGAAAATTTTCTGAAGCCAGATCGTCGATCTCCGGTCGACGAAAATGACTCACACAGAGAGTTTGTCGATCTGAGGTCGATGAATTATCTCAAGAACTTTTCTCAGTTCGTCGATCTCAGGTCGACGAACTCTGGCAAATTCTTCGACCACAGACAGAAAGTTAAATTAAAGCTTCTCCATTAATCATACCAAGCTAATTTAGAAAGAACAGATGGTTTCTTTTATACAAGGGTTTGGTGAAGATGTCTGCTCTTTGCAAATCAGTGTAGATGTAGACAAGATTAATTTTTTTTTGTCCACACACTCTCTAATGAAATGATGCCTTATCTCTATATGCTTAGTTCTACTATGATGAACTGGATTTTGAGCAATAGAAATTGCACTTGTATTATCAAAGAGTAAGGTTGAATTATTTAAGATGTATCCATAATCAAGGAGTTAGTTTTGAATCCACAGTATCTATGAACAACAACTGCCAGATGCTATGTACTCAGCTTCTGCTGTTGATGTAGACACAGATGTTTGATTTTTTGCAAAACCAGGAGACAAGTATTGCATCAAGGAACTGGCATGTTCCTTATGTGCTCTTTTTGTCCACTCTACATCCAACAAAGTCAGCATCTGAGTATCCAATCAACTCAAATTCTGACTCAGTTGGATACTAGAGTCCTAGATTTGGGCAACCCTTTATATATCTTAAAATTCTTTTAAGGAAAATGAGATGAGATTCTTTAGGGTTCATTTGGAACCTAGAACAAAGGCATGTAGCAAACATTATGTCTGGCCTACTTGCTGTGAGATATATTAGGGACCCAACAATGCTCCTATATAATTTATGATCAAAAGGCTTTCCATGTTCATCAGAGTCAACCACAGCATTGGTAGTCATGAGTGTTTTCTTTGCTGAGGCATCTGACATCCCAAACCTTTTGATTAGCTCCTTAGTATACTTGGATTGGGGTATAAAGATGTCATCAGGCAATTGCTTCACTTGGAGGCCAAGGAAGTAAAAGAGTTCACCCATGCTACTCATTTCAAACTTTCAATGCATTAAGTCAGAAAACCTTTTGCATAGTTTGGAATCAGTAGAGCCAAAGATAATATCATCTACATAAATTTATACTAACAAAATTTTATCTTTATGATGCTTAATAAATAAGGTCCTATCTACAATGCCTCGAGAAAATTTATGCTCTAACAAGAAGCAAGCTAAGGTCTTATACCAAGCTCTTGGAGCTTGCTTTAAACCATATAGAGCTTTATGCAATCAAAAGACATAAGAGGGATTAGTTGGAGAGATAAAACCTGGTGGTTGCTCCACATATACTTCCTCTCTGAGTTCTCCATTCAGAAATGCACTCTTGACATCCATTTGATAGACCTTGAAATTTTTGAAGGCAGCATATGGAAGGAAGATTCTTATAGCCTCAAGCCTTGCAACAGGGCAAAATGTCTGATCATAGTCAATGCCTTCCTCTTGCCTATAGCCTTGAGCTACTAGCCTTGCCTTATTCCTTATTTTAATGCCTTGGGCATCAAGTTTATTTCTGAATACCCACTTAGTTACAATGAATGGGTATTCTTTGTGTCTTGGAACTAAGTGCCAAACTCTATATCTCTCAAATTGGTTGAGCTCCTCTTACATTGCCATAATCCAGAGTGAATCTTACTCTGCATCTTTTATAGAGTGGGGCTCAATTTGAGATATGAAACATGCATGCATCAAGTCTTGGTTGAGTTGATGTCTTGTCTGCACACCAACTGATATGTCTCCTATTACCTTAGATATAGGATGATCTCTAAGTATGACAGGATCAGTTGGCGGAGTTGGTTCAGCAACAACCTGGGGAGTTAATTCCTCTTGTGGAATTATATGAGCTGTTGTTGGTTTAACAACTATTTCAGTGAAATCATCTTTACTGTCTTTATAGTTTTGTGGAGAGGTTTTGGCATTAGCCTCATTGGTGAGGTTCAACTCATTCAACTGCTCACACAAATATGGTACCTGTAAAGATTCACTGGTAGAAGAGTTCTTCTCCTTGTAAAACATGTTAGTCTCATCAAAGGAAATGTGTACAGACTCTTCTATTTTCATTGTAGATTGATTATAAACCCTATATGCCTTGCTGCCTTGGGAATATCCTAGAAAAATTCCCATTGCAGCCTTGGCTTCAAAATTTCTAATATATTTCTTATCATTATTGTGAATGTAACACATACAACCAAAAATATTAAAGAAATCTACTTTACGTTTCTTCCCTTTAAGTAATTCATAGAGAGTCTTGCCCTTAAGCTTATGTATCAAACTCATGTTCAGGACATTGTTTGCTGTGCTTACAGCCTCTGCCCAAAAGGATAGTGGCAAGTAAGCATCTGCAAGTAATGTACCTGTAGCTTCAATTAGTGTTCTATTTTTCCTTTCAGCTACCCCATTTATTTGAGGAGTTTTAGGAGCAGAGAAATAATGTATGATACCTTCCTCCTCACAGAGTCTTTGCATGGAAAGAAACTCAAACTCAGTACCATGAACACTTTTGATCAATGCAACTGGTGTAGAGTACTCAATCCTTATGCTCTTAAGAAAATCTGTAAGAACCTTGAAGTTATCTGACTTGTTCCTCAAGAAGAACACCCAAGTGAAACTTGAGAAGTCATCTACAATCACTAACGTATAAGATTTCCCTCCTAGGCTTTGTATAACAATGGGTCCAAAAAGATCCATGTGGAGCAAATACAAAATCCTAGGTGAATCACTTTTATTAATGGCTTTGAAACTATTTTTAGTTTGCTTGCCTAATTGACAAGCCCTGCAGAGGCCTTTCTTCTTATAGGGACCAGAAGGCAAATCTCTAACAAGGTTATCCCTAGATAGCTTAGCAATGTATTTTAAGTTAAAATGACCTAATCTTTTATGCCAAAGTTCATTATTATTATTACTAATTTGGTTGAACAGACATATTTCCGACCTAACAGACTTAAAATTTACTATATAAATTCCAATGAGGATGATTGCTTCAGACACAACCATCCAACTTTCTTGGATCATTCCTTGCTGGAGCAAATCAGATCTTTGAAGACCTGTCACCCTTGTGCAGAGCTCTCCTTCCTGAACTTCTTCTTGATCTCAGGGGGAGCTTTGACAACATCTACAGATCCACTCTGCTTCTCTCTACTTGTTGATAGAGAAGACAACATCATTATTTTTCTTTTTCTTTCTGTACAGGGTTTTAGCTCCCTTCAAAAGTTACCTTTGGTTTTGCAGTTAACTCAGATAACAATACTTTAACCGGGCAAATTTCAGGGAATGAGGTAGCTATATCACCCCAAATCATCTCAGAAGTGTTCAGTTTTGCTGCTGGAGATGATGGAATAGAACTCTCTGTGGAAGAGTATGCTTTGATGCTGGACAGGATGGGGCATGCTGCTGGTAACCCCTCTAAACTCCAAAAAGTTAACCTAGCTATTGAGTATAGGTTGTTAGCAGACATCACAGGCAAAGTAATCTGTGCAAAGAGGACTGCACATGATGCCATTACTAGGCATCAGTTTTGCCTTATGGCTGCAATCTTGGATAAGAAACATCCCAACTGGGGATTGATTGTTTTTGAAATGATTAAGAAGAAATTGGATAAGAACTCTGTCCACTTTGGAAGGGTTCTTGGGTAGATTCTGAACCACTGCTGCCCCCAGCTGCTTGTGTCCTCAAAGAAGCACATCAATGCTTCCAAGAGGCTCACTTGTGCACTGATTGGCAAGTGGGACAGAAAAATTGTGAATCCCAGGGCAGCAGCAGCAGCAATGAGGACTTCTGCAGACACCAGGACTGTAGAGGTCACTCTCCCTCAGTCCACTGGTCCAGAAGCAGGGAATTTGCCATCTCCCTCCCTCTCCCTCCCATCCACCTTCATCCCCTCAACAACAATCCTCTCATCCACTCAACCCATTCCTTCATCCATCTCTACTATTGCATCCTCCCTTCCCCCACACACAACTTTCCTTCCCATAAGCTTGGATTCCTCATCTCATGAGGATCTCTTCTCCTTTGACATTCATGAAGACTCCTTCATGGATGCCTCTACCTCCTCTCCTCATGACTTCCATCATTCATCAACTTTTTTAGAACTGCTCTTTTCCTCCATCCATGAACCAGTTACCCCTCCCTTGTCTGCACCACCCTCAACATCTTCCCCATTTACATTTTCTGCTACTCCCTCTACCTCTACTCAAGTCCCACTTGAGCAAGTAGCTCTCCTGCCCTTGGCCAATCAGATTTTTGACCTTTTGGCCCCTAGGCTCTCCTCCCTCTTGGATGCCAAGCTGGCTCCTCTCCTCCTTTCCCTGAGAACTCTCTCTGCCTCTGTCTCCTCCCTCTCCTCTCATCTAGCATGCCCTTCTTCTGGGGGCCTAGAGTCAGCTGCCACTGATTCTAGGCAGGGGGAGATGTCAGCAGAAGAAGAGCTGCATCCTTCATCAGTTCAGCTTGTACAGACTTGTTCAGAGACAGTCTCAGCAGTAGAAGTTCAGATAGCATCTGAGGCTCCTCCTCAAAATTCAGAATAGCTTCAAGAAGACCTGTCTAGGGCTATTATCCCTTTTCAGAAGACCCTGCTCCCTGATGTAGCAGTGGTAGCAGTGGCTCCTGCTAGTGATGAAGTTGAAATAATAATAGCTGCTGAAACTTCAGGTGAAGTAATTGAGACACCTGATGCAGTTGAGACCCATGTCTCCCAAGGCCTTCAGGAACCAGCCTCTTCAGTCTCTATGGCTCCTGAGGCTATTCCCTCTCCTGCAGTGGTAGACTCCTCCTCCCCTCTGACAGCTGATCTTCCTCCAGTCACCTCCTCAGCAGCTCCAGCCTCCATCACTTTTCCTATCTCCAAAAGAAAGTACATAGATCCCTATGATGAATCTCAGAGTTCAGAAGATGAGTTTGCCACTGATTCTGATGACTCCTCTGCAACCATTGCAAGGAAGAGGAAAGCAAGATCAAAAGCTTTGAAAAGAGTTCCAATGGCTAGAGCCACAGACCATGACATCCCCTATTACATCAAATACAACTGTGAAATTACAGAGCCATGGATGCAGTATTCTCAAAACCAAAGAAAGGCAATGAAGAAGAAAAGAAAGTTTAATGAAGGCCCCTCCAAGCCTGTCCATCAGCCTCCACCTCCACCTCCTCTAGATGCAGGTGCCGGTGCAAGTCTATCTTCCAATCCAGCCCCACCATCTCTACATGGAAAGACCTATCAATCAAGAAGATCCTAAGGAGATAGTCAGCAAAGGGGAAATCAGCAAAGAGGACACAACAGAGGCAGGCAGTCCAGAGGAAGATCAGGTTCTCAACCTTATCAAAGGGGAAGATCCATTGATCCAACCTCTGGTCCTTATCCTTACAGACCTAGAGCTGACCTCACCCCTAGATCTACCCAAGAACTCTCCTCCAACAGATTTGAACCAGCAGTACCTTTTGAAGATCCCACCAAAACTCCAGCTTACTGGAAAGCTAGAATGACTGAGATGGTTGCTCTAAATGAGATTAACAAAGCTAGAGAAAGAGGTTTGGACACCTCTCACATCAGCACAATGTCAGACCAAAGGAGAGAGGAATTGGAGAAATATAATTCAAAGAAGTTCTTTGACTCAGACAGATATATGCAACTCCATCCTGCAGCTGTACCACCTAGTGCAAGAGATCAGAAATCCTTAGGTGCAGCTGATGATTACAGATCCAAGAAGGAGGCTTCAAATCCTAACAGAGAAATTATCTTCAAGAAAGGTGATCAAGACAAAGTCCCTCAGGAAAAGTAAAGTAAGGTGTTTTAATTCTTTCTATCTACTGGACACAGGACATTTAAACATTACTGCTGCTATATAGTGTTATATATATGCTGCTTTTTATTCTGTCATATGTCTGGTTGTATTGTATTGAATTGTATTTTTGCTTTACTTCTCTTTGAATCCCTAAATTCATGTAAATAGTAATCCTAATCCAAATAGGGGGAGATTGTTGGAACTCCCTATTACTATTTGGATCAGGATGACTATATTTCTATAGGGATTTTGTGTTGTGACCTCCTTGTTGTTATAAAGGTCACATAGGCTAGTTAGAGTAATCTTCAGCTCGACGCAGAGTCGACTTCAGCTCGACGCAGAGTCGATCTCAGCTCGACGCAGAGTCGATCTCAGCTCGACGCAGAGTCGACCTCAGCTCGACGTGGAGTCGACCTCAGCTCGACGTTCCGTCGAACCCAGTTCTGCTCACAGAAAACTCTCTCTGGCCGACGTGTGTCGTGCTCAGATCGACGTTTTACTGTGAGCTTGACGCTTTTCAGACTTCCGTCAGTTTTGAATAGGAATTCAAATTCCTTCTGTCAGACAATTAATGCTGAAGATTTATTGGCCGTTACAGCGTATCTGGTGCATGGCTCAAGGAATTTTCTAAGGAATGTCTGCCTGACATTTCCTTTGAGGCATGGACATTTAAGGAAAGCATTTAATGCTGACTGCCAACGGCTATCAAAGAAAAAGGAAGAAGAAGAAGACTCAGATATATATTCTTTCAGCTAGACAGAGAGATATAGAACATATACAGGACTTCAGCTGCTCTCTCTCTCTCTGTGATATTGTTTTGAAAGCTCACTCACAGGAATTCTGATTGCTTCAGACACAACCATCCAACTTTCTTGGATCATTCCTTGCTGGAGCAAATCAGATCTTTGAAGACCTGTCACCCTTGTGCAGAGCTCTCCTTCCTGAACTTATTCTTGATCTCAGGGGGAGCTTTGACAACATCTATAGATCCACTCTGCTTCTCTCTACTTGTTGATAGAGAAGACAACATCATTCTTTTTCTTTTTCTTTCTATACAGGGTTTTAACTCCCTTCAAAAGTTACCTTTGGTTTTGCTGAAACCTGGTCAAAATCAGCTCCTTTGGTTTGTGAGAACCTGGTCAAAAACTCTCTGGTGCTCAAGACACCTGATCAACTCATCTTGAAGTGGATTCTTATCAAGGGTGATAGAAGAGTGGACTACCCAGGATTTTGGGGAACCACTATAGCTCCTTGTGTCGTCTGGATTGCTTGTTTCTTTGTGTTTTGCTTTGTGCTGTGAATTTCTTTTTACTCTGATTATTTGCTATAGCACCATACACTAAGTAAATATAAACTTTCTCTCCACTCAAGTTTTTATTTGCAAAATTATTTTAAATAACTCTATTCACCCCCCTCTAGAGTTAGGATTGATCTTATCCTGCACTTTCAATTATTAATTTGGTTGAACAGACATATTTTCGACCTAACAGACTTAAAATTTACTATATAAATATTTCCTACTCTAGATCCAGTTAAAACAATCTTGTTATCAACAGAAGAAATAATGCAAGAGGATTTATCAAAAGATACCTGAAACCCTTCATCATAGAGTTGACTAATGGAAATTATGTTGTGTTGTAATCCACTTACATAAGCTACTTTCTTGAATGTGATAACTCCAATCTTTACATCTCCATAGCCTTTAGTCTGGCCATAGTTGGAGTCACCAAAAACAACTTTAGTACCTAGCTTGGACTTGTAGTTAGATAGATTGTCCTTGCTGCCAGTCATATGTTCTGAACAACCACTATCCAGATACCACTGTTCCTCTGTGGTAGGATAGTCTTTCACCTGCACAAAAATAGATTAGATATTCTTGACCTAGATTACCTTGGGTCCTTATTGATTTACATAACTAAAGCTGGTAATATATGAATATTCAGGTTGACTTTTGTAACCTAAGGGATGATATTTTCTTGGTGGAATTATCCATTGGTCAAAAGGATTAATGTTCTGTATAGGTTGATTAAAAATTCTGTTGGAATTAAAATTTCTCTTATTATAGACTGGGGTCGACGAATTTGGTACGTTCATCGATCTGAGGTCGATGAACAGGGATGAGTTCGTCGAACTCCACCCAAAGAATGAAGGTATTCATTTTCTAGGCCCCAATTTCGTTTATCTCTAGTTGATGAACCCTACTAGTTTCGTCGATCGCAGTTCAGAGAATAGTTATAGTAGAAGCTTACATTAAGAGTTCGTCGACTTGAGCTCGACGAACTGTACACGTTTCGTCGATATGAGTTCGACGAAATCTACTGAACATTGTTCTGGTTATTTTTTTCTTTCTCTTTTTCTTATTCTTGTGTTTAAGTTCTGTTTGATTAAGATTATTATCTTCTAATTTCTCCTTTCCCTTTTCAGAAACAAATTTTATTGGGGTAGTTAATATGTTTTTTTGAATAAGTGGGGGTTGGCTTGATGAAGCATCTAAGACCAACTTGCCATTAAGTCTGGCATTCACAGTGCTTGTGATGTTCATCAACTTGATGCTTCTCCCATTCAGGGATTCTTTAAGTTTCCTAGCCTCAGATAATTTAGTCTTTAATTTAATGATTTGTTCATTAGCTAAGGTGATTTCATCCTTTAATTTGTTGTTTTTTGACAGCATGTTTTCTTGTTCATTTACTTTCTCTCTAAGTTGCTTAATTTCTTTTTCAGAATTTATTAAATCAAAACATAAGGACTTGAATTCAGTTTTAAATTCTTCTGAATCAAAATCAAAAGAAGATAATACCTGATCCTCTTCAGATAGAGGTTCTTTAGTGTCTGTTTGGTTAGCTTCAGAATGGGTGCTTGATGCATCAATAGCCATGAAGCATATTTCCTTGGCCTTTTCTTCCTCTTCATCTTCACTGGAGCTGGAAGATGAAGATTCTTCTTCAGTATCACTCCAGATTTCAGCAATGAAACATTTCTCCTTCTTTTTGTGCTTGCTGGACGAGGGCTTGTTGTAATGTTGTTTCCTGGTTTCCTTTTCTCTTCTCCTCTCCTTATTTTGGTTCTCTAGAAACTCTGAGATGAAGTGTCCAGGCTTCCTGCAGCCAAAACAAACAACTTCTTTAGTTGGTGTTTTGTCATACCTGGGCTTGTCATCTTTCCTTGATGACTTTCTTCTGAAATCTTTTTTGCCCATCTTGTAGAATCTCTTGGCTAAGAGACTCAGGAATTCTTCATTGATTATTGGGGCTTCTGATTCTTCATTTGCCTTGAAGGCTATGTTTTGCTCCTTCCTTGAGGGTGTGAAAGTCTTATGTTCAGCAGCCTCTCTAGATTTGATCAACTGCTCATAAGACTTGAGCTTGCTACGGAGAGATTTAGTAGAAATCTCATTTAAACTTCTGGCCTCCTTGATTGGCCATATCCTGGAGTCCAGAGTGATGGGGAAACACATTAGAATTTTGTCATTTATCTCAGTCAATGAGATGTCTTTATCTAGGGATTTTAGCTCACTGATGATAACACTTAGTCTGTTATACATATCAGCCACTGATTCAGATTCTTCCTTTTGAAGTTCTCATACTGTGAGATGAGGTTGGAACTTCTATCCTTTCTCTCATCAGCTAAACTTGCCACCATCTGATTTAGAGAGTCCCAGATCTGTTTTGCTGAAGTGCATTCAACCACCTTTTGGAAGATATCATCAGATATGGTTTGAGCCAACATATTCATAGCTTTTGCATCAGCTATCTTTGATTTCTTCTGAGCATCAATCCACTCATGTGTTGGAACTGCATGAGTGCTTAAAGTTGATGTGGATGCAGTCTCTACTGTAGGTTGAGGGAGTCCTGCCAAAATAGAATTAAAAATTTCTTCATAAATAGAATTCATGTAAAGCTTGATTCTTGCCTTCCAGAGGGCAAGCTTATTTAAGTTACACACTGGAGGTCTAGTGCTTGCGTAATCCTTGTTCTGTGCCATGCTATAAGAAATAAGCTAGAGAAATTTAGATCTAAGAAGGATCTACTGATTCAAGTGTTACCTTGTTCAACCAAGAGAACAACCCTCTGATATCAATTGAAATGAGGGGTTAGATCTGACTTACTCTAGAAGGGGGGATGAATAGAGTATTAAATTTTTGGCTGTTTTTAACTTTTATATCAGAGTGAAAGTAGGTGATACCAATAATATATAAAGAAAAGAAAAGCAGGCTAAGTTATTCTATCAATCACAACCACAGCAAGAACAAAATAGAAAATGAGCACAACTAGACAACACAAGAATTTTATAGTGGTCCCCTAACTTGGTACATCCACTCTTCTACTATCCTGGTAGGAATCCACTAGCAGGTTTTGATCAGGTGACTGCAACCATAATATCTATTTGCATGGAGATATCACAATCCTTTAGGTTTTTGATCAGGTGCCCAAAAACCAACCAAGTCTTTTGATCAGGTGACTTGACAACCAAGTGGTTAACTTTTGAAGGGAGTTAAAACCCTTTTATAGGAGGTGAGAGGAGGTGATGGTGTCTTCTCTTTCTCTAATCAATAAAGAAGACTAGTGGATCTTTGATGTTGACAAAGCTCCCCCTGAGATGTTGAATGATTTAGGAAGACTAGAGCTTTGCTTCAGGGTGTAGGTCTTCAGCCTTGTTTTGTCAATAACTAGGGATCTAGTAGATAGATATTGAAAGAATGTCTTTGAAGATTCCAGACTCTGAAGATGAAGAAGACTCTTGATTTGTGATGAATGTTCTTTTTTAGATTTCAGGATTGATAAGGATGAAAGTATATTGCACTGTGAGAGAGTTCTGAAGGTTCAGTCTCTGTCTCTTTATTTTCTTGCATGCAGTCAGTTCTCTATTTGATTTATGTCTCTTTTGGGGTTGATGGATGCCAGACTGAAAATAAAAAACTCTTTTATATTCTGCAATCATTTTGTCCTTTGAATTTTGAATTCAGGCATTAATTGCTGACTAATCTGGAGAATACAAACGGCTGGAATGTCTGTCATAAATGAGTTTCCCCAACTGTCCCTAATAAAATAAGCAAGTAATTATCCTGATGAAAACCATAATTAATGCTGCCAATAACGGCTATATTCAAAGGAATATGAGCATTAATTACTCAGGAATTTTATTGCTAATTAATACAGAAAGTATGTGACAGAAGGAAGAAAACTTTTCATTCTAGAGTGGGGCAGAAATCGTCAACCTAAGAACGGAATTCGTCGACCTGAGATCCAAGATCGTCGACCTGAGAATTCCAGTTCGTCGACCTGAGCTCTGCGAACTGCGTACTGAGATTGACTTGCCAAATCTGCACTCTGAGTTCGTCGAGCTGAGAATCTGTCTGAAGAAAACTAATCGTCGACCTGAGCTCGAATATCGTCGAGCTCAGCTCAGAGAAATAACTCTGAGTTCATCGATTTTAGATCGACGATCGTCGAGCTGAGTTCGAAGAACTTTGAACTGAACAATCTGTTCTCCTAATCTTCTAATTCTGAGTCTGTTGAGGTCCCCTGTTGGCTGGTCCATGAAGGTTGAACCTAAAGACTTAGCCTAAACTCTAGGAATATTAGACTTGACCCTGGCTATACAAGGTGGGTCAGACTTAACCTAATTTAGTGAACCTAGCCCAAATCCAGCTAGGGATCCAACAGTTAGATATGAGCGAAATTTATCAAATGCGAAAATAAAAGCTAATAATTCTTTTTCGGTGGTCGTGTAATTTTCCTATGCGGCAGTTAGTGTTTTACTCGCATAATATATAAGATGAAAATTTTTATTTATACGTTGTCCTAAAACCGCACCTACAGCAAAACTACTAGCATCGCACATGATCTCAAACGGAATTCCCCAATTGGGAGCGATCATGATAGGAGCATTAATCAATTTTTCTTTAAAAAGAGAAAAAGCGTGCAAATAATTTTCATCAAAAAGAAACGGCGCATCTTTTTCTAATAAGTGTGTAAGAGGCTTAGTTATTTTAGAAAAATCTTTGATAAACCGGCAATAGAAACCGACATGCCCTAAAAAACTACGAACGACCTTGACATTTGAAGGAAGTGGTAGCTTTTCTATAGTTTCAATTTTAGCTTTATCTACCTCTATGCCCTTGCTAGAAATTTATGACCTAAGACCAAACCTTCCCATACCATAAAATGGCACTTCTCCCAATTTAAAACTAAGTTCGTGTCCTCACATCTTTGGAGTACATGGGAAAGGTTTGCAAAATATAAATCAAACGAATCTCTAAAAATGGAGAAATCGTCCATGAAGACCTCCATGATATCCTCCACTAGTTCGTCAAAGATCGCTAGCATACACCTTTAGAAGGTTGTCGGCGCATTCCATAAACCAAAATCCATTCTTCGATAGGCGAAGGTACCAAATGGACAAGTGAAGGTTGTTTTCTCCTGGTCTTTGGACGCGATTGGAATTTGGAAATATCCCGAAAGACCGTCAAGAAAACAATAAAAAGAGCGCCCGAATAACCGTTCAAGGATTTGGTCAATGAACGGCAAAGGAAAATGATCCTTACGGGTTGCATCATTTAATTTACGGTAGTCGATGCACACACGCCATCCGCTAACGGTTCGAGTAGGGATTAATTCATTCTTATCGTTATGCACTACCGTTAACCCTCCTTTCTTGGGCACAACTTGGACCAGACTCACCCAAGTGCTATCTGAAATCGGATAGATGATGCCCGCATCTAATAACTTTATTACCTCCGCCTTGACTACCTCCTTCATGTTAGGATTTAGTCGGCGTTGAGGTTGAATAGTTTTATGAGCGTGTTCCTCTAATAAAATTTTGTGGGTGAAAAAGAAGGGATTAATCCCTCTCAAATCCGTGATTGTCCACGCAATTGCGCGACGATGACGTTTTAAAATATTAGATAATTTAATTTTTTTTCTTCATCGGTCAAGTAGGCCGACACAATAACAGGAAGTTTCGAATCTTCCGCTAAAAATAAATACTCTAAATGATCAGGCAATTGTTTTAATTCTAGCGTGGGAGGTTCATCATAATTTTTTTTCAAATGATCACTACCAACTTCCAAAATTTCGAAAATAGGCGCACGAGTGATCGAAACAATATCACTATTTTCATAAGAAATTAAATCTAAATTTTCAAAATCGGCATCATGATCAATAGATGATAAAGAATGTTCAGAAAAAGGAAAGGAGTCTTCTTCGTGAGAAGCCTCAAAATAATAACATGAGTCGTCATTTGCGGGCGAATTTTTCATAGACGAGTCAATAGTAAAGGTAACTTCTTCATCTCCGACTCTAAGGAGAAATTTACTGTTACTAACGTCTATAACTGCGCGCCAGGTGGCAAGAAAAGGGCGACCGAGAATAAGTGGTACCTCGGTGTCCTCTTCGATGTCAAAGATGATGAAATCTACCGGAAAGATAAATTTGTCAACTTTGACAAGCACATCCTCAATGATCCCCATAGGGAGCTTGACATACCGATCCGCCAATTGAATGCACATTCTTGTTGGCTTAGGCTCTCCTAATCCTAATTTCTTCACTAAAGAATAAGACATTAAATTAATTGAGGCGCCTAGATTGGCTAACGCACATTTTACCAATAAATCACCAATAAACAAGGAATAGAGAAACTACCGGGATCGGGCAATTTCTTAGGTAATTTATTAAGTAAAACTGTCGAACACTCCGCGTTCAACTGAACTATGGAGATATCCTCAAGTTTCTTTTTATTTGATAAAAGATCCTGAGGTACTTGGGCATATTTTGACATTTGTGTTATTATTTCGCAAAACGGTAAATTTATTTGAATTTGTTTAAACATGTCTAAAAATTTACCATGATGCTCATCCGCCCAGTCTTTTTGCATTCTAGAAGGATATGGAAGAGGTGGTTGATAAGATTTTGGTTTATTAGAATTAGAAGGCTTAAGCGGAGGAGAAGATGAAGAAATTGTTACCTCCGTATCAACCGGAATTGGAGAAGTATCAACCGGAAGTGGAGAAGTGGTTACCTCCTTCCCGCTCCGTAGAGTGATGGCTTTGGCTTACTCCTTTAGGTTGGGCTCCGTATTGCCCGGTAGCGCTCCTTGTTGGCAATCAGAGAGCATTTTAGCGATTTTCCCAATTTGGTTCTCCAAATTACGAAGAGATCCGGTAAGATTCCGGATATTGGCATCATTTGTAGTCGTATATTTGGTAAACAAATCCTCGAGATTGGGAGCTTTTGGAGCTTGCGGTGGAAAATAACCGGGAGGAATTGTGTTTGGTGGGCGCGCCGCGTTCCCCGGATTACTCCAAGAGAAGTTGGGGTGATTCCTTATACCCGGGTGATAAGTATTACCATAATTATTACCCGAATTATAAGGTTGCCGATTCGGATTACCCATGTAATCCACATGTTTGGCAATAGTGGAAGGCTCCCAATATTGGGGCTCACAGGTAGGTGTAGACGAGGAAGCAGACATCTCGTTCATCTGTTTTTGTAGTTTCTCAACCTAGAAAGATAAACAAGAAACCGTATCTATTTTGTACATCCAAGCCGGTTTAGGTAGACGAGACCGGGGTGTACTCCACTGATATGTATTCATGTCCATACCTTCTATAAGTTATTAGGCGGTCGTCGGTGTCTTGTTATTTAACATTCCACCGGCGGCGGCATCAATATATTGCCTCGTTTGTTGATTGAGGCCATTATAGAAGGTTTGCATTTGAAACCAATCGAGGATTGCATGATGCGGACAACGACAAAGCAATTCCTTAAATCGCTCCCAAGTATCATATAAAATTTCCGTATCAACTTGGGAGAAATAAGTAATATCATTGCGCAATTTGGCCATCTAAGCGGGCGGAAAATATTTCGTGAGAAATTTTTCCGTCATCTCGGCCCAAGTAGTGATGGAGCCCCTTGGGAGAGAACTCAACCACTGCTTAGCCTTGGTGCGTAAAGAAAAAGGAGAAAGTCTTAGCTGAATGGCATCATCGGAAACCCCGTTAATTTTAAAAGTATCGCATATTTCAAAAAAGTTAGAAATATGTGCATTTGGGTCCTCATCTTGAAGCCCCTCAAATTGTTCTTATTGTTGTACCATTTAAATGATGCTTGGCTTCAATTCAAAGTTATTGTTCGCAATAGCGGGTCAAACAATACTTGATTGCGCCTCATCAAAATTTGGTCGGGCATAATAGGACATACTCCGTTCTTCGGCCATATTTTGATTTTGTTTACCCAAAATAGAAGAAAATCGAGAAGAAGAGGAAGAAGAGGAAGAAGAGATGTCACCTACGGATTCCTCAACCAAATCTGGAGAATTGAGGTCACGGAGTCTTAGGCGTCGCCGTAAGCTTTGCTCAATCTCTAGATCCAAGTCAAATAGATTTGACGGATTCCCTCGGGTCATACACCAAAATAAAATAAAAGTAAAAGTTTTAAGATTTAAAAATTTATAAAATAAAATTTCTCGGACTTCCCAAGGGCTACCCAATGACGGGTTTGCAAGGTACTAGGCGGTATTGCGGGATGAAAACTCGGCACGGTCCTTTCGCAAGAAACTTTAATTATAAAAAATTAAAGTTAAAACTTTTAAAGAAAACAAACAAAATAAAAAAATATGATAAAATTAATAGATTCTTGCTTTCAAAATATCGACAAAGAAAGTCCCCGACAGCGGCTCCAAAAACTTGATGAATATTTTCTCCACGCTAACGCGTGTTTCCAATCAATGAGGCAAGTATACCTATTGTTCGGAGTATAGAATCAAGCGTCGTATTTCGACTCGGGGCTTGTCGAGTACTTGTACTCACAAGAAAGAGCTATTATCTTATCAGACGAAAAGTTGGTTTTTATTTGAAACGGACAAGGAAACGTTACAATAAGAAAGAGAAATTCGATGTTGGGGAAGCTAGCACTTGATCTAGAATCCCCTTGGGCTAAAATAACCCTTCTTGAAAAATAAAGTAATGCGAGTTCTTAAATTACTCACTCGACCGTGGAGGTTCCTAAAGCACAAAAGCGTCTCTCTCAAGCTCATGATTTTGACTAACCTTAGGTTGATCGATTAAGACCTCTCGGCCAGTCGAAGCCCCTAAGCTTGCTTTAGGCGAGGAACCCAACTATTGGGTTTTACTCCAATCCGAAGGATTTATGTCATCCTCTCTCGAGGAGTGCATGCAACTCTTTTTATCCTTAAGTGATCTCCTTGTATCTGCAACCTCTCGGTCATTTAGGATACGGATCTTAGATCGAAAACCATATCCGCGAAATATGAATTCGACAAAATATAATTCAAAGATAAATCGTAAGTGAGAAAGATTAAGAACAAGACATTTTTGATAAAAATAGAAAAGTTTATTTTATTCCAAGGTTCATCATGATCAATTGCTAAATGAAAATTAGCTACTCATCATGATTAGGGAATTACCAAATAGAGTAGGGAAAGACATGCTTGAAATAAAAACAACTAGAATAAAAGCTTACACAATATTAATCTAGGCTAGGAAATGAAAAAAACAGTAATTAAAAGCAGTAAAATATAGGACTCCAACTCCCAAAATTTTTGGGCATCTGAAGCTGTCTAGAATTTATAGGAAAAATTACTGGTCGGTCACGCCCTTGGTCATACCCGTGACCTAGGGCGTGTTAGGCTCAGAACCGTCGTCTTGAAACCCCGGGAACATTGGAGGAGAAACCGCCAAAATCTGTTAAATGACGGGTCACGCCCCTAAGTCACACCCATGACCTAGGGCATATCAAATCTATTTCTGGAGAACGGCGGGAAGCTAAAAATGGCGGGAATAAATTATTGTTGATGGAGGCGTAACGCCCCTGGTCATGCCCATGACCAGGGCATGTCAAGCTGGAAACGACAACTGGCGCCAACTGGCGGCAACGGCTGAGTTATTGGGTGGAAAACGCTCCTGACACGCCCTGTGTCACGCCTGTGACCCGGGCGTGTCATTTTAATCTGACGTGGCAGAGTCTGGCGTTTCTTCCAATAGCTGGCACACCTCGTGCAAGAGTGTCATGCCTATTTGACATGCCCACAGATGGTGTGTATTAGGGCGTATCTTAGTTCTTCATTCGCAGATCGACGATTTGAAGGTGGCGTTCTTAGATCCTTGGTGTCATGCCCCTACAAACGCCCAAGGAGGGCGTGTCGCAGGGCGTGTCTAGGCCGAGAAGGATAAAATCCCAATTTTGCTCCAAATAATTTACAGATTAGCCCTGCAAGATTGAAAATGATTTTGTTAGAACAAATAAATATAAAATACAAAACGTAGTTAATTATAAACTTTATGTTATAAAATTGATATATAACATCGAACTATTAATATAAAATAGTAGATGAAAAATAGAAATAATTAGAGTTATCATGGAACTTCATCTTCCTCGCCTTCTTTCTGTCAAGAAAAAGCTTGAAGCCTTCCAGCAAAGAAAAGTTCAGATAGCTGTGCCGTCCCCATCTGGCACGGCAGGATCAGAAATTGTTCTGAACAAAGAAGAACCTTCAGCCTTCGGCAGGTTTAGTTAGCTGCTTGAAGACTCAAGATCAACAGATCTTTAGTCTTCTACAACAAGTTCAGGAGTAAGCTTCTGAGTCCCTCCAACAAAGTTTTTCTCTGCTGTGAGGAGAGTTAGAGCAAAAATTTCTCAGATCTAGTTGTTGACACAGAGAAATTTCTCTGAGTTAAAGTTAATTAAATTATTTCTTGTTATAGGATCCTGCTGGATCTTAGCTGTAGGGCCTTGGGCCTGAGGTACGACAAATTTGCCTGAGCTATAGGAGAGGGCTCCTCTCTGAGTGTAGGATCATGCTAGGATCTGAGGGAGGTGAGTTTTACTCTCTGAGAAGTATGGTAGTATTGCCTGAGCTGTAGGAGAGTCAATCTCTCTGAGTTGTAGGAGCAAGTTTGCTCTGAGGTAGGGTTATCCTCCATAGCCTGAGCGGTAGGGCTTAATTTCCTGAGGTAGGTGATACTTGTATCACTGAGTGTAGGCCCTTGTGGCTGAGGTGTAAGGCTTGCAGGAGACTGAGAGATCCTGATAGATCTGAGGTGTAAGCTCCTTGGAGCATTGTTTTTGAGAAGTGTCTTGACTAACAGGAAGTTAGCAAGGTGGGAGGAGAGTGGATGTACCCATAATTTTGGGGAATCACTATAAAATACTTGTGTGTTTTTCTGTGATTATTTTCTGTTTACAGGTTCTTAAAAGCTTTCATCTATTCAATCATAAAGTAACTTAAGAAGAAACAAAAGAAATTCAAAAGACCTAGACAAACCTATTCACCCCCCCCCCCTCTAGTTTGCTAGCTACCTTGAAAATAAGATCTTTTATTGCTCAAAGTGGCCAAAATACCACTATCGGACGATCCTTCCTTCTAAGGTCCCGCTCCCCGAATGACTTCCACACTCTCCTGAGTGGACCTCCTCTAAAATCTTTGGAACCACTTCCTCAGATACATATATGGCCAGAAGTCCTGAGAGAGTCTTCGGAAATAGATCTCCCTCGCGCAAAAAATAGTATGTCGACTTATGCCTGAAGCGCTTCTTGTCTGTGGACTCCACTGGAAGCTCACCAGTGGTTAGAAACGTGATGATTGGATCCTTCCATAAGGGCCGCTGATCTATCTCAATTAGTTCTCCCTCTTCTATAGATGACCAGAATAAGTCCGTCACGGTCCCGCAGGCCCTTGGACCGAAGTTAGCCAGATGATCTGCGCAACATTCTCCTCACGTTGTATATGTTGGATGGATAAAGTCCGGAACCCCGCAATAAGACCTCTTACCCTGATCAAATATTTCTGAAGGGTTAGCTCCCTTGCCTCGAACCCTCCTTTGACCTGCGATTCCCCCACCATCGAGTCCTTCAACACCTCTACGTCCTGCACTCCAAGCTCCTTAGAGAGTCACATCCCTGCAATGACTGCTTCATATTCTGCCCAGTTGGGAGTCACGGGGAAGTGTACTACTATGTATTGTTCAATCTTTGTTCCCTTGGGACTTTCCAAGACCACCCCTGTGCCGAAGGGGTTCCTTTCTGACGCTTCATCCACTAGCATCTTCTGAACTACTGGTTGGCTCAGACCCGCCTCCTCTGACTCCACCACACAATCTGCCAAGAAGTCTGCCACTGCTTGTGCTTTAACTTACATGCGCGGGACGAAGGAGACGTCAAACTGACTCAATCCCACTGACCATTTTGCCAACCTTCCCGAAAGTTCCACCCCTTCGAAGATGCCATGCAGCAGATGATCTGTCACAACTAGAGTCGAGTGAGTTTGAAAGTAAGGTTGGAGCTTCTGAGCCAAGATGACCAACACAAAGGCCAACTTCTTCAGGATGAGATACCCGAGTTTTGTCTTTTTCAAGACCCAGCTTACATAATATATCAGCAGTTGCTTCTTACCCTCTTCCCGGACTAAAATGGAACTAACGGCCTCTATTCCAACTCCAAGGTATAGGGTAAAGTCTTTACCCTCTTTGGGTCCTTGGAGTAGTGGGGCCTTTGAGAGCTGACATTTCAGAGACTAGAAAGCCTCCTCACACTCCTTGGACCACTCAAACTTCTGAGCTCCTTGCAATACCCTAAAAAAGGGTGAGCACTTCTCTCCTGCCCCGGCAAGAAATCTACTCAGCCTCGCAAGCTTCCTTGTCAGGCTTTGGACCTCCTTGGCATTCCTTGGCAACCCTAGCTCTGCTATGGCTTTTACTTTATCTGGGTTAGGCTCTACCCTAGCCGAGGTCAGTAGGTGTCCAAGGAACTTTCCCCGACTTGCTCTGAAAACACACTTCTAGGGGTTCGACCTCATTTTAAATCTTTGCAAGGTGGAAAAAGTTTCTTCCAGATCTTGAAGGTGAGAGCTCACATCCTTGCTCTTCACCAACAAGTCGTCCACATATACCTCTAGGTTCCTTCCCCTCTTTTCTCGGAATTCCCTGTCCATCATCCTATGATAGGTTACCCCAGCATTCCTCAGCCCCAAAGACATCATATTATAGCGATTGCATCTGTTGTTCGTGATGAAAGACACGTCCTTTACATCCAGAGGGTGTATCCTGATCTGATGATAAGCTGAAAAAGCATCCAGAAAACTCATTATAGGAAAACCGACGGATTCTCCACCTCCTATCTCCCTTTTTTACCATTATAACGTATGAGACCAAGCCCGAAAACTGGATATTCTACACAAACATAGCCTTGAGAAGTTTCTCTACCTGCTCTTGGATAGGGCCCTTGAGCTTGTCAGCCACGTTCTTTTTCTTTTGGCGGATAGGGTGACCTTTGGGTCGAGGTTCAGCCAGTGGTAAGCCACGTCTGCATCAATGTCGGGCATATCCATTGCACTCCATGCGAAGATGTCTACGTGATTCTGAATGCACACCAGCATCCTCTCTTGGTCCTCTTCGCCTAAGCCCCCGTTGACCTGCACCTTCCCCCCTTGCCTTCTTGGGTCAAAACCTCTAGCTCGGCCACCGCTTCTAACGGCTCCGGCCAGGACTGCTCCTCCCACTCTTCAGCTTCCCGCTCTCCTTGGGCGTGGACCTCCTCTTCCATTTCTTCCTCCACCACCATCACCTCCTCCCCTCTTATTTTCTCTTCTCATACACCCTCCTCTAGAACGAGGGTCTGCTTCTCTCCTGACTCTGCTGACGCCTCCTCCATCACCTTACCCATCGCTTAGGCCTCCCCCATCCATAAGATGGTGTTAACCGTGGTGACATAACACTGCCTCACCACCTTGGGGTCTCCCTAAACCCGGACATACAAACCTCCATCGTTGAACTTGAGGCACTGATGGAAGGACTAGGGGATGCACCAGAATGCGTTGATGAGAGGTCGACCAAAGATGGCATTGTAACTGATAGGGGCATCCACAATCACGAACCGGCAGTTGCGGGACTGACCCCCTAAAGTATAATAGAGCCTCACTCCTCCTTCCACCTCCTTCCTTTCTCCCGAGAACCCGAAGAGTAGTCCATCCCAGGCTAACACCCTCTTTGCCTCCACCTTCATCTCATCAAATGCCTTTTTGAAGATGACATTGACTGAGCTCCCGTTATCCACCAAAATTCGAGAGATAATGAAGTTCTCGACCACTGCCTACACTACTAGTGCATCGCAGAACGGATCCCCATGATCAAGCATGTCACTCGAGGTGAAGGTAATCCTCTCCATGGGGGTTGGCGTCTAGGATGTCGAGGCGACGCTTTGCCGGAGAACGGTGTGGAGGCTTCCCTTATGAGTGGCCTCTATTCCTACTCCCCCATGGATTAATCCAATCCTTCCAAATCCCCCTTTATCGAGCCTTTCTTCACACCTATCTTCGTCTGCCCCCACGACCACCTCCTCGATCCGTACTGTCGGCGGCTGCTATCCCTGCCGAAAGAAATGGATAGAGAAAACCTCTAATACCAATTGAAAGATAGGGTAAACTCTTATAAAATCTAGAGGAGGGGTGAATAGAGTTGTTAAAATCTTTTTGATTTTTGCGGAATTAAAAAATCTTTAATAAAATATATTACTATGATATAAGTGTATGAGTGTATAAGTGCAGCAAATGAACTAGAAAGAGGATAACTAAGCTACTTCAGCAAAATATATCACAACACAAGCATACAGGAGAATAACAATCACACAGACAACACAAGAAATTTATTGTTGTTCCCCAAACTTGGGTACATCCACTCTTCTACTACCCTAGGTAGGAATCCACTACAGGTTTTGATCAGGTGACTGCCACCAATGAGCTTTTGATCAGGTGCTTAAAAACCAACCCAAGTCTTTTGGAAGGAGACTTGCAACTAGAATAATTTTGAAGGAAATTAAAACCCTATACAGAGGTGGGGAAGAGAGGTTGATTTTGACTACTCTTTTCTCAAGCAAAATGAGAGAAGTCTTGAGAATTCTTCAGATATTGTCAAAGCTCCCCCTGAGATTAACAACTGTTCAGGAAGGGGAACTTTGCTAGGATGAAGGTCTTTTGCAATAAGATCAACTCTCCAGGGATCCTTTGACTGATTGAATATTCTTGTCACTTGAGATCCTGGAAACAAAGAAGGAGGGAAAGAAAGACTCTTGATTGTGATTGATGTTCTTTCTTCTTCTTCTTTTGAGAGCAGTTGTTTTTTTTTCTTTTTCGTATATTCTTCTGTATGTATATCAAAGAGTGTGATCCTCTTGTTTTTTATCTAACAGAGAGATGATCAGGATGATAGCTGCCTCAAGTTCGAATTCAAAAACCTACAATAAATGCTTAGTCGAAATCTGGGAAATGAAAACCGGCAAGTATGTTGTAATATATTCTATTTTATGTCTGTCTTGAGATATAAACAATTAATTCTATGGAAAATATTTACAATCAATACTACCTGTAATGGCTCGATTTAAAGGATATAAGTGCATTGATTATCTTGGGAATTAACGGCCTATAATAGATATAGAAACAGGAGACAGAAAAAAGAAAGAATAAATAACAATATGACTTACAGTTTTCGTCGACCAGAGAATAGCTTTCGTTGACCAGAGAACAGCTTTCGACGACCTGAAATCAGAGATCTTCGACCTCAGAACTGTTCGTCAACCTGAGCTCTACGAACAACTGCACTGCATAAACTGACGGATTCTGTGCTCTAAGTTCGTCGACCTGAGAATCTGATTTTTGTCGACCTCAGAACTTTGTTAAACTAAAGGTATTGAGATAATAACACATCTGGCGTTGAGTCATTGAGAGCGTTGAGTCATTGATAGCGTTGAGTCATTGAGAGCATTGAGTCATTGATAGCGTTGAGAGCGTTGAGTGATCTTTGATTCTGAGTAAACTTTGGCTTTGAGTGAACTATGGCGTTGAGATAATTATGGCGCTGAGTGATCTTTGGTGTTGAGAGCATTTAGTGAAACACACACTTTGCAGACCACAGAAATTTTCTTTTAAGACCAAATCGTCGACCTCATAACTCTTCTCTTTCACTTAGAGTTCGTCGACATGAGAACAGACTGAGAGAATTTTCTTCTAGGGCTGATTTTGGAGCTGTCTTCAGGCATGTCCTTGATCTTCCATCTGTAGGACTGACCTAAGACTAGAAAGACATAAAACTTGACCCTTCTATACAACATGGGTCACACCCTAAGAAGAGAACCTAACCCAAATCACCTAGGGGTTCCAACAATCTCCCCCTATTTGGGTTGAGGTTACTTCAAACAAAATCAAAGGAAAAACACAGAACAAAGTGAAATAAGCATAACAAAAAAACTGAGATGACTGATATAGTAAATAAGCTATCAGCACCTTTATATGGTTATGCACCCAGATTGTTCACAAACAGAAATAGAGACAAAAAATAAATGACCTAAATGTCCTTGGGAGAATCAGAAGATTTAGCAAATTTAATTACTCTGTTAGGATCTTGTGCTTGTTTCAATGTCATAGTCATATCTGTATCACCCAAAGTATTTTGAGATGTGGCTCTGGGAACTATGGCTTCAGGATGCAAATTCATATACTCTTCAACATTAAACAAATTTCCAACTTGATATCTTTCTAGCTCTTTCTTCCTGTAGGATGACATTGTAGAGTACTGAGAGGTGTCATTACCATGTTCTCTTGCTTTTCTGATTTGAGATAGAGCAATAGATTCTTTAAATCTATCCATTCTTTTAGATGGACTAGTCTCAGGATCATAGGCTGGAATTGGAGGTCCTTCAGGGCTGTTGGCTTTGCCAGGAGATGGAGGAGGAGAGAATGTTGGCTTGGGGGCAAACTGCTGAGCACTATATGAGCTTCTAGAGGAGGGCTGATGTCTGTGTTTGTGCTGACTGCCTCTAGAAGATTGAGAAGATCTTCCTTGTCTCCGATAGGTTTTGGTGCTGCTGGAAAATTTTTGCTGACCACTACTGGCAGATCCTGCACCTGGAGGAGGAGGAGGTGGAGGATCTCTCCTGTGAAACCTTAGAGGAGGAGGAGGAGGGTTCTTCTTAGATTTCTTCTTGGATTTCATCTCATTCTTTGACATTCTCATCCACTGGGGCATATTAGGATAAGGCTCAATGTTGTGCCAGATATAATATAGAGTATCATTATGTGGATTGGGAGTAGAGACAAGAGCTTTCTTTCTTAATTTCCTCTTCTTGGTTTTAGGTGAATCATCACTGTAGATTTCTTCACTACTTTCACTGTCAAAGTTGTACACATCATCAATTGCTTTTATATACTCGGGAGTTACCTTGGGAGGAGAAGGAGCCTTGGGAGCTAGGATAGGAGTAGGAGCATAGACTGGAGGGATGGGGTCAGTCATAAGCTCAAACTAAGATTCATCAGACTCTTCAACTAACTCTTTGGTATCAGTTACTGAAGCTTTCTCAGTAATCATAACTTCAGTTTTAGAGCTTTCTTCAAAACTAGCCCTTATTGTGGCTATCACCTTTGAGGAAGCAGGTGGAGTATAGCACACAATGGCTTTTGTTGATAAATCAGTAATTGGAGCAAAACAGAAATAATGCTATCCAGATCTACTGATGGATGTATGACACAATATCCACCAGTCAGAACTTCTGGCATAGCCTCAACCATCTCACAATCAACTGCTGTTGTTGCTGCTACTTCTGCTGTTACTGCTACTGCTACTGCAGGGACTTCTTCTGCTACTGTTGGAACTGCTGTTGATGCAATAGCTTCTTTGAAAGACTTTATTTCAAGAGCCTAAACACCTAGGTGGGGTGAATAGGTTCTTATCTTTTTGTGTCTTTTTAATTTTTAGGCAAACAAATATATAACTTCTTTTAGCACAAATCAATCTATCTACAGAAATTTAAACACAATACAGAATGCACCAGATCTATAGTGGTTCCCCAAAATATGGGTACATCCACTTTCCCCCTTCGCTTATCCAGCAGATAACTAGATTCAGCCTAACTGCCTTCCACTGGCTCGGATCCGCAGTTCTTACAATCTTAGAACCAAAGATGGTTCCTACACCTCAGACTTTACACAAGTCCTACCTCAGATTCTTCCCAAGAATCCTACCTCAGGCCTTAGCCCTATCTCAGCCTTTATAATTAGGCTTACAACTCAGACTTTCCACAAGTCCTACCTCAAGCACAAAGCCCTACCTCAGCCTTTATAATTTTAGGATTACAATCTCAGATCTAATAGTAGATCCTACAAGAATTTGTGAGTAAAGAGTAACTGAAAACTTCACCAGCTAGATTTCTCTGTTGATGTTGTCTTTTTGATCAGTTCTTGTATAGACTGATCCTTCTAATATAACCTAACTTAGCTTTTCAAAGCTTCTTGATTAGAACAAAATAAGGTGGATATTTTCTTGATGTTGAAGTTGATCCTCAGTCAGCTTCTTCTGTAAATTCAGATTGAACTCTGAATCTTTCTTGTCGAAAGCCGTTGATCTGTCCGAATTCTTCTTATTGACTTCTCTCTATCGTTTCCGATCTGTCTCTTATATAGAGCTTGCTCCATGGTTACCGGCTGATCCAGTTCATAACAAACTTCTGACAGTTCTGAGAGTGGTGTCAGACCGGCTAGTTATGACAGATGTCAAGTCACCAATCACGTCACCAGGTTCTTCAATGTCTTTTCAACTTAGCACACAACACTCAGCAGACTGCTTCACATGTGTCAACACATATAGACTAAGTGTCGACACAAGTATTCATGGTTTCAACACAATTACTCCAAGTGTTGACACAGTCATACTTCTGCTTCTCGACACTGCTTTTGTTGTATGTATCGACACAAGTCCTATGTGTCGACAAAGCAGCTTCTTGTCTCGACATTTCTATTACAGACAGTTGGCGTTGAGTGTTTGTCAAATGACGTTGAGTATGTATCACACAAGTCCTTTGTGTCGAAACAATTACTTCTGAACTCAACACAGCCTTTTGAGAGTTGGTGTGTCGACACAAGTCCTGTGTGTCGACACAGCTTCAGTTTTAAGTATCGACATAAGTACTGCTTCAGATGTCGACACATTTCTGGATGTCAACACAACTACTTCTTTAGGTGTCGACATAGCTTTGAGTGTCGACACAACTTCTTTATAAGTGTCGACACAAATGCTGGGTGTCGACACAAATTCTTCATAAGTGCCGACACATTTTGCCAGTGTGTCGACATAGCTTGCCTGAGTGTCGACACAGTCTCCCCGAGTGTCGACACAGTATCTTCACAAGTGTCGACACTTGTACTTAGAACATTTTTCTTCAAATTCTTAAACCTGCACAATGAAACTCAAACTTCTATCAAATACAAATTGATGCATACCATTGACTAAGTTGTGACTTCTCCAAACTTGGTACACATTTTCCAATGTACCCAACAATCTCCCCCTATTTGGAGAAGTCATAATCCTTAGTTAAAGATATACATCTCTTAAGATAAAACAAAATTGTAATAGATGTAAAAACATTTCAGAGCGGGTTATCACATAATCATTGTAAACAACAAACAATTAATACTGAAACAGATTTCATTAATCAGTAAAATTTCTGTTTACAAGAATTTCTTATAGAACAAAAGAAAAAATTAGTACATTGTTCTATTTCATAAAACTAGCAATCCTATTACTGATTAGGCTCCTTAATAATTTTTCCTTTGCCAGACTTGATTTTAGCCTACACAGAAGGTTCAACATGCTCAGCTGGCTTTTTCCTTTTTAGAGCTTTCTTCTTTAATTCTTCAGCCTTGATCTTCTGTCTTTCAAAATAGTGGAAAGGTTTGGGGAAGTACTTGCTTGGCTCTTGAGTATTAGCAGGTAGCTTCCCAGCATTAGCACTTATTCTATGTTCAAGAATTGCTTCTTGTCCTGCTTGCTATTTATTCCACTCTTTCTCTGAATACCACTTACCCCTATCATGGTTTTTTTTCCTTTACAGATTTCCAGGCAGTAAGTATGATATTTCTAGAAGTTGGGCTCCACTGCTTAAAATTTGGCTTCTGCTCAGCCTGCTCTCTGAATCTCTTCTTGGAAAGTTGAGCTTCCTTCGGAGCTTCTAATGCAGCTTCTGACATTTCAACCTTTTCCGGAACTACATTTTGTGCCTCTGGTGGAGGATTATATATTTTCAGCACTTCTTCTTGAACCATCTACAAATCAGTTGGGGGGTAGATCACCTGAGCAACTTCAGGCTGATCTCCTTCAAAATATGCAGGTTGTATCCCAGACTCTGCTACATTATCATCATCACAAAGAGGAGGATATCCAAGAGTAGCTCTGATGCTATTGGAAGTCCATTTAGCATGGTCAGAGCTGGCTTTGACTAGTAATCTCTCCCCCTTTATGACTTCTCTTGTAACATGATCTCTTAAATCTTCTTTCTGGAATCTGACTTGATCAGCTACATATTCAGTTCCCTCTTTAAAATAAGCTCTGAATTTTGTCATGAAAGCTTTAATCTTCTCCTGAGAGTCTTGAAATGTGGCTTTGACCGCAGATATATCTTTCTGGATTTGTTTGGATATTTCAACCTTCAGAGCAGTACTAGAATCAGTGAGCTTTGTTAATATGGCATTATGTGAATCCTTAAGGTTTTCATTCATTCTGATCTGATTCTCCAGTACATAGCCTTGCTTCACTTCAATTTCATCCACTTTAGCTTTGATATCTTATTGTTGCTTGGCTAGGAACACCACAGCATTACCTCCTTTATGGAAGCAATCTGCCATCTCCTTCTTATTCTGATTTACTTCAAACCTAATAGATTTGATGTCCTGGGCCAACTGAAACTGTAACTCTTTATGAGTTTCATCCACATATTTCTCTATTGTCTGTCTTTGATTATTTAATTTTATCTGCATCTGGACCAGTAAAGAACTGAAGTCCATGCTTGATGTAGATGGTGCAGTTCCCATTTATAAAGCCTTCTTATATCCAGAACTCTTTTTCTTTAACACAGTCAGCTTTCTTTTCTTAGCCAATGTGGCTTCTTCATCTTTATAAGATTCAGATGTACATTTAATATCAACAGTGTCCTTTTTAGCTGGGGTATCCTTGGATAACTCCCCCTTAGTCCTTGGAATTTCTTTTTCTTCTTCAGTATGCTCCCCCTCAGTCCCATCTATAGGAAGATCTGAAAACAATTCTTCCAAGGAGAATTCATGTTGTATCTGTACAGAAGGAATAAGATTAGTGTTTAAAGTACTACTTAAAAGATTAATACCACTTGAAAGATTTTTTGTGTAAATAAAAGTGTCCCCTAGAACAATTTTTGATGAGAATCCCATCACTTATCACTAGACTGTGGAGAAGATACTTACTGACTCATTTTGAGCATCTGTCTTATAAGTTTCTTTAGCTACAGTGTTGATTTCAGATACTACATCCATGATTGTATCTGCAGCTAAGTCTATGTCTAGGACAGCATCATCAATACCTCCCCCTTGGGCAGGCAGCTTAGTTTCTTGTTCTAAGTTTTCTCCCCCTGGAGTGGAGTCAACTTGTTTCTCCTAGGGCTCACTGTCCTTTACTTGATCATGAGCATCTTGTTGGTGTTGTTCTTCATTAGAACTAAAGACCACTTCCTCCTCAGAATCACTGGAGGAGTCAGCCTGTACAACCACTTTCTTTTTCTTCTTATCTTTCTTAGTTTGCTCCTTAGGAGCAGGGACTTCCTTGGTCAGAACTCTGTCCCATCTTGACAGTATCCTCACATCCATTTTCCTCATATGATTTATCTTAGAGCCATTTGCTTGTTTAAGAACATCTGGAATTACTGATGTTAAGCATAGATTGAGAATCCATCCCAGGTTAGGTTTCTTTATTCCTTCTTGTATTTTATCAAACACTACTGCTGCCCAGTCAGTGTTTATCTTGAATATGATCCTCACCATCAGATTGAACATGTGGACAGAAATCCTATCATGTCCACCCGTCTTGCAGATAATCACTTTGCCCACAACTTCTGAAAGAAATTTTCCTTGGGAATTCATCCCTTTTCTATTGATAGATGATCCAATCTTAATACTGGGACTCAGTCCACCCCAGCTTAAAGCTTCAGTTATCTGGGAAGGAGTTATTTCGTCTATATCCTTGATCAATGGTAGATGTAGTGCTTTCCTGATAGATTTCAATGTGAGCTTCACCCAGGTATCTTGAATAGATGCCTTGATTTTCTTTCCTTTTGTGTCCACAGTAGTGGTTGTGTAGAACTCCATGACTTCCTTTTTCCAAATTTTGGTCGGTTCAGAGACCAAAAATTCTAATCCATTTTAAGAAATTAGGGCAATAAATCCCTGAAATTCATCAGAAGCTGTCATGAAACCTTCACGAACCAGTTCATAACCTTCATTAGCCTTATCTTCTTAGTGTGGCGTTATTGACGTAAGTGTTAGAAGAGAACAGAAGAGAAGGTCTATGTTGATAGAAGGTGTAGAGTCAAAAATTTTGATAGTGTAGTCGACCAGATTTTGGATTCACCTATTTATAGTACTTGTGGCAAGGGCAGGTTAAACGACGGGCCTAAGTCGACAAGTCAGTTTTCGTGTCGACAAACAAATGACCTAGGTCTTGACAGAACTTAAGTTGAGTCGACAAAACGTATTTTAAGTCGACACATTTATGTGTCGACATACTTGAGTCTGTGTCGACATACTTGCATCTGTGTCGACACTGACCACTTTAGTCTCGATAGAGTTGTGTCGACACTAACTTTTTGTGTTGACACAAATATACTCTCAACATATAGTCACGACAAGATTGTGTCGACACCTATTCTTTTATCGACACAGATACTGTTTCTGTGTCGACACATCCTTTTTCTGTGTCGACACAACACACTGAGTGTGTCGACACAACTTGCTTGTGTCGACACAAACTTTGTACTTAGACAAATTTCAAGAGAATTTGATGCTTACCTATGCTACTTATGGAAACTTATGTTAACCTATTCTAGGATCAACATACCTAATTCAATTTTGAAATTATTGAAATTAGTTTCATCCAGTGGTTTTGTAAAAATATCAGCTATTTGATTATAAGTTTTTACAAACTCTAGATTTATATTTTCCTTCTCTACATGTTCTCTGATAAACTGAAACTTTATTTCTATATGCTTGGTCCTACTGTGTGATACAGGATTCTTTGCATTAGAAATATCACTTGTAGAATCACAAAATAGTGGAATTCTATTTACCTGGATGTCATAATCTTCTAGTTGATGCTTTATCCACATCAATTGTGCACAACAGCTACCTGCAGCTATATACTTTGATTCAGTTATTGATATAGCTACACTAGTTTGCTTCTTATTGTTCCATGACACCAGCCTCCCACCAAGGAATTGACTGATTCCTGTGGTACTTTTTCTGTCTTCTTTGCATCCAGCAAAATCTACATCTGAGAAACCTGTTAATAGAATATCTCCATTTTTAGGGTACCAAAGGCCTAGATTAGGCGTGCCCTTAAGATATCTCAAAATTCTTTTAACTGCAGTATAATGAGATTCCTTAGGGCATGCTTGATACCGAGCACAGACACATGTTGCATACATGATGTCAGGTCTACTAGCAGTCAAGTATAGTAGGGAGCCAATTATCCCTCTATACAAAGACTCATCAATAAGTTTCTCTGCTTCATCTTTGCATATAGGCATACTTGTTCCCATTGGATTTTTCATTGTAGAAGCTGAGTCCAAACCATACTTCTTAATCAACTACTTGGTGAACTTAGACTGGGATATGGACAACCCACTCTCAGTCTGTCTAACTTGAAGTCATAAGAAGAACTTTAGCTCACCCATACTGCTCATCTCAAACTTCCCTTACATAAGTTTGGCAAACTTCCTACAAAGGCTTTTTTCAGTAGAACCAAAGATAATGTCATCCACATATATCTGGACTAGTATTATCTTACCTTTTGATTCCCTATAGAATAAAGTTTTGTCTATCTTTCCTCTAGAGAATTTATTCTCAATGAGGAAGGCAGACAAGGTTTCATACCATGCCCTTGGAGCTTGCTTCAAACCATATAGTGCTTTCTTAAGCCTATATACATAATCTGGAAAGTGAGAGTCTACAAAACCTGAGGGTTGTTCTACATAGACTTCTTCTTTTAAATCACCATTCAGAAATGCTGATTTCACATCCATCTGATATACTTTGAACCCTTGTTAGGCAGCATAGGAAAGGAACAGCCTTATAGCCTCCAGCCTTGCCACTAGAGCAAATGTTTGATCAAAATCAATACCTTCCTCTTGCCTGTAGCCTTTTGCTACCAGTCTAGCCTTGTTCTTGACTATAGTGCCATTCTCATCAAGCTTGTTCCTGTAGATCCACTTAGTTCCTATTATGTTGTGATCCTTAGGTTTTGGCACCAGTTCCCAGACCTTACACCTTTTGAACTGACTGAGCTTTACTTGCATTGCATCAATCAAGTTGGTGTCTTGCATTGCATCAATCAAGCTAGAATATAGATCTGTGTTCATGCTCTTGCTCCTTGTTAGAACACCCTGACTTGCATCACCAATGATCTGGTGAGCTGGATGATCCTTCAGGTGTCTCCTTGCCGGAGGAATTCTGTCAGTAGGATGGCTATCTCCAGTTTCCTCATCTTGATGCTCCACATTTTCTTCTTTACCTAGAGGGACTTGGTCTCCCCCTGGATAACTAGCATCTTTATCCTCATCCAGTATAGCAGGAACATTTTCAATGATGGTCAGCTTGTCCAGCTTATCTATTAGACCTGTAGAACTAACTGAAGAACTAGACAATTCACTGTTAATAAACATTGACTCACCAAATACTACATGCACAGATTCTTATACAACTTGAGTAGTCAAGTTGTAGATTCTGTATGCTCTACTTTGGTTGTTGTACCCAACAAATATCCCTTCTAGGATTTGGCAGCAAACTTAGTTTGGTAGTGCTTACCATTGACTAGTACAAAACACTTACTACCAAAGATTCTGAAATAAGATATGTTTGGTTTTCTGCCTTTCAAAATCTGGTAGGGTGTCATCTTGTGTTTCTTGTTGATGGAAGCTCTATTGAGCACATGACAAGCAGTATTTATTGCCTCAGCCCAGAAGTATTCAGGGAGAATAGTGTCATTCAGTAGAGTTCTTCTGGCCTCAATTAGAGTCCTATTCTTTCTTTCAACAACACCATTTTGTTGAGGAGTTCTAGGTGAAGAGAATTCCTGATGAATCCCAAGTTCTTCACAGAATTTTGTCATACATTCAGACTGAAATTCAGTTCCATGGTCACTTCTGATTTTGACCACTGAACTGTTATATTCATTCTGTATTTGTCTGACAAAAGACTGGAAAACAGTTGGAGTTTCAGATTTCTGCCTCAAGAAGAAAACCCATGTAAATCTAAAATAGTCATCCACAATAACAAGTGTGTATGCTTTCCTACCAAGACTATGAACTTGCATAGGACCAAACAAATCCATATACATGAGATACAAACATCTCTTTGAATCTTTGATGTCAAGTGACTGAAACGAGGACTTAGTCTGCTTGCCTTTTTGGCAAGCTGAACACACACCCTCTTTAATGCACTTAACTTGAGGACCATTCCTCACTAATCCCATGCTGAACAGTAGTCCAATTGACTTATAGTTCAGATGAGCTAGCCTCTTGTTCCATTTGACACATAGAGAAGCTTTCTCTCCAGCAACCAAACAAATAGGTGAGCTGTTAGACTCCCAATCTAGGTTAAGGCAATACACATTTCCTTTCCTAGTGCCAGTCAAAATGATCTCTTGATCACTTGACCTTTTTACTAGGCACTCCCTTTTGAGGAAAGAAATGTCATAACTTAGATAACTAAGTTGGCATATGATAATCAGGTTATGTTTTAAACCCTTTACATAAGTCACTTTAGTGATTATAATTGAATCACAAGAGATGTTACCAAATCCTTTTATGATTCCCTTTTCTGATCCACCAAAAATTACTTTGGGTCTATTCTCTATGGGCACATAGTCCCTTAACATTCTCCTGGTTCCAGTCATGTGTCTGGAACATCCACTATTTAAGTACTATATAGGGGTATGATCACTTGGATTCACCTTACTTGGTCAAGGCTAATCCTGGCACTTATCTTATTCAGATTGAGCCATCAGCCCTTTACAATAATATTCTTCCACTCTATTTATGGAGTCCAGCATCTGTAGGAATTCTAGTTCCCTAGAATCCTCTTCTATTGAGAAGAGACCAACATATGCTTATGTCTCTTCTTATCCAAATTCTGAAGATGAAGAGTCTGTCCAACTCTTCTCCTTCTGAGCCACTAGAGACTTCTCCTTCTTGCCTTTGACCAGCTGCTTCTTCTTATCCTTTGTCTCCTTTCTTTTGTCAGGACAGTCAGCTATGACATGCCCAGACGTGTTGCAGCAATAACACACAATCTTAGAATTAGATTGTTTACCAGGTTTAGAAGCATACCTGTCCTCCTTAGGTGTTTTCTTCTTCCTGTAGTATTCATCCTTGGAATAGGATGTTGATGAAGGCCTGGTTCTCCATTTCTTTTTCTTCATGAACCTTTGGAATTGTCTTGTGAAGGCAACAAAGTCTTCATCAGATGTGTGACTATCTGAGGTACTTGTTTCAGGAACTCCTTCTTATGCTTCAGTACTCCTTTTAGGTGGAGAAGGAGATTTTCTCCTACCCTTCCTTGAGCCCTCAGCCTTGAAGGCTACTGACTTTTCTTTATGTTCAGATCTGCTGCCCGTCTTTTCCTCTTTCCTAGCAGTAAGCTGCATTTTATATGAAAGCAGTTTTCCAAAAAGTGTAGGTGGAGGTGTGTCAGCCAGTTTGGCCACTTCTCCAATGGCACATATCTTAGTGTCCCAATCCTTTGTTAGGGACCTAAGAAACTTGTCATTAAGTTCATAAGTACTGAAGACTCTTCCATATGTCATCTGTTCATTCACTATTCTGAAAAACTTTTTATAGCATTCAGCTATGCTGTCAGTTTTAGTCTGCCTAAAGCTATCATACTCCTGATTCAGCATAGACTTTCTGTCCTCTTTGACTTATTCTATGCCTTCCATATAGACAATCAATGTATCCCACATTTCTTTGGAAGTTTTAAAGTGCACAAGATTCTGGAATGTTGCATCATCTATGACACTTACAATTATATTCTAAGCTCTTTTATCAAATATATCCAAGATGATTTCATCCTTAGTCATCTCTGAATAACTCTTTGGAGTTTGAATGCTTGCATCAAGAACTGATACCTTCATTGGGATGAAGGGACCTTCCTGTACTGTGATATAAATTCTTTGATCAGATGCTTCCATAAACAGTCTGACCCTTTCTTTCCAAATGCCAAAAGATTCTTTCCTGCATATGGGCAATTTCATCGATCAAAATTCCTTTTGATTTTCACTTGAACTCATTCTTGTTATCTGTTGTTGCCTTGGAGAAATCTTATGACTGTTAGGTCAAATTTTGAGGAACCTCCCTCTGATACCACTTGAAAGACTTTATTTCAAGAGCCTAAACACCTAGAGGGGGGTGAATAGGTTCTTATCTTTTTGTGTCTTTTTATTTTTTAGGCAAACAGATATATAACTTCTTTTAGCACAGATCAATCTATCTACAGAAATTTAAACACAACACAGAATGCACCAGATCTATAGTGGTTCCCCAAGATATGGGTACATCCACTTTCACCCCTTCGCCTATCCAGTAGATAACTGGATTCAGCCTAACTTCCTTCCACTGGCTCGGATCCGCAGATCTTACAATCTCAGAACCAAAGATGGTTCCTACACCTCAGACTTTACACAAGTCCTACCTCATATTCTTCCCCAGAATCCTACCTCAGCCTTTATAATTAGGATTACAACTCAGACTTTCCACAAGTCCTACCTCAGGCACACAGCCCTACCACAGCCTTTAAAATTTAAGGCTTATAATCTCAGATCTAACAGTAGATTATACAAGAATTTGTGAGTAAAGAGTAACTGAAAACTTCACCAGCTAGATTTCTCTGTTGATGTTGTCTTCTTGATCAGTTCTTGTATAGACTGATCCTTCTGATCAAACCTAACTTAGCTTTTCAAAGCTTCTTGATTAGAACAAAATAAGGTGGATCTTTTCTTGATATTGAAGTTGATCCTCAGTCAGCTTCTTATGTAAATTCAGATTGAACTCTGAATTTTTCTTGCCGACAGCCCTTGATCTGTAAGAATTCTTCCTATTGACTTCTCTCTGTTATTTCCGTTCTGTCTCTTATATAGAGCTTGCTCCATGGTTATCGACTGATCCGGTTCATAACAAACTTCTGACAGTTCTGACAGTGGTGTCAGACCGACTAGTTATGACAGCTGTCAAGTCACCAGTCACGTCACCAGGTTCTTCAATGTCTTTTCAACTAAGCACACAACACTCAGCAGACTGCTTCATATGTGTCGACACATATAGACTAAGTGTCGACACTAGTCTTCATGGTGTCAACACAATTACTCCAAGTGTCGACACAGTCATACTTCTGCTTCTCGACACCGCTTTTGTTGTATGTGTCGACACAAGTCATGTGTGTCGACACAGCAGCTTCTTGTCTCGACATTTCTGTTACAGACAGTTGGCGTTGAGTGTTTGTCAAATGGCGTTGAGTGTGTGTCGACACAAGTCCTATGTGTCGACACAATTACTTCTGAACTCGACACAGCCTTTTGAGAGTTGGTGTGTCGACACAAGTCCTGTGTGTCAACACAATTGCTTTAGGTGTCGACATATCTCCTGAGTGTCAACACAGCTTTAGTTTTAAGTGTCGACACAAGTCCTGCTTCAGATGTCGACACATTTCTGGATGTCGACACAACTGCTTCTTTAGGTGTCGACATAGCTTTGAGTGTCGACACAACTTCTTTATAACTGTCGACACAAATGCTGGGTGTCGACACAAATTCTTCATAAGTGTCGACATATTTTGCCAGTGTGTCAACACAGCTTGTCTGAGTGTCGACATAGTCTCCCTGAGTGTCGACACAGTTTCTTCGCAAGTGTCGACACTTGTACTTAGAAATTTTTTCTTCAAATTCTTAAACCTGCATAATGAAACTCAAACTTCTATCAAATACAAATTGATGCATACCATTGACTAAGTTATGGCTTCTCCAAATCTTGTACACATTTACCAATGTACCCAACATTCTTCATAGAATATCTCCCCCTGCATGGCTTCAGAAGGCTCTGTGGCCATGCCTTAGATTGAAGAAGGGATGGGGGAAGAGGAGGCAAGAAGGTTAGTGAGAGTGGTTATGGAGGTGACTAGTGGAGCAATCTCATCAGCAATGAGCTTCTTGAGGATAGGAGTGAGATGAGATATGAGGGTATGGAAGAATAGGGGTGTGCAAAAATAACCGAAGAACCGAGAACCGGATCGGAACCGAACCGAATTGAGCAGTTCGGGTTGGTTCTTATGTTTCTCGGTTCGGTTCTGAGTCCAAAAATTTTCAGAACCGACCACTTGGTTCGGTTCTCGGTTCTTACACTCGGGTACCCAGAACCGACCCGAGAATCGAGTTATTGAATTTAGGTATCAATAATATATTTGTGATGAGCAATTGACTTTTGAAAAAAATGATGAATAATTAGCTTGATGAAGATATTTCGTATGTAACTTTATAAACTATTTGTTTATGTTTTGAAAATATTGAACTTTTTCTTAATTGTTAGAATCTTTGAATATGAAATGTTGTATGATAAGAATTAAATGTATTTAATAATCTAAAAAACCTTGATGATTTTGGAGTCATGCAAGCTTAAGGTCTTATAGTTTCTTCGATTTATAAACATTAATTTTGCATTTATTTTTATAGTGTAACATATTTACACCCTAAATTTAAGGAACCGAGAACCGAACCGGAACCGAACCGATATTTCCGGTTCGGTTCTGGTTCTACAATTTAGAACCGTGGGTCGGTTCCGGTTCCAAAAATTTGGAACCGAACCTATACGGGTTGGTTCTTGGTTCTGAGTGGAACCGAACCGAACCGATCCGAGTTGCACCCCTATGGAAGAATGCATTGTCTGGGGTTGGAAGGGAAATGACAGATGGTGGTATGAGTTGTTGGATAAGATCTGGCATAGGTTTATCTATGTTGTTGGGAGGAGACAAAGATGGGGAATATGAGGGAGTTTCTGGTGAGGCTCTATTATTTGGAGAATGGTGAGGAGATGACTCATTGAGGAGGTCAAATGTAGGGAGGGATAACAGAGAGGATGAGGAAATGTTGGCCAAATGTTGTGGTAGTGGTGAGTTAGGAGGTGTGGGGTTATGAATAAGAGAGGCTAGAGGAGGTGGTGAGGAAACAACTGGAGAGGCAAGGGGCAGAGTTTCTTCATCCAAGGAGGGAGTGGTTGTTACCACCCTTGTGTTCTCTGAAGCACCTTATTATGGCTTGTCCTTGGAGGGCTAAGATATGGTCCTCTCCCATCTGCCAATGTGAAAGTCCACCTAGTGCCAACTAGCTTCACCTATGGGGGGGAATAGGTGTCTTGCAGCGTATTTGCGGAATTAAAAATGGTACCTGCACAAGAAAACAAAACAACACAGCACAGACAGGACACAAGCAATTTATAGTGGTTCCCCGATTTGGGTATGTCCACTTTCCCCCTTCGACCTATCTCCCAACTAGGGACGACTCAGTCACTTCACCAACAGGATTGAAATCCAATCCTTACACTAACGGAAGGAACCCTTCCACACGTAGGAGTCACCACTCCCACAACACGGGTTGCACTCAACCCTTACAACTAGAGACCAATTGGTCCTTTACAAAGAAATTGGAAATAGCTAGTAAGAAATACAAACAACGTATGGAGACTACGGTGTCCCTCTTCGTTCGACGACGTGTTCTTGAAGTCAACGAAGAGTCCACAACCCTAGATCTCACTTGGATTGAACCTTCCCGAAACCGGCGGCGGCTTGGAGCGGCGGCTAGGTTCACGAAATAAGCGGCGCCGACGGAGAGCTGCTGTCGTGCAATCGAGATTCAAACTTCGTAGCAAAGGAAGCAAGGTCTTCCAACGGTCACACTAGGATCGGTCGTCTCGATCGATTCGGAATGGGAAGGTTTTTCCTGATCAACGAATCAAGAGACAAGGGATCTCTGGTTAGACGCGTGAGACGTTATGCTAGCCTAAGCTTCTGTCACCGGAGATCTGGAAGAACTTGAGATCACAGCGGCGACCACGGCGTGAACAGCGGAGACGATCGCAGAGCAATATCGCGCGTTAGGGCCTTGCGGTGGCTGTTCTTGTTTTAATTCGCGTATCTGGTTGGTCTACTGTTCATACATACGGAGGTATATATATTAGGTCAAGTATATGACCGTTGTGGGTCCCACCAGCGATAAGACCTAAGTCCGGTTCGAAATACCGCAGGTAACGTGGACCGGTCCAGAAAGAATCGGAAAATTGCCCAAGTCGAATTCGGCGAGAATCGTAAGTGATTCTTGCCGATTCGTCGAGAATCACCAACGATTCTCGCCGAATCCTACTTAGACGAATTCTGGCTGCGCTGATATAGAAGCCGGGGAGAAACGTCGGGAATCACACTTGATTCTCGCCGAATTGTCGAGAATGCAAAGTCATTCTCGACGAATCGGCGAGAATCACTTAGTGATTCTCGTCGATTTTTACTCTCCTCTTTCTTTCCGTGAGCTGGTCTTTTGCCCAACCTTGCTTCTTGTCTGCTCTTGCTTTATCATAGCCCTGTACTTGAAATTAAGTACACCCCAATAGAGAGAGTACACGTAGGCCAACACACTGATCTGCTCAACGAGGGATTACGTCGCGCAGACCCGTGTATATTGACCCACTGCACCCTGACATTGGTGTGTACTTAGCGTGGAGTAACTACAAGCACAACTTAAAAGATTTCATCAAACACATTGTCGATTTACCTTAGCTTGTTCAGGGGCTTCTTCAAATCAGGTACATTGTGGATACAATACCCAACAATCTCCCCCTATTTGAAGAAGCCAAAACCCTACAATCTAAGGTGAATAGAGCATATAGGAATGAAAATCATAAACTTAAAATTGAGTTGAGAGAGATATTCATTACCAATTTCTTGAGAGCAAACTTGGAGCCACCTTAACCTTAGCCGAGAGGGTAATCTCCACCTTTTCGGCTTCTGCAAATCTGGGTCTGGTGCATTTGACACCATGCTCCCCCTCAGTTCTTGCACCTATGCTTACACTTGAGTTCTTGGCAGATGCTCCCCCTAGATGCACGAGCCAGGAGCTTCTGTAGTCTTCATTCCTCATAGTTGAGCATCCCCAATTCAGTTTTGAAGAGACTGAACTTGGCCTCGTCTAAGGGCTTTGTGAAAATATCTGCAATCTGTTTGTCCGTGGGGACATAGCAGAGAGAGATGTCCTTGTTCTCCACGTGCTCCCGAATGAAGTGGTAGTGCACTTCAATATGCTTCATTCTGTTGTGCGATACCGGATTGTTGGCAATAGCAATTACACTGGAGGAGTCGCAGTACATTGGTACTTCCTTGAACTGGAGGTCATAGTCTGCTAACTGATTTCTGATCCATAGAAGTTGTGCGCAACAGCTCCCAGGCGAAATGTATTCTGATTCCGCTGTGGAGGTTGCAACACAGTTCTGCTTCTTGCTATTCCATGAGATGAGTCTTCTTCTGAGGAATTGACACGTCCCTGAAGTGCTTTTCATGTCATCCCTACTCCCAGGTGTTCAATTTGAGTATCCCATTGTAGATAGTACTTCATTTGTTCCAGATACTTGTTCCAATCCATTCTTGGAACATCTTCTGTCTAGCTCCCATTATGTTTACGGGAGCCTAGACTGCCCTGCACCAAAGAGTGTTACCTTACCGTAGGAGCCCAATATGTATTGGGGGTTCTTGTTAGCTTAAAAACACGAGTGCCTTCCCTCAGAAATCCTGTCAGGAAGACTACCTCTGCCCAGAGGAGGTGGAAACGCCCTTGCCCTTGACACAGAGGGGTTATGCCAACAATCTATGGCAAAGTGACCCACCTTGCCACAGCACCAACATGTGTGAATGTTGTATCTCCGTTTCTGACCTGACCCGGTGACTGAGGTAGTCAAGGACCTAGGTCTAAACGGGATAGAGCCGGATCTGCTCTCAAAATTGCCTCTTCCATCGTGACACTTGGAAGGGTGGAAGGAAGGCATGTAGTGAGTGTCATGAGGCCTGGGAGGTGGTGCCTTCCTTTCAGTCAGCACCCTTTCAGAGGCCCCATGAGCACTAACTCCATGACTTCTAACCCCCCCTTTTTGTGTCCTAGGGTGGTGAGAGGAGCATTGAGAGCTGATATCAGCAGATTCATGCAGAGTTGGGGCTGTGGCCGAGAATACAAAGGGTTCAGAACGAGCCTTAGGCATTCTCTCAAGGGTGGCCATGACAGCCCTTGCATTATGGGTGTTTCCACATGAGGGCAGATCACCCTTGCAGTGACCACGGTTGTTCCTGTGATCATACCTGTAGGCATGATGAGTACCTTTCCTTCCTGGAGTGGGGGGGTCTAAATACCGTTTCCCCATTACTCCATGAATTGATAATTCGGGAGATCCACCCGTTTTCTTCCTTTCTTTTGATAGCATCTGTTGTGTTCATTGGAAAATGTGTACCTAATTTGAAGAAGCCTAACTTAGCTTAATGATATACATCAAGGTGTATTTGATGTTGTTTTAAGTTGACATGTGCAGGTGAAGAAGTATTAAAGAATACAAGAAATTATTCTAAGTCCATATGTCGACACCTGAAGAAATTGTGTCGACACTTCAGAATAATTGTGTCGACACTTGAAGGAAGCAGTGCAGACTCACAGAAAGATAGTCGACCACATTTGTGTCGACACTGGGAAGCAGTGTCGACTCACAGAAAGATAGTCGACCACACTTGTGTCGACAATGGGAAGCAGTGTCGACTCACAGAAAGATAGTCGACCATATTTGTGTCGACACTGGGACGCAGTGTCGACTCACAGAAAGATAGTCGACCTCAACTATGTCGACACCTGAAGGCAGAGTCGACACATACTGAGTTCTGAATCTACAACAACTGTGTCGACACACAGGACTTGTGTCGACACATTGCAAAGTCAAGACCAAGTTATTTTCTGAAGAAAGATGAAGTGTTGAGTCGACACAAATTCTCTGTGTCGACTCATTCTCAAGATGAAGTTCTGAAGAAGCAGTGTCGACTTAAAGGCAAACTAGTCGACATCATCAAAGGCTGTGTCGACACCAAAGTCACTTGTGTCGACACATATAGACAGTTGGTTTCGACACTTTCTGACAGTCTGTCTCAACACTTTGCTGTCCAAGACTAAGGCACAGGATCTGTTTGAAGACTTGACAGCTGTGGGTTATGACAGGTTAACTGAAGCTGTCAGACTTGTCAGAAGTCAGTTAGAAACCGGATCAGCCGGTTACCATGAAGAAGATCTATAAATAGACAGATTCAGAAGAAGAAAAACATACAACACACAAGAGGAAATTAATTCTTAATCAACACATCAGTTAAGAGACAAGTCCTCTCTTCAAGTAAGTGCAAGGCATTAAAGAAGATCTTCATCAGAAGATCTAAGAAGACGATCTCAAGATCAGTCTAAGAAGAGTTCTTTCAAGAATTCAGAAGTATCATCAAAGGTGTTGGATAGAGAGGGATCCAGCCACCTGAAGAAGAAGAAGGAAGCCATCATTGGTTTCTCAAGAAGCTGTTTGGAAATCAACTCAGCTAAGTTCAGATTCAAGAAGCTTTGAAGAAAGCTCAGATTCAGTTGATTTCATCAGCTGATCAAGATTTGTCTTGTTCTTTTCTCTCTCAACAAAGGCAAGACATTAAAAACTTCTTTTCTAATTTCTGTAGGATCTGTCAATACAGATCTGAGTTGTAAGCCTGTGTTATAAAGGCTGAGTGTAGGAGAGTTGATCTCTGAGTGGTAGGGTTGTTTTCCTAAGTGTAGGAGAAGGTTCTTCTCTGAGTTGTAGGCTTTGTGATAAGGCTGAGGTAGGGCTGTTGAGCCTGAGTTGTAAGAACCTTTTTAGGTTCTGAGCTGTAGGATCTGTGGATCTGAGTAAAGAGGGAGTTTGGCCGAATCTAGCATACTGCTAGATAGGTGAAGGGGGAAAGTGGATGTACCCAGACCTTGGGGAACCATTATAAAATAGTGTGTAATCTGTGATGATTAAATTTATGTGACTGCTGTGCTGTGTGTTTTAATTCTGTAATTGAATTCTGCCAAAAAGTGTTAATAAGCTTTTGAACCTATTCACCCCCCCCCCCCCTCTAGGTGTTTAGGTTGTCTTGAAAGTAAAACTATCAAGTGGTATCAGAGGGAGGTTCCTCAAAAAGTACTTAATAGTCTGAGGTAGATCTGAAAGGCAGAATCAAGATTCAAGAAGATGGGTTCTGGAGAAAATCACAAGGAGTTAGGGTCAATGAAGTTACCCATCTGCAGGAAGGAAATCATTGGAATTTGGAAAGAAAGAGTCAGATTGTTCATGGAAGCATCTGACCCAAGGATATACATCACAGTTCAGGAAGTACCCTTCATTCCAATGAAGGTATCAGTTCTTGATGCTAATATTCAAACTCCAAAGAGTTATTCTGAAATGACCAAGGATGAAATCATTTTGGCAACCATGGACAAGAGAGCTCAGAATATTATTGTGAGTGCCATAGATGATTCTACATTTCAGAATCTGATTCACTGCAAGACCTCCAAAGAAATGTGGGACACCTTGATTGTCTATATGGAGGGATCTGAAGAAGTAAGACAGGATAGGAAGTCTATGCTCAACCAGGAATATGAAAGTTTTAGACAAGGAAAAACTGATAGCATAACTGAATGTTATAAGAAATTCTATAGAATTGTGAATGAGTTAAAGTCCTATGGAAGAGTCTTCAGTACCTATGAACTAAATGACAAATTCTTAAGATCCTTGACAAAGGATTGGGACATAAAGATCTGTGCCATAAGAGAAGTGGCTAAACTGGTAGAGATTTCTCCTCCAACCTTGTTTGGAAAGTTGCTATCCTATGAAATGCAACTTATGGTGAGGAAGGAGGAGGAAAAGAATTCAAAAGGAGAGCATAGAGAGAAGATAGTGGCCTTCAAGGCAGAAGCCACTAGAAAGAATAGGAGGATATCATCATCTCCTCCTAAGGAAGTTGCAGAAGTTAGTTCTGAAAATTCAGATAATCAGGGTTCAGAAAGCTGTGAGTTAAATGCAGATTTTGCTGCATTTACAAGGCAATTCCAGAGATTCTTAAAGAAGAAGTAGTGGAAGTCTAGGCCCTCCTCATCACAGCAAGTTGATGACTATTATCAGAAGAAAAAGTCATCAAGGAAAGAGAAGAGAAGAACAAAGCCCAGCAAGGCCACTACTTCAAAGATTGGCTGTTATTGTTGTAGTATGCCTGGACATGTAGTGGCTGACTGTCCTGATAAGAGAAAGGAGTCATCAGACAAGAAGAAGACTTATCAAAAGGGCAAGAAGGAAAAATCCTTTGTTGCAAAGAAGGAAAAGAGCCTAACAGATCAATCAACTTCAGAATCAGAATCTGAAGCTGAAGCATATATTGGACTGTATGCTGCTACTGAAGAAGAGGAGTTCATGCAATTGCTAGACTCCATCTATGAACAAGAAGATCATCAGTGCATGGGACTGATGGCAGGATTAGAAGAAGACATGTGCCAGAATCAGTCTGGTCCTAGTAAGGTACTATGTCCTTCAATAAAATCTGTTTGTAGTACAAGTACAGAATCAGCTACATCTGCATCAAGTGATGTAGATGCATCTGAATCTGAAGGAGATGTCTATCAATTGATAGATAAGTATGGGGACTTGTTGCAGGCCCTTAAGAAAAGCAAGAACCTGGTTAAATCTCAGGCTCAGGAAATTGTTGATCTAAAGATAGCTGCAACTGAGTTTGAAAAAGTAATTGATCAGAAGTTAAATGAAATTGCCAAACTAAAGAATATAACTATTATTCAGATGGGCACAATCAATTATACCAATGATCAAGTGAAGAGTCTGGAGGCCAGACTAAGAATAGAAAAGGAGTTAGTGGCTAGTTACTCTAAGCCAAAGTCTGTCTTACCCTTGATAGATGAATTTGTGACTCAAAAGGGTAAGACAGGATTAGGATTCAAAGGTAACCCCAGGGCAGCCCAATTCAAGAGGAAAAGCAAAGCTCCTGTCAAGCCACTGAACCTTTCAGTACCTATTAAGTTTAGAAAGGTGCAAGTGCCTTCTAACCAATATGATCATGAAGATATACATGGTCATTTTAAGACTAATGTTCTGATAAACAAGGGTGTAAATGCCAACAGGCCTATCCATGTTCATAAACCCAATGGTTATAAGAAATCAGTGGGTGAAGCTGCTGCAGCACCAGCAATGGACAGAAATTCTTCTGTCAAGGGTGTATCTAGATCTAGATACAATCAGTTTGAATGTTGGTGTTGTGGCAAGAGAGGCCATTTTGCATTAGACTGCTGGCATAACACAAGTGTTAGAAAGAATAATAGTCTACCTGTTAGAAGAGATAATGGTAGCTTTGTTAATGCTAACCTGAACCAAGGACCCAAGACTTACTTGGGTTCTAAGGGTAAGTAAATCTGTGTTGCAGGAAAGTCCAAGTGGCCATGCCCCTATATGGTACTTGGACAGTGGTTGTTCCAGGCACATGACTGGAACAAAGGGGCTGCTGAAGGAGTATACATCTGTCAAAGATGGACCTAAAGTGATCTTTGGTGGATCTGAAAAAGAAATCACCAAAGGGTTTGGTAACATTTCTACTAACCTAACTACTATCACCCAAGTGGCTTATGTAAAAGGTTTGAAACACAATCTAATAAGCATAAGCCAGCTGAGTGATTTAGGATATGACATTTCATTTGTTAAGGATGGATGTCATATCAAAAGGTCAAGTGATCAAAAGATCATATTGACTGGGTATAGGAAGAGAAATGTCTATTGTCTTAATTTTGTATGTGAGAACAAGGCTTCTTCCATCTGTCTTGTAGCTGATGATAATGCTTTTCATTGTGTCAAGTGGCACAAGAGATTGGCTCATCTTAACTACAAGACAATTGACCAACTCTTTAGCAAAGAGTTAGTGAGGAATGGTCCTCAAGTTAAGTGTATAAAGGAAGAAATATGCTCAGCTTGTCAAAAGGGCAAGCAGACAAAATCCTCCTTTCAAAGCCTTGAAAAAAAGGATTCTGAGATATCTTAAGGGCACACCTAATCTAGGCCTTTGGTACCCTAGGAATAGAGATTTTCTACTAACAGGTTATTCAGATGCAAACTTTGTAGGATGTAGAGAGGATAGAAAGAGTACAATAGGTACTTGTCAATTCTTGGGAGGAAGATTGATATCATGGAGTAGTAAGAAGCAGACCAGTGTGGCAATATCCACAGCTGAGTCAGAATATGTTGCTGCTGGCAGCTGCTGTGCACAGCTATTGTGGATACAACATCAGTTGAAAGACTATGGTATTCAAGTAAGTAAAACACCTTTATTGTGTGATTCTAAAAGTGCTATTTCTATTGATAATAATCCTGTTTCTCACAGTAGAACTAAGCATATAGAAATTAAATACCATTTTCTTAGAGAGCATGTAGAAAGAGAAGACATCTCATTGGAATTTGTTAAAACAGATTATCAAATAGCAGATGTATTTACTAAGCCACTGAATGAAACAAAATTCAATAAATTTAAAATTGAATTAGGCATGCTGACCATTGATTAGTTTATCAACAAACTTACAAGTGATATTAGATTATCAAGTGGTATTGACAAAAACAGAAATTGGCTAAGTAAACTAGTGTCGACACATTCAGTGATAATGTATCGACTCAGTGAAGTCATGTCGACTAGTCAGAGAATGTGTGTCGACACAGAGAATTTGTGTCGACACTTAAGAATCAAATAGTCGACTCATCCAGGAATGTAGTGTCGACTTCACCAGAATAGTGGTGTCGACACTTACAGATTTTGTGTCGAAACTTATCCTAAGAGTCGACACAGAATTTCTGATGCTCTACTATGTATCTCAGGTGTCGACATATCCACAATTGGTGTCGACACATAGTAGACAGACTTGCTGTCAAGATAATAGAAGTTTGTGTCGACACACTCCATCTGTGTCAACACATATAGACTGTTTTTGCCTGACCTTTGATCATCTTTCCCTAGAAGGTATAAATAGGTCAAGAACTTATTCTGTCGACACGCTAACAAGGTTTTGTAAACTGAAACCCCGTGTCGACAATCTCTCTCTCTTCTCTCTCAAGATTTCTCATCTGCTCAATGATGCCAAAGGTTGAAGATAACGTCAACGAAGGATATGAGTTGGTACGCAATGCCTTTGCGAATGCCCCGACAGATGTTCAAATGGTTATCACTCTAATCTCCGAATCTGGATTAGAGTTTCTAGTTTCTGAACTTTCAAAGATATGGAAGAAGGAGGTGCTTGAATTCTTTACCTCTGCATCAGTGGATTCAGCTATTCTCAAGATAAAATCCACAGTTCATGGGACAAAGGTGAAAATCACACCAAGAAGTTTGAGAAAGATTCTACAATTGTCTATAGTTGAGAATGAAGAAGAGGTCCCAGCCTCTAAGTCTAGTGTAACGCCCCGTTTTTTCAGCGATTACTTTTATTCTCGTTTGGCGTTACGATGATGCGTTTCCGTGGCTTGTGCCATGTGTGGATTATGGTTTAGCTCCTTAGAACTGAGTGCCCTATTCTGTAGCCTGTTGGCAAGATCTCCCTAGCAAGCCGAGTCGTTTTGGGTGACCCGGTGTGGCCTCTCGGGGGGATGTTGGTATTTGGCTTTATTTGGGTATAACTCGAGTTCTGTTTGTCGAAAAGTAATTTCGACTTCGCCGTTGTGTTCGTAGCGTGGGTATTTAGCTACGGTGCGAATTTCGTCAAATTCCGAGGTAGTTCGGTTTTCGCGTCGATGTGGTGCTTTATGTAATTTTGTAATTAATTATATAATTATATAATTATATATATATAGAGAGAGAATAAAACCCCCGATCATCTTCTTCACGCTTGAAACCGCCGGCCCTGTACGAGGAAACGGAGAAACCGCCTACCCTTGCCTTCGGATGCCGATTCCCGGAGCGTTTGTGGACGGAATTCGATTCCGAGAGTGGATTTGGATTGCTCTCGTCAAGAACTTCATTCCTGCGGTAAAAAATTCGATTTTCGTGGAGTTCTGGGAGGATTGGAATTTTCAGTTTTGGAAGTTTTCCGCCATTAATGGCCGAGTTTTTGTTTTAGGTGTTGCGACCGTTTTGATCCGTGCGAAGAGGAGGAAAGCAGTCCAAAGCTTCGCTGTGATTGAGGCAAGTGGTCTTCTTGCCCTTGCCAAGTTTTCCTTTTTTTGAATTTTCTTGATGAAATTGAAATCCCGGTTAGCCCAGGTTAGAGGCCTTGTTGTTCTCATTTTCTTGCTAACTATAGGGCTTAGTTCTTCCTACTGAAACCCCCCTATTTTGTGATGATTGGAATCCAAATTGTAGGCGTGGAGCCGTTGTTTTCCTTTATTTTGATTGTTGCTCTGGTTCGGGTGTAGCCGAGAGGGAGAGTTAGGAGGGGGGGTGTGGTTGCCGATTTTCGTTATGGTATTACTCGAATGATTAGGCATAGTTCGTATGGTAGTGGTGCGCGACGTTGATAGTTGTCTGCTACTACTGCAGTGGCGTGAGTCGTGTGCGCGTTCCGGTGTCGTTCGGGAAATTCCAAACGGTGCTGGTTGACCGCGCACGGTCATCAACCTTTAGGGCGCACGACCACTGGTCGTGTGCCTCTGCTCGTGCGCGGCTGTCTTTCAGTTTCCAAAGTTCTGTCTCGGAAAATCGCACGAGCGCTGGCAACAGTGCGCACGACCAGTGGTCGTGCGATACTGATCGTGTGCAGTTGCTAGGTTTTCTGTCAGGTTTTCCAGGTTCGCTTCGCACGATCATCAGCCGATGAGTGCGCACGACCACTGATCGTGCGTCACTGATCGTGCGCTTTGTATATTTTCTGTTGCTAGGCGAATTTAGATGGTTTCGAGTGCGGCAGTTTAGATACTCAAGTGGCAGGCAACTACTCGAGTTCTGGATCTTCTGCCTTGGTTGTTCGACTGTCATCGAGCTCCGCATTCTTTAGTGGGCATGTGGGTAGTGGTATTATTTTGGCGGCGAGTGAGGCTAGCTCGCTCAACGCCAAAGTTTAGGTAGGCACTGAGTGGGTTTCACTCAACGCCTAGTCGTGTTGGTTTATTTCAACACTCTTCCTTTACCTTGTATTTCATCTCCGAGTGGATTTCCAGTTGAATTTCTGGGTTTTCCTTGTCGGCTGTTTTCTTTATTTTCCTAAAGGCCGAATCGTGGGTCGTGGTTAGTAGTGGTGGTTGTAGCTCTTTATGGGGGTGGAGTTGAGTGATATAGCCAAGGCCACCCATGTTTTCTTGCTCCAGGTACGGGCTGGGCATGTCGGGTGGAAGGTCCCTTGTGTTTTCACGTGTTGACCCTCGAGCTTTTGACTTGGACATGGTGGATTAGGGGACTGCGTTTGCCTTCGATCCGGTTCCTCGTTGTTGTTTTTGCTACTATCACTTCCCACAGTTTAGGGTGTTAGAAGTTTCTTCTTTGGTAGTTTGCAACATTCTGGCTCTTGGTAGCCTAGTAGGCCCTGCAGGATGTGGTTCCTGGGCTGGGTCGTTGCTGTTGCTTTGCACGTTGTGCATTTCTTGTGGTCCTGTTGTGGACAGTTGTGACTAGTTGGAGGTGGTGTTGTTGGTGGACTTCCGGACCTTGGAGTTCCGTTTACCTTGTTAGTGAGGTTGTTTTCAGTACTTTCTTACAGACATATATTTGTGCTAGTGGGTTCGTGTCAGGTTGTTGGCGCCCACTGGTAGTTTTTACCTTGTACTAGATATATACTATTGCTGCTACCATTTTCTGGAGATAGTCTACTTGCTCTGAGAAGGTTTTATGCTAGGTTGCTAGTTATTTTTAAACTATAATTGTTATTATAAATAAAGCTCATGATCAGCATGTTTTATAAAGCGAAATCACTATTTTCCAAATCACGTATAAAGACCGTTTTCTTATATATTATATAAATTAAATGTAGGGTCTTGCATAGCATGAGTGGTTCTCTTGGAACCCTTATGTGCTCCTTAGGATGTCAAACCTGATAAAGTATTTTCTTTCCGCAGCGTTTAAATATAGTTTTCTTTTGTGGACTAGGTGATCCACTAAGCCGGGGGATACGGTCTCTAAAATATAACTGATTTTCTAATCATTAATCACATGATTTTCTTTCTTTAAGTTGGTAGTTGGTTTTGCCTGAGCGTCAGCAGTTATCCCCTGCTTGACGTGGCATCACGATGCATGTTTTCTCTTACTCTGATAATTCTTAATTCGGAGAAAATGCGGGTTGTGACAGTTGGTATCAGAGGGAGGTTGCTTGACAAGTTAGTTGAGCAACCTTCCTTTATTCGCTTTTAGTAGTTCTGCATCATGTCATTCACACACCGATATGTCATCAGCACGTCTTGGCAAAAGCACGAACACTACACTCATAGCATAACATGAAGTATACGGGGCATATTATGTAGTATGGAATGCATAATATGTGTTCGTATATGGATCCACCATAGGGCTACATGTGAGGGTTATGTAGTATGGGATGCATAACCTCACCACATGACTGCGACTAGCACGTTTCTTTTTCGTTGCATGGAAATGTTATGTAGTATGGGATGCATAACATTTTCATGCGTACGCCGCTCATAGCATGCATTAGGGCCTTTTTTTAGAATGCATAGCACAATCATGCATATCATATCATTGCATAAGCACAACGCGCCGAGCTAAAGATTTGCAGGATGACATATGTACACACATGAGTTTTCAAATTAACATAAGTTCAGGCATCCGATTTAGGCACAAGAGTTAGTGAGGTGGTGGTTAACCATCCTAGGATAGGGCATATCATCTAATTATTGTGAAGAAGATAAACTCTCAGAGCAAGTTTAGCAGCTTTAAGTCTATATCTACATATGTATTGTCTGTACTGGTAGTCGGTTCTAGTCGTGGGATTTGGATCTGATTTGCGTTGTAATGATTTTTAGGATGGCTAGGCGTCCTGCGACTCGATCGACTCCCCTGTCTGAGGGTGAATCTTCTGGAGCTCAGAACGATGCGGTGATCGAGGGTCTGCGTCAGAGTAGCGAAGCTATGGGCAGGCAGTTGGAGGAGGTGCAAGCCTAGATTCAGTCTTTGGTGGCGGTTGTGGCAGGGCAGGCTCAGGGTGCGCAAGTTCCTGTAGGGGGGTTAGCTGTTCCTCCTCCTCCTGCACCCTTGAGACCTCCAATGGTGGTGCCAGCAGAGATGGCCTTCATCTCGCAGTTTCAGAGGCTGAGCCCTCCCACTTATGATGGGAAGGCAGATTTCATGGTGATAGACGACTGGCTGATCTCCATGGAGGAGATGTTCTCGTACTCAGGGATTGTAGATGATCAGAGGGTGATGATAGCCGCCTATCAGCTTAAAGGTTTGGCTAAGAGTTGGTGGCTGAGAGAGAAGGAGAGCCTGGTAGCCGGATGCTCTTGGGAAGTGTTCAAGGAGATGCTGTTGAGGAATTTCTTACCCTCGGTCGAGCGTGACCGCCTCATGAACGACTTCCTCCATCTGAAGCAAAGGCAACTCACGGTGGGTGAGTATGAGATAGAGTTCAGCAAGTTGAGCCGTTTTGCCCCTGGATTGGTCAGCGTTGAGGCTGATCGAGTTAAGCGATTCCTCGGTGGTTTAAGGAGTGAGGTGCAGCAGTTGACCAGTGCTTATGGGTCAGTGTCTTATGCAGGTGTAGTAGAGGCTGCTCTGAAGGTGGAGGTTATTGAGACGACGAAGAGCAGAGGCCAGCAGTTGAAGAAGGATAAGAGGAAGTTGGTAGAGGAGAAGAAACCCCTGGTACCCGATGCTGTTCCGGGAAAGAGGAGCAGGGTGGTGTGCAGTTTTTGTGGCCTGTCAGGCCATCCTGTCGAGAGGTGTTTCAAGAAGGCGGCAGCTCAGAAGAAGGAGCAGGTTCATGCGATTCAGGGAGCTCCTAGGAGAGATGTCTCCTATTCAGTTTGCAAGCGATCCGGCCATGATGCGGCCCAGTGTTGGTCCAAGGATAAAATCTGCTTTCAGTGTGGGCAGAAGGGTCACATTAAGTCGAGGTGTCCTCAGTTTCAGCCAGCTCTTCCTGCAGTTCCGTTACAGGCTTTACCTCCACCTCAGCGTGTGGACAAGGGAAAAGGGAAGCTGAACGTGATTTCTTCCGAGGAGGCTCAGACTTCGACCCAGGTGATCTCAGGTTAGTTGTTTGTTGTTTTCTTTCTAGCCTGGTAGTTTAGTTGCTAGATTATTTGCGGTACTGTTGTGCTAGTTCCTTAGCTTTGTGCGCTCCTATAGGGAAATTTAAGGTGAAGAACCGCTGGGCGCGTGTTCTGTTTGACTCCGGCGCTACCCACTCGTTCGTGGCTAGAGCCTTTGTGGAGCGTCATCGGTTGTCTCTAGATCGTGTTCGGGATTCCTTCCGTGTCAAGTTTCCCTCTGGTGAATCTGTGTTGTCAGATTTGGGTATTTTGGATTGCCCGGTTTTGTTGGGGGATTTTCTTGCGAAGGCGGACCTGAAGATGATTGATCTAGAGGACTTCGATGTCATTTTGGGCATGGACTGGCTCTCTCGGTATGATGCGGTCATTCAGTGCAAAGGAAAGCGCTTGGACTTCATCAGGGACGACGGTCAGCCCGGCAGCGTGTATGCTGATCCGTGTCAGGATTCTCCTGTTCTCTCTGCGGTATGTGTTCAGAGATTGTTTCTTTCTGATTGTTGTGTTTGTTTAGTCTCGGCGGTTGGAACCGTTGTCAGCGTGCCACGCTTGGAGGAGATTCCTATTGTTCGTGGTTTCGCCGATGTTTTTCCTGATGATCTTCCTGGTATCCCTCCTGAGCAGGATGTGGAGTTTGTTATTGATTTGGAGCCGGGTACGCGTCCTATTGCTAAGGCGCCGTACCGGATGGCCCCTCGTGAGCTAGAGGAGTTGCGAATTCAGTTAGATGAGTTGTTGGCTAAAGGTTTTATCAGGCAGAGTTCGTCGCCTTGGGGTGCTCCTGTTTTGTTCGTAAAGAAGAAAGATGGGTCGACGCGGCTTTGCATCGACTATAGAGAGTTGAACAAGGTCACTATCAAGAACAGGTACCCTCTGCCGAGGATCGATGATTTATTTGACCAGTTGCGTGGTAGCACGGTGTTCTCCAAGATCAATCTTCGTTCGGGCTATCATCAGCTCAGGATCCGTGAGGCAGATATTCCACGGACTGCGTTTAGGTCGAGGCATGGACACTTCGAGTTTTTGGTGATGTCGTTTGGTTTGACCAACGCACCATCAGCTTTCATGGACATGATGAATCGGGTATTCAAGGATTTCCTAGACAAGTTCGTGGTGGTCTTCATTGATGACGTGTTGGTTTATTCTCGCAGTGCTGAGGAGCATGAGCAGCATTTGCGTTTGGTCCTGTCAGAGTTGAGGAACCACAAGTTATTCGCCAAGTTGAGCAAGTGCGAATTTTGGTTGCCTGAGGTTTCTTTTCTAGGCCACGTGGTGAACAAGGATGGGATCTCGGTTGACCCAGAAAAGATTGCAGCAGTGATGGATTGGAGTAGGCCGAACACTCCTAAGGAGATCAGAAGTTTCTTATGGTTGGCTGGCTATTACAGGAGATTCGTGGAGGGTTTCTCTTCTCTAGCCGCACCTTTGACCAAGCTGACTCAAAAGAATGTGGCTTTTGTTTGGAGCGAGAAGTGCGAAGAAGCTTTTCAGGAGTTAAAGAGGAGATTGTGTACTGCTCCCGTTCTGACCCTTCCTACTGAGGGCGTGGATTATGATGTGTATGTGGATGCTTCGCATATAGGACTGGGATGCGTATTAATGCAGGATGGAAAAGTAATCGCTTATGGGTCAAGGCAGCTGAAGACTCATGAGAAGAATTATCCAACGCATGACCTTGAGTTTGCAGCGGTTATCTATGCGTTGAAGTTGTGGAGGCACTTACTTTATGGGGCTCAGTGCAAGATTTTTACTGACCATAAGAGCCTGAAGTACGTGTTCACGCAGAAGGAGTTGAATCTGCGTCAGCGGCGGTGGCTTGAGTATGTGGCGGATTATGACGTAGAAATCCAGTATCATCCGGGCAAGGCCAATGTGGTGGCCGACGCCCTGAGCCGAAAGACAGGAAAGATCTTTAACCTCTCCGCCGATCGGTTAGTTGAGGAGTTCCTCCTTATGGATATTTCAGTGGGATGTTGTGGTTTGCAGAGTAGTTTGTCAGTGGCAGAGCCGTCCTGGATTTTTTGACTAGACTGCATCAGAAGGACGATCCGGATCTGTTGCACCTTTTTACCAGGACAGAGAAGGGAGAGTTGCCAGATTTTACTATTGATGATGCGGGTACTTTGAAGTACCGCGGCAGGTTTTGCGTTCCCGTTGTTGGGGACATTAGAGGTATGATTTGCAGTGAGGCTCATGGTTCCAGCGTTGCCTACCATCCAGGATCTACGAAGATGTACCGTGACTTAAGGCAAGTTGCCTGGTGGTATGGTATGAAAGGAGATATAGCCCGATATGTTGCTGAGTGTCACACTTGCAAGCGTGTGAAGGCCGATCATGGAAGGCCTGGTGGTAAGTTGACTCCGCTAGAGATCCCGACTTGGAAGTGGGAGAGTATATCTATGGACTTCATTACGGGTTTGCCAAAATCCCCGAGAGGATTTGATTCTGTTTGGGTTATAGTGGATAGATTGACGAAGTGTGCTCACTTCGTGCCTTATAAGATTGATTACCCGATGAGGAGGATAGCGGAGTTGTACTTGAATGAAGTCATCCGACTCCACAGTGTGCCGGTTAGCATCATTTCTGATCGAGACTCCCGGTTTACTTCTCGTTTCTGGTAGAGTCTGCAGGAGGGTTTGGGTACGGATCTGAGGTATTCTACTGCGTACCACCCTCAGACCAATGGGCAGACGGAGCGGGTCAATCAGATTGTTGAGGATATGATCAGGTGCTATATTTTAGACCACGGTGGAGCGTGGGATGAGCGTCTGCGACTCATGGAATTTGCTTATAATAACAGTTATCAGGAAAGCTTGCAGATGGCTCCGTTCGAAGCTTTGTATGGGAGGCGCTGTAGGACTCTGTTATTTTGGGCTGAAGCTGGTGAGAAGCCTTTGTTGGGTCCAGATGCTCTGGAAGAGATGGAAGTCGCCGTGAAGCTTATTCGGGAGAAGCTTCGGTTAGCTCAGGAGAGGTATGAAAAGAACGCCAATCGGCGTAGGTCTGCTTTGGAGTTTTTAGTAGGGGATCATGTATACCTCAAGGTTTCTCCAATGGTTGGTGTAAAGAGATTTGGTAAAAATCGGAAATTGGACCCAAGGTATGTGGGCCCGTTTGAGGTCTTGGAGCGGATTGGTGTGTCTGCTTATAGATTGGATTTGCCAGCGAACTTCCCTGGTGTTCATAATGTTTTTCATGTTAGCCAATTGCGGAAGTGTGTGCGCAGCAGTGGGCAACTCTTGGATGTTGTGCCCCAGTTGGAGCCCAACCTCTCTTTTGTTGAGGTGCCAGTTCGTATTTTGGATTCTCAGGAGCGTGTGCTGCGAAAGAAGTCCATACCGATGGTGAAAGTTCTATGGAAAAATCAGGATTTGGAGAGCGCGACTTGGGAGCTAGAGTCGGCCATGAAGAGGGCGTACCCTCACCTGTTTCGCTGATTTGATCGGTATGTTTCCCTTTATAACTTCTGTTTGTTACTTTTCCTTCTTTAGTAGAAGGGTTGTGCGTAAAGTTTCGGGACGAAACTTTCTTTTAGGGGGAGTGACTGTAACGCCCCGTTTTTTCAGCGATTACTTTTATTCTCATTTGGCGTTACGATGACGCGTTTCCGTGGCTTGTGCCATGTGTGGAGTATGGTTTAGCTCCTTAGAACTGAGTGCCCTATTCTGTAGCCTGTTGGCAAGATCTCCCTAGCAAGCCGAGTCGTTTTGGGTGACCCGGTGTGGCCTCTCGGGGGGATGTTGGTGTTTGGCTTTATTTGGGTATAACCCGAGTTCTATTGGTCAAAAAGTAATTTCGACTTCGCCGTTGTGTTCGTAGCGTGGGTATTTAGCTACGGTGCGAATTTCGTCGAATTTCGAGGTAGTTCGGTTTTCGCGTCGATGTGGTGCTTTATGTAATTTTGTAATTAATTATATAATTATATAATTATATATATATATATATATATATATAGAATAAAACCCCCGATCATCTTCTTCACGCTTGAAACCGCCGGCCCTATACGAGGAAACGGAGAAACCGCCTACCCTTGCCTTCGGACGCCGATTCCCGGAGCGTTTGTGGACGGAATTCGATTCCAAGAGTGGATTTGGATTGCTCTCGTCAAGACCTTCATTCCTGCGGTAAAAAATTCGATTTTCGTGGAGTTCTGGGAGGATTGGAATTTTCGGTTTTGGAAGTTTTCCGCCATTAATGGCCGAGTTTTTGTTTTAGGTGTTGCGGCCGTTTTGATCCGTGCGAAGAGGAGGAAAGCAGTCCAAAGCTTCGCTGTGATTGAGGCAAGTGGTATTCTTGCCCTTGCCAAGTTTTCCTTTTTTTGAATTTTCTTAATGAAATTGAAATCCCGGTTAGCCCAGGTTAGAGGCCTTGTTGTTCTCATTTTCTTGCTAACTATAGGGCTTAGTTCTTCCTACTGAAACCCCCCCTATTTTGTGATGATTGGAATCCAAATTGTAGGCGTGGAGCTGTTGTTTTCCTTTATTTTGATTGTTGCTCTGGTTCGGGTGTAGCCGAGAGGGAGAGTTAGGAGGGGGGGGGGGGTGGTTGCCGATTTTCGTTATGGTTTACTCGAATGATTAGGCATAGTTTGTATGGTAGTGGTGCGCGACGTTGATAGTTGTCTGCTGCTACTGCAGTGACGTGAGTCGTGTGCGCGTTCCGGTGTCGTTCGGGAAATTCCAAACGGTGCAGGTTGACCGTGCACGGTCATCAACCTTTAGGGCGCACGACCACTGGTCGTGTGCCTCTGCTCGTGCGCGGCTGTCTTTCAGTTTCCAAAGTTCTGTCTCGAAAAATCGCACGAGCGCTGGCAACAGTGCGCACGACCAGTGGTCGTGCGACACTGATCGTGCGCAGTTGATAGGTTTTCTGTCAGGTTTTCCAGGTTCGCTTCGCACGATCATCAGCCGATGAGTGCGCACGACCACTGATCGTGCGTCACTGATCGTGCGCTTTGTATATTTTCTGTTGCTAGGCGAATTTAGATGGTTTCAAGTGCGGGAGTTTAGATACTCAAGTGGCAGGCAACTACTCGAGTTCTGGATCTTCTGCCTTGGTCGTTCGACTGTCGTCGAGCTCCGCATTCTTTAGTGGGCATGTGGGTAGTGGTATTATTTTGGCGGCGAGTGAGGCTAGCTCGCTCAACGCCAAAGTTTAGGTAGGCACTGAGTGGGTTTCACTCAACGCCTAGTCGTGTTGGTTTATTTCAACACTCTTCCTTTACCTTGTATTTCATCTCCGAGTGGATTTCCAGTTGAATTTCTGGGTTTTCCTTGTCGGCTGTTTTCTTTATTTTTCTAAAGGCCGAATCGTGGGTCGTGGTTAGTAGTGGTGGTTGTAGCTCTTTATGGGGGTGGAGTTGAGTGATATAGCCAAGGCCACCCATGTTTTCTTGCTCCAGGTACGGGCTGGGCATGTCGGGTGGAAGGTCCCTTGTGTTTTCACGTGTTGACCCTCGAGCTTTTGACTTGGACATGGTGGATTGGGGGACTGCGTTTGCCTTCGATCCGGTTCCTCGTTGTTGTTTTTGCTACTATCACTTCCCACAGTTTAGGGTGTTAGAAGTTTCTTCTTTGGTAGTTTGCAACATTCTGGCTCTTGGTAGCCTAGTAGGCCCTGCAGGATGTAGTTCCTGGGCTGGGTCGTTGCTGTTGCTTTGCACGTTGTGCATTTCTTGTGGTCCTGTTGTGGACAGTTGTGACTCTTTCTACTGCATGTTTTTCTGTTACTTTGTCCTTTGGTTGACTCTTTCATGCAGTTTTTCTTTGTTTAGCTTGCTGAGGTATTCTGTTTTCTTTTGGAATACCCCAGGTTCTGAGCTGTAGCCAGTCTGGTGGCTAGTTGGAGGTGGTGTTGTTGGTGGACTTCCGGACCTTGGAGTTCCGTTTATCTTGTTAGTGAGGTTGTTTTCAGTACTTTCTTATAGACATATATTTGTGCTAGTGGGTTCGTGTCAGGTTGTTGGCGCCCACTGCTAGTTTTTACCTTGTACTAGATATATACTATTGCTGCTACCATTTTCTAGAGATAGTCTACTTGCTCTGAGAAGGTTTTATGCTAGGTTGCTAGTTATTTTTAAACTATAATTGTTATTATAAATAAAGCTCATGATCAGCATGTTTTATAAAGCGAAATCACTATTTTCCAAATCACGTATAAAGACCGTTTTCTTATATATTATATAAATTAAATGTAGGGTCTTGCATAGCATGAGTGGTTCTCTTGGGACCCTTATGTGCTCCTTAGGATGTTAAATCTAAATAAAGTATTTTTCCACAGCGTATAAATATGGTTTTTCTTTTGTGGACTAGATGATCCACTGGGCCGAGGGATACGGACTCTAAACATAACTGATTTTCTATTCATTAAGCACATGATTTTCTTTCATTAAGTTTGTAGTTGGTTTTGCCTGAGCGTCAGCAGTTATCCCCTGCTTGACGTGGCATCATGACGCGTGTTTTCTCTTACTCTGATAATTCTTAATTCGGAGAAAATGCGGGTTGTGATATCTAGGGAGGCTCTCCAATGGTGTGGATTGGATCCAACCTTAAAGATTGGAGCTGCTTTTAACAGAAAAGGGATGAACCAACAAGGCAAGTTTCTGTCAGAAGTAGTTGGGAAAGTATTTTTGTGCAAACCAGGTGGATATGATAGGATTTCAGCCTATATGTTCAGCCTAATGACTAGAATTGTGTTTACAATTCCAACTGACTGGTCAGCTGTAGTATTTGATAAGATCAAGGAAGGAATCAAGAAGCCAAATCTGGCTAGAATTGTTAGTTTATACCTGACTGGAGTGATTCCTGAGGTTATGCAACAACTGCCTGGGTCCAAGATTAATCATATGAGGAAGATGGATATGAGATTATTTTCAAGATGGGATAGGGTGCTGTCTAAAGATGTGCCTGATGAGAGCAGGCAGGACACCCCTGTAAGATCCCCTACACATGATCTAGGCACTGCCCAGCATCAAGAAGAGCAAGTGAGAGAGCAGGTTGAAGATCAGCCTGAGTCTACTCAAGTTCAGAAAGAAACCATTCCTGCACAGATGCAGGGGGAGCAAGCTCACTCTCCTGCCCAGAATGTATCTACTTCTGAACAGGTAAAGGGAGAGCAAGTGAGTTTTTCCTATCTAGGACATTACTAATATTCCTATTCCTACACAGGTGCAGGGGGAATAAGTATATTCACCTGCCCAGGATATTCTAAATACTGATCAAGTACAGGGGAGAAGATGTCTGTACAAGTGCAAGAGGAAGAACAAATTGATTTATCAAAAGATTTGCATATTGCAGATCTGGATGATTCAACATCTGTTCAAGCTCAGAAGGAATACACTCTAGATGAGTTATTTCCTAATATTGAAATTGCTACTAATAGAGTAGAGGAGGAGCAAGACAATGAAAAGGCACTAGACATGGAGATAGAGCAAGAAGCTGAGAAGGAACAAGAAGTTGAGGGGGAGCCTGTGAATGTTGAAGCTGAGCAACATGTCACTGAAACTAATATTCCTCCTACTCCTCCTGAAAGAGTTCAAATAGAAAGTTCATCAGACTCTGAGACTGAAGAAGCCAGAATGGCTAAGAAGAGAAAGCTCATAGTCTTCAAGAGAAGGACCCAAAGTTATAAGCAAGCACTCCAAACTTCAACTCACCAATCTACATCTGAATTTAACTACAACAAGTTCATGGTAGATTTGCAAGTTAAGTTGGATGAGCAGAGATTAGCAATGGAGAAGTATGTTGATGAGAGCAATAAATCCCTTCAATTTGATTTGGCTCAAGATATTAAGTCTATTAGATTTGAAGTAAATATGAATAAGAAGGAGATGACAGATTGCTTCCATAAGGGAGGTAATGCTGTAGTGTTTTTGGCTAAACAACAGCAGTCTATCCTCACTAAAGTGGATGATATTTCTTTGAAGCAAGGTTATGTTTTGGAGAATCAGCTGAGGATGAATGATAATTTGACTGAATCTCACCATGAAATTCTTGCAGAATTCCAAAAGGCTACTGCAGGGATGACTGTAGCAAGAGTAAAAGAGATGGAAGCTTTTGATCAGAAACTAAAGGAGGCTATAACTTCAGTTCAATCTGCCATCACTACATCTCAGAAGGAAATATCTGACAAACTTCAAAAATTGAAACCATATTTTAAAGAAGGTGTGAATTATCTAGATGGCCAGATCAGATTTCAGAAGGATGATCTAAGAGATCATATTACAAGAGAAGTCATAAAGGGGGAGAGGTTGCTAGTTCATGCTGGCTCAGAGCACACCAAATGGATGACAAATAGTATTCGAGCCACATTGGGATATCCACCTTTGTGTGATGATGCTATGGTGGCTGAGTCAGGAATTCAAACAAGTCTACTTGAAGGCAATCAACCTAAGATTGCCCAAGTCATTTACCCTCCTCCTGATTTTGATATGATTGATCAGCAAGTTCAGGAAATGTATAGTCCTCCAAAGGAGGTTACCAAAATTGTTATTGAAAAAGTTGATAAGCCTGATGCCAACATGAAAGAATAGCAAGATGCTCTACTATTAAAGAAAAGATTTAGAGAGCAGGCTGAACTTAAGCCAGATTTTGAGCAGTGGAGCCCTACTTCAAGAAATATTATACTAACTGCATGGAAGGCTGTAAAGGACAAAGTACATGAAAGAGGAAAGTGGTATAATGAAATGGAATGGCAAAAGTATGAAGCTAGGCAGGAAGCCATAGTACAGTTCAGGAGAAAAGCCAAGCTGGGAAGGCTGCCACCAGATGCTCAGGAGCCGAGCAAGTACTTTCCAAAGCCCTTTCATTACTTTGAAAGGCAAAGGCTCAAGGAAGAAGCACGGAAGAAAGCTGAGTTAAAAGGCAAGAAGCCAGCTGAAGTTGCTGAAGCTCCTGTGAAGGCTCAAATCCAATCTAGCAAAGGAATTGTCATAAAAGAGCCTGATCAGTCTTAGTTCTAAGTTCTTTCAAAAGTGTTTTGAAATGTTTTGTTTAATCATTCAATGTAAACATTTGTAATCAAACATTATCAAGTTATAAACAAAATTTTGTTTGGAATCATATATTCATGTTCACTCTGTGATGAATTGTTAATATTTTGTTTATATTAAGTATTCCTGTAATGTCATACATCATCATATTATATTTGTTATAAATGGTGTATATCATTAACTAAAAGGGTTATGACTTCTCCAAATAGGGGGAGATTGTTGTGTACATTGGAAAATGTGTACCTGATTTGAAGAAGCCTAACTTAGCTTAATGATATACATCAAGGTGTATTTGATGTTATTTTAAGTTGACATGTGCAGGTGAAGAAGTATTAAAGAATACAGGAAATTATTCTAAGTCCATATGTCGACACCTGAAGAAATTGTGTCGACACTTCAGAATAATTGTGTCGACACTTGAAGGAAGCAGTGTCGACTCACAGAAAGATAGTCGACCACATTTGTGTCGACACTGGGAAGCAGTGTCGACTCACAGAAAGATAGTCGACCACACTTGTGTCGACACTGGGAAGCAGTGTCGACTCACAGAAAGATAGTCGACCATATTTGTGTCGACACTGGGACGCAGTGTCGACTCACAGAAAGATAGTCGACCTCAACTATGTCGACACCTGAAGGCAGAGTCGACACATACTGAGTTCTGAATCTACAATAACTGTGTCGACACACAGGACTTGTGTCGACACATTGCAAAGTCAAGACCAAGTTATTTTCTGAAGAAAGATGAAGTGTTGAGTCGACACAAATTCTCTGTGTCGACTCATTCTCAAGATGAAGTTCTGAAGAAGCAGTGTCGACTTAAAGGCAAACTAGTCGACATCATCAAAGGCTGTGTCGACACCAAAGTCACTTGTGTCGACACATATAGATAGTTGGTCTCGACACTTTCTGACAGACTGTCTCAACACTTTGCTGTCCAAGACTAAGGCACAGGATCTGTTTGAAGACTTGACAGCTGTGGGTTATGACAGGTTAACTGAAGCTATCAGACTTGTCAGAAGTCAGTTAGAAACCGGATCAGCCAGTTACCATGAAGAAGATCTATAAATAGACAGATTCAGAAGAAGAAAAACATACAACACACAAGAGGAAATTAATTCTTAATCAACACATCAGTTAAGAGACAAGTCCTCTCTTCAAGAAAGTGCAAGGCATTAAAGAAGATCTTCATCAGAAGATCAAAGAAGACGATCTCAAGATCAGTCTAAGAAGAGTTCTTTCAAGAATTCAGAAGTATCATCAAAGGTGTTGGATAGAGAGGGATCCAGCCACCTGAAGAAGAAGAAGGAAGCCATCATTGGTTTCTCAAGAAGCTGTTTGGAAATCAACTCAGCTATGTTCAGATTCAAGAAGCTTTGAAGAAAGCTTAGATTCAGTTGATTTCATCAGCTGATCAAGATTTGTCTTGTTCTTTTCTCTCTCAACAAAGGCAAGACATTAAAAACTTCTTTTCTAATTTCTGTAGGATCTGTCAATACAGATCTGAGTTGTAAGCCTGTGTTATAAAGGCTGAGTGTAGGAGAGTTGATCTCTGAGTGGTAGGGCTGTTTGCCTGAGTGTAGGAGAAGGTTCTTCTCTGAGTTGTAGGCTTTGTGATAAGGCTGAGGTAGGGTTGTTGAGCCTGAGTTGTAAGAACCTTTTCAGGTTCTGAGCTGTAGGATCTGTGGATCTGAGTAAAGAGGAAGTTTGGCCGAATCTAGCATACTGCTAGATAGGTGAAGGGGGAAAGTGGATGTACCCAGGCCTTGGGGAACCACTATAAAACAGTGTGCAATCTGTGATGATTAAATTTCTGTGACTGCTGTGCTGTGTGTTTTAATTCTGTAATTGAATTCTGCCAAAAAGTGTTAACAAGCTTTTGAACCTATTCACCCCCCCTCTAGGTGTTTAGGTTGTCTTGAAAGTAAAACTATCAGCATCAATCTTCGAAAAGTTGGATACTATCCTCTTCTCATTCTCTAGACTACTCTCTAGATCTGAGATTTTAGAGTCCTTAACCTTATTAGATGCCAATTGGAGAACCAATAAGATTTTCAGCCGAGCAATCTCCTGAGCTTGCTCCTCAACAATCAGGTTGCTTTTCTGAAGGACACTCTTCAGGGCATCAGGATTTTCTGGAGGGCAATCATCCAAAATATTCCTGTCTTCAGGAACATGAGGAAGAGAGGGGCAAGGTGAAGAAGTTACCTGGTCCTGACTTAGCTGATTAGGAATAGTGTTAGGACTGACCGGGGCAGCTGAGTCATCCTCAGCTGAGCAGTCTTCATCAACTTCCTCCTCAGTCTCTGATAAGGACACAGGAGCCCTGATACTGAGAAATTGGTCATCACTTTCTTCTTCAGAAATGCTGACCCCCATATATGCCTCATCCTCTTGCTGACGACTTATCCCTGTTCTGTTTCATCCCTCCATGAGGTCTGATACAGTTTGCCACAAGGACTTGGCCGTCTTACACTTTTCAAGTCTTGACCGAGAAGGTCCAGTCCAGACATCCAGGATGATTTTACGAATCATTTTATCCAAGTTGAAAAGAGAGAATTCAATCTCAGACATTTCAGTAGTCTCCTTGGGGATCTGCATATCCTTTCCAGAGCAGGAGGCCTTCATGGGAATGAAGGGACCCTCTTCCAGAATGAGTGATGCTCGAGGGTCGATGGCCTCCAGATGAAATAGTACTCTCATCTTCCATACAAGATAGTACTCCTTTATACATGAGGGGAGTCTTAGAGGAGGGACATCATAATCCAACTCCATGTTTGAGTCTGATCTTCTTGTTGACACTAGATGCAGGAACTTACTCGAGGTGTTAACCTTTTTGATGAGCAACCTCCCTCTGATACCACTTGAAAGTCCACCTAGTGCCAACTAGCTTCACCTATGGGGGGGGGGGGAATAGGTGTCTTGCAGCGTATTTGCGGAATTAAAAATGGTACCTACACAAGAAAACAAAACAACACAGCACAGACAGGACACAAGCAATTTATAGTGGTTCCCCGATTTGGGTACGTCCACTTCCCCCTTTGACCTATCTCCCAACCAGGGACGACTCAGTCACTTCACCAACAGGATTGAAATCCAATCCTTGCACTAACGGAAGGAACCCTTCGACACGTAGGAGTCACCACTCCCACAACACGGGTTGCACTCAACCCTTACAACTAGAGACCAATTGGTCCTTTACAAAGAAATTAGAAATAGATTGTAAGAAATACAAACAACGTATGGAGACTACGGTGTCCCTCTTCGTTCGACGACGTGTTCTTGAAGTCAACGAAGAGTCCACAACCCTAGATCTCACTTGGATTGAACCTTCCCGAAACCGGCGGCGGCTTGGAGCGGCGGCTAGGTTCACGGAATAAGCGGCGGCGACGGAGAGCTGCTGCCGTGCAATCGAGATTCAAACTTCGTAGCAAAGGAAGCAAGGTCTTCCAACAGTCACACTAGGATCGGTCGTCTCGATCGATTCGGAATGGGAAGGTTTTTCCCGATCAACGAATCAAGAGACAAGGGATCTCTGGTTAGACGCGTGAGACGCTATGCTAGCCTAAGCTTCTGTCGCCGAAGATCTGGAAGAACTTGAGATTACAGCGGCGACCACGGCGCGAACGGCGGAGACAATCGGCGGAGCAAGATCGCGCGTTAGGGCTCTGCGGCGGCTGTTCTTGTTTTAATTCGCGTATCTGGTTGGTCTACTGTTCATACATACGGAGGTATATATATTAGGTCAAGTATATGACCGTTGTGGGTCCCACCAGCGATAAGACCTAAGTCCGGTTCGAAATACCGCAGGTAACGTGGACCGGTCCAGAAAGAATCGGAAAATTGCCCAAGTCGAATTCGGCGAGAATCGTAAGTGATTCTAGCCGATTCGTCGGGAATCACCAACGATTCTCGCCGAATCCTACTTAGCCGAATTCTGGCTGCGCTGATATAGAAGCCGGGGAGAAACGTCGGGAATCACACTTGATTCTTGCCGAATCGTCGAGAATGCAAAGTCATTCTTGACGAATCGGCGAGAATCACTTAGTGATTCTCGTCGATTTTTACTTAGGCGATTTCTCCTCTTTCTTTCCGTGAGCTGGTCTTTGACCCAACCTTGCTTCTTGTCTGCTCTTGCTTTATCATAGCCCTGTACTTAAAATTAAGTACACCCCAATAGAGAGAGTACACGTAGGCCAACACACTGATCTGCTCAACGAGGGATTACGTCGTGCAGACCCGTGTATATTGACTCACTGCACCCTGACATTGGTGTGTACTTAGCGTGGAGTAACTGCAAGCACAACTTAAAAGATTTCATCAAACACATTGTCTATTTACCTTAGCTTGTTCAGGGGCTTCTTCAAATCAGGTACATTGTGGATACAATACCCAACACAAAGAGGGCATATGTGAGCCTCTTAGAAGCATTGATGGACATGGTCTGGGAGACCAGGAGTTCATCAGCTTTTGCCTTCAGAAACAGGCCTAAGACCTGTGCATAGCATACCTCTTTCTTATTATTTCTCTTCCTGATGAGATCAAACAATGTCTGTCTCCAATTGATTTTCTTTTTGTTCACCAGAGCAGCCATCACAAGAAACTATTGTCTGGAGATGTAGTCATGGGTTGTGTGCTTCACAAACAGCACTTTCCCTACTACATCTGCGAGAAACTTGTATGCGGGCGACAAGTTCTTTTTAAGCAATTTATTAGGGTTTCCGCCAGAGTGACCCATAACAATTAGCATGTTTGCAAACTCTTCATTATCCAAATCTATTTCATCTTCTCCATTATCGACACCAAAAACTTCAGAAATAATAGAGGGAGAGAGTGACCTTTGTCCCACTAATGAGTCCAGACATTTCTTCTTCTGAGGATGTTGATGAAAATACCCATTCCCTAATCTCAGTCGCATGCAATTTTATTCTGCTTGTCATGAACTACTTCAGCTTCTGTTCCTCAAATAATTTCAGAATGTCTAGGAAAATCTGATCGGATTGCAGGAACGAATCGAAGTCAATGTCGAAACCCATATCGAACTTCATGCCGGCTGATCCACTTACGACCATTACTGAAGCTTAGGTTGAATGAGAGTGGAGTTTTCTGCAACAAAATACAAGCGATCAAGTGCAGGAGGGGAATTATAAAAGCGCGGGATTGAGGTCGAAGAAGAAAGCCTATAAAAAGGTTTTCAGAATATGAATCGACAATCTCAGCCCGGCGAAATAAAGGGACAATTTTCGTCGTTCTCAGAAAATTGCCAGAAACAGTTTTCGTCGTTCTCGGTCGACGAAATTGCTTCAACAAGAGATTTCATTGATCTCAGGTTGACGAAAATCACAAGAATAGTTATCAGTTCGTCGATCTCAGGTCGACGAACAGAGATAAAACTATAACCATAGACAGAGCATTAGATTAAATCCTGACCATTTATCATACCAAGCTGATTGACAAAGAACAGATGCTTGGATGCGTCTAATGGCTTAGTGAATATATCTCCTCTTTGCAAATCAGTAGAGATAAATTCAAGTTTAATCTTTTGTTTGTCAACACAATATCTAATGAAATGATGTCTAATGTCTAAACGCTTTGTTCTAGAATGCAATACTGGATTTTGTGCAATTGAAATAGCACTTGTATTATCACATAGAATAGTTGAATTATTTAAGTTGATACCATAATCCAGTAGTTGGTTTTGTATCCACAAAATCTGTGAACAGCAACTGCCTGCAGCCATATACTCAGCTTCAGCAGTGGATGTTGAAACATATGTTTGCTTTCTACAGAACCAAGATACAAGTCTGTCACCAAAGAACTGACAAGTTCTAGATGTGCTTTTCCTGTCTACTCTGCATCCAGCATAATCAGCATCAGAGAATCCAGTTAACACAAATGCTGATTCTGTTGGATACCAGAGGTCTAGATTTAGACAACCTTTTATATATCTCAAAATCCTTTTTAGGAAAATAAGGTGAGATTCTTTAGGGTTCACCTGGAACCTAGCACAAAGACATGTGGCAAACATAATATCTCGTCTGCTTGCTGTTAAATATAGTAGGGATCCAACAATGGACCTATACCTCATCTAATCAACTGGTTTTCCAGATTCATCAGCATCTACAATAGTATTGACAGCCATGGGAGTTTTCAAGGCAGAGGCATCATTCATCCCAAACTTCTTAATGAGCTCTTTAGCAAATTTAGATTGTGAGATGAAAATCCCTTCAGGGGCTTATTTTACTTGGAGACCAAGGAAATATGATAACTCACCCATGCTACTCATCTCAAACCTTGAGTGCATTAAATCAGAAAATCTCTTGCACAATTTGGGATCAGTAGAACCAAAAATTATGTCATCTACATATATTTGCAATAAGAGAATTTTATCATGATGCAACTTTGTAAAAAGAGTTCTATCTACCATGCCTCTAGAAAAACCATGCTCTAAGAGAAAGTTGGCTAAGGTCTCATACCAAGCTCTTAGAGCTTGCTTTAAACTATAGAGAGCCTTATGAAATTTAAAAACATAAGAGGGATTAGATGGAGAGATAAAACCTGGAGGTTGTTCAACATACACCTCTTCATTGAGTTCTCCATTTAGGAATGCACTTTTCACATCCATCTGGAAGACTTTAAACCTTTTGAATGCTGCATAAGCTAATAAAATCCTTATAGCTTCTAGTTTGGCAACTGGAGCAAAGGTTTTATCATAATCAATCCCTTCTTGCCTGTATCCTTGAGCAACAAGCCTTGCCTTGTTCCTCACTATCACACCTTGGGCATCAAGTTTGTTTCTGAATACCCACTTAGTCCCAATTACTGGATAGCCCTTAGGCCTTGGAACTAAGTCCCAAACTCTACACCTTTCAAACTAGTTGAGTTCCTCTTGCATTGCAATGATCCAGTTTGGATCTTGCTCTACATCAGATATGGATTGAGGCTCAATTTGAGAGAGAAAGCAGACAAGCATCACATCAGGGTTGAGTTGATGCCTTGCCTGCACTCCCACTGATATGTCTCCAATCACTTGAGATATAGAGTGATCCCTAAGTGTGATAAGATAATTAGGTGGAGTTGGTTTAACATCAGTTATTTGATTTAATTCCTCTTGTGGAATTGTATCAACTGTTGGAGGAAATTGAACTGCTTCCACAGTCTCTTCTTCACTTTCAGCTTCTGATATAGCTTGTGGAGAGGGATGTGATTCAACCTTTGAGGTAAGGTTTAGATCATCCAAGCACTCACATAAATTTGGTACCTGCAGATTATTGTTGGTAGAGATGTCTCTCTCCTTGTAAAACATATTAGATTCATCAAATATCACATGCATAGATTCCTCAATTTTTAATGTTGATTTATTAAACACCCTATATGCCTTGCTGACTAGGGAATATCCTAGAAAAATTCTCATTGCAGCCTTAGCTTCAAACTTTCTAAGATGTTTCTTGTCATTATTGTGAATATAGCATCTACATCCAAAAACTTTAAAATAGGTTATTATAGGTTTCTTTCCTTTTAGTAGTTCATAGAGAGTCTTAAGCTTTAGTTTATGTATTAGGCTTCTATTCAGGACATAATTTGTTGTGCTTACTGCCTCTGCCCAATAGGAAAGAGATATGTAAGCATCTGCAAGCAATGTACCTGCAGCTTCAATGAGTGTCCTATTCTTCCTTTGAACTACCCCATTTTGTTGAGGAGTTTTAGGAGCTGAGAAATAATGTCTGATACCTTGCTTCTCACAGAACTTTAGCATAAGAAGAGATTCAAACTCAGTGTCATGATCACTTCTGATCAATGCAACTTGAGTAGAGTACTTAATATGTATGTTCTTGAGAAAATCTGTGAGAACCTTCAAAGTATCTGACTTAGTTCTCAAAAAGAAGACCCATGTGAACCTGGAGAAGTCATATACAATAACTAATGTATAAGACTTTTCTCCTAGACTTTGTACTCCAATAGGGCCAAAAAGGTCCATATGGAGCAAGTACAAGATTCTAGGTGAATCACTCTTATTAATGGATTTGAAGCTAGATTTAGTTTGCTTGCCTAATTGACAAGCCCTGTAGAGGCCTTCCTTCTTGTAGGGGCCAGAAGGTAAACCTCTAAAAAAATTTTCCTTAGATAACCTAGCTATATTCTTATGGTTTACATGTCATAGTCTTTTGTGTCATAAGTTAGTTTGAATGCTAACAGAATTGAATAAGCAAATTTCAGATTTAGCTGATTCAAAATTTACTAAGTAGATGTTGCCTTGTCTAATTCTTGTTAAAACAGTTGTGTTGTTTAAAGAGATAAGACATAAAGAGTTAGTGAAGCTTACTTGATAACCTGTATCACATAGTTGGCTTACTGATATCAGATTATGCTTAAGACCATTTACATAGGTCACCTTCTTGAATATGACAGCTCCACAGTTGAAATCTCTATAACCTTCTATCAGTCCAAAGCTTGAGTCCCCAAAGATTACTTTAGGTCCAGTCTTGGCTTTATAGTTTATTAGGCATTTCTTGTAACCTGTCATATGTTTAGAGCAACCACTGTCCAAGTACCATTTGTTTTGAGTGATAGGGTTCTCTTCTACCTGCTAAGAAGAAGATTAGCAGTTTTTGACCCAGGTTACCTTAGGTCCTTATTGTTTAACATAACTGAAACTTGAAATAAATGAACATTCAGGTTGATCCTTATAACCTGAAGGATGATACCTTCTAGGAGGTATGATCCACTGACTAAAGGGATTAAAGGATTTATCAGTTTTTTGGTTACTCTGGTTATGAACTAAGTTTGACAAATTTGAGTGAGTTCGTCGATCTGAGTTCAAAGATCTGGGTTGAGTTCTTCGATCTCTGCTCGAAGAATGAAAGTATCCATTCTCAGAGCCCCTTAAACATCGATCTCTGGTCGACGAACCATACTGGTTTTGTCGATCCCAGTTCGAAGAATAGTTTACGTTATTATTTGCATTCAGGGTTCGTCGTTCTGAGTTCGACGAACTGTGCTGAACATAGTTATGTTGTTTATTTTTCTTTTTCTGATTGGTTTTCTTAAGTTCTAGCTGTTTAAGAACTTCATTAACCTTCTCTACCTATTCAGTATTTTTCTTACCATTTTCAGAGATGAAATTAATAGGTTTTGATAATTGATTTTTCTGAATTAGGATTGGTTCACTACATGAGGCTCCTAATCCTAGTTTGTTATTGTTAGATCTTGTATTAATTGTGCTAGTTATGTTTAACAGTTGTAAACTCCTACCATTCAAGGATTCTTCTAGTTCCTTATCCTTACTTAATTCAGATTTCAGAAAAACTATTTGTTGATTGGCTAAGCTTAATTCTTCAGTTAACTTATTATTTTCTGCAATGATTTTGTCTTGTTCTAAAAGTTTTTTCCCTGAGAAGTTTGATTTATTTTTCAGATCCTATTAGGTCTAAACACAAGAGTTTAAATTCAGATTGAAATTCTTTAGATTGAAAGTCATAGGAAGCAATTACCTGATCCTCTTCAGAGAGGAATTCTTCATCATCTGACTCTTCTGAATCTGATCTACTGCTTCCAACATATATTACCATAAGGCAAACTTCCCTTGCCTTCTTCTCTTCTTCATCATCTTCACTGGAGCTAGAGGAGGATGTTTCATATTCAGTATCACTCCAGGTTTCAACTACAAAGCCCTTCTCCATATTTTTGTACTTGCTGGGGGAGGCCTTGCTATGTTGATGTCTTCTTGAATCCTTCTCTTGCCTTCTGTCCTTCTTTTGGACTTCTGGACATTCTGAGATGAAGTGTCCAGCTTTCATGCACCCAAAACATACAACTTCTTTAGAAGGGGTCTTGTCATACCTGGGTTTATCTTCATTCCTTGAAGGCTTCCTCCTGAAGTCCTTCCTTGCCATTTTATAGAATCTCTTAGCAACGAGACTCATAAGATCTTCATTGGCTGACAAGCTAGGAGATTCTTCTGCAGCTTTGAATGTTAAATTTTTTTCCTTCCTGGTAGGTGTTGAAGCCTTTGGTTCAACTATAGCTTCTCTTGACTTGATCAATTGCTCATACGATTTGAGCTTTCCAAGCAGAGATTCTGTTGAAATTTCAGCCATGCTTCTGGCTTCTCTGATGGGCCAAATTCTGGTGTCCCATGTGTTAGGGAAGCACATGAGGATCTTGCCATTTATCTCAGTCAGAGTAATCTCCTTGTCTAATGTTCTGAGCTCACTGATGATGAAGCTCAGCTTATTGTACATTCCTTCCATAGATTCTGCTTTATCTTTCCTGAAATTCTCATATTGAGATATGAGGTTGGATCTTCTATCCTTCCTCTCATCAGTAGAGCCTTCTACCATTTGGTTGAGGGAATCCCAAATAGCTTTGGCAGATGTACATTCAGCAACTTTCTGAAATATATCATCTGACATAGTTTGGGCCAGTATATTCATAGCTCTAGCATCAGCAATCTTGACTTTCTTATGTGCATCAGTTTGATCTGGAGGAGGCACTGCACTGAGATTTACTGGAGTTGAAGTAGAGGCCACTAGAGCTGGTGGTCCTGTCAAGATGGAATTAAAGATGTGCTCATCAATAGAGTTCATATAAAGCTTGATTCTTGCCTTCCAGATCCCAAACTTTTGTAGGTTGCAAACTGGAGGTCTGGTGTTGGCATAATCCTTGTTTTGTGCCATGATATCAGAAAATAAAATCTAATCAAAGAAACTAATAAGACTTATTCAGAGTTTATCCTGAGGATCTTGGTTAATCCAGGTGTAAGCCTGTATGATCTGATTAACCTTCCTCTAATACCAATTAAAAGAAATGGATAGAGAAAACCTCTAATACCTATTGAAAGATAGGGTAAAATGATAAACTCTAGAGGGTGGGGGAGGGTGAATAGAGTTGTTAAAATCTTTTTGATTTTTGCTAAATTAAAAAATCTTTAATAAAATATATTACTATGATATAAGTGTATGAGTGTATAAGTGCAGCAAATGAACTAGAGAGAGGATAACTAAGCTACTTCAGCAAAATATATCACAGCACAAGCACACAGAAAAATCACAGCCACACAGACAACACAAGAAATTTATAGTAGTTCCCCAAACTTGGGTACATCTACTCTTCTACCACCCTAGGTAGTAATCCACTACAGGTTTTGATCATGTGACTTCCACCAATGAGCTTTTGATCAGGTTCTCAAAAACCAACTCAAGTCTTTTGGAAGGAGACTTGCAACCAGAATAATTTTGAAGGGAATTAAAACCCTGTACAGAGGTGGGGAAGAGAGGTTGATTTGGACTACTCTTTTCTCAAGCAAAATGAGAGAAGTCTTGAGAATTCTTAAGATATTTTCAAAGCTCCCCCTGAGATTAACAACTGTTCATGAAGGGAAACTTTGCTAGGATGAAGGTCTTTTGCAATAAGATCAACTCTCCAGGGATCCTTTGACTGATTGAATATTCTTGTCACTTGAGATCCTGGAAATAAAGAAGGAGGGGAAGAAAGACTCTTGATTGTGATTGATGTTCTTTCTTCTTCTTCTTTTGAGAGCAGTTTTTTTTCTTTTTCATATATTCTTCTGTATGTATATCAAAGAGTGTGATCCTCTTGTTTTGTATCTGGCAGAGAAATGATCAGGATGATAGCTGCCTCAAGTTCGAATTCAAAAACCTGCAATAAATGCTTAGCCGAAATCTGGGAAATGAAAACCGGCAAGTATTGTAACACCTCTACCCGTCAAGAAGAATATAATAGAGGGTCCGGCCGGGGCCCCACACCATATTCCACAAACAGGCGGAGACGTCACGAAATAATATCATAACCACGCATCCTAACACAGAGCATTCTAGCGGAAGTTTCACGGTTGAATAATTGAACTCAAGATAATGAACATTGTCCACTAAAACTTAGGAATATATATAAACATCACAAGAGTCTGGCCTTAAGGCCTTACAACAGTTTCTCTTAACAAGAGTGTGGATTACAGACATCGGCATGCAGGCCGGCCACACATGAACAAAAGAAATAAAACAATGCCTTCGAGGGCAGCAGCGCAGCTTTGGGCTTCAGCCCGCTAAGTCCCGCTCGGACCAGCACCTCTAGTACCTGTAATAACCAATCCACCAAGCGGTGGCAAACAGGGCAACGGTCAACATTCAGCTGACCAATTATAACGACCCTGCCCCTGGCACAGGGCAGCGGAATTCCATCCCTGCATAGCAATCTTCCAATATGATATATATAGCAATTTAAGCAAGACGTGCACGCCCGCACAGTCACATATCACAAACGCCGGCACGACGGCCCAACGCTCCGTGCACTCAGGGCACATTATCGGCGTTCCGTATTTCCACGGCCATACCACCGTTCAGAGGTCCCAGACATAACGGTTCAATATGAGCATTCTAGTCTGATCGGCTCACCGGCCGTCGACTCTCGCTATGTGATCCTAACAGGGTCTTAAGCACCCAAGGTTAGACAACCATAACGCGGGTACAGATCCACCTTTCCCATTGCTCAAATCATCAGACTCACGCCTGGACTGACGCGGGTACAGCTTCACCTTGCCCGTTCCACCATTTCCTAGTTGCAGCCCCACGGCTCAACCTCATACAAAGTAGCAACTCACGGCTACAAGAGAGTCCAACTCTCATAATTCCTGGACTTCCTCCAGTACTTTATCCATAATGCCTACAAGCAAGAATCACGGAGTCTTCTCCGATATGCAAACAAGCATCACCAATCCAGACCATGTCCAGATGGGCTTCACACACCATGCCTAGATCCGTACTCCAATTCCGGACTCTAACAAGGGGGACTTCACATATCTACCCCAAGGGACGCCACAACCCACCGCACACTCGCGGGGAAGGGTTTTCCCTATGCAATGCAGGAATTAAGGACTTCACATGTCCAAGCAGGAAATCGTTACCCTAGGAACTCGCTTCGGAGCCATGGAGAGAAAATTTGAGACGGATGAAAGCCTTCGCAGCAGCGTTGCCTTCGCAATTCTGAACTCGGCTCGCAATTTGGACCACCGTAGCTCCACCGGCAACCGGATTTCACTTCTTCTTCCCCACCTTGCTCTCACCTCTCTCTTAGATGTAGAAAGAGAAGATGAACTTTAGAAATGAGCCTTTCTCCTTCTTTTCCCGGCCTTATCAGCCCAGGAATGAGCCCCAGCCACAGGATCTCCTTTAAGGAAAATGAACGGCCAAGATCTGCCCAAAATATTATACTTTTTGGCCGACACGGCCTGTGACACGCCCGTGTCACAGGCCGTGTACCCTTAAGCGGCACACGTGGCACTCGCACTGACTAAAAGTTACCAGAACACGGGCATCGACACGCCCGTGTCGAACCTGACACGCCCGTGTCGGTCATGTGACACGCCCGTGTCACACCTGTTACACGGTACTCAACGAGCGCTAAAACCAGTCAGAGCAGTACACGGGTAGGCACACGCCCTTTGACACGCCCGTGTCAAAACTGACACGGCCGTGTTCAAGCCTTGGTTTCGGGCCGTGTACATTTCTGACTCGATACGGCATTTTATTGAGTGACACGCCCTGGGACACGCCCGTGTCGAAGGCCGTGTCCTAGGCTCGACTATCGTCGACCTCCGATCATCGACTAACCTGAACACGCCCTGGGACACGCCCGTGTCCCAGACCGTGTACCCCCGACACGCCCTGGGACACGCCCGTGTCCCAGGCCGTGTTAAGCAACCTGCACCTCAAATCCAAGTTTGAGTCTTTTTGGAGTGTTACAACCCTCCCCTCCTTAATAAAATTTCGTCCCGAAATTTGAAGATAGTAGGGAGAAAATAACAAAACATTTATATGTTTCTATTACATATACATCGAGCGAACAAGTTACAAAAATAACTCGGGAAACTCGGCTCGCATGGTCTGCTCTCGCTCCCATGTTAGCTCTTCTCGGCCACAATTGTCCCATCGGACTTTGACCATCCCGATCACTTTGTTCTGCAACTGTTTCTCGGCTCGATCCTCGATCCGTATAGGCTTCACCTTTGTCGTTAGCCCACACTCAACCGGCACTCGATCATTGTCAATTACTTGAGCTGGATCCTTGACTGCTTTGCGTAACACCGAGATGTGAAACACATCATGCAATCCACTCAATTCCGATGAAAGAGCTATCCGATAGGCGGCTTCCCTAACTCGCTCCACCACTTCAAACGGACCAAGGTATCGCGGACTTAGCTTTTTCAACCGCCGAATCCGAAATACGCCTTTGAAGGGCTTAATCTTTAAATAGACCCAGTCACCCACCGCGAACTCCACGTTCCGGTGCTTAGCATTGTAATATTTGGCTTGCCGATCCTGGGCTATTAGGAGCCTCTCTCAAATAGAGCGTATTGTTGAGGTAGCATCCTCAACTTCCTTTTTGCCTAAAAGTTTAGTCTTGCCAGTTTCTGCCCAAGCTAGCGGTGTACGACACTTACGACCATACAATGCTTCAAATGGGGCCATGCCTATACTCGCTTGATGGCTATTGTTATAGGCAAACTCCACCATAACAAGATGCTCTTCCCAATTCTTACCGAAGTCCAGGGCGCACATACGGAGCATATCCTCCATCGTTCTATTGGTTCGTTCAGTTTGGCCATCCGTTTGTGGCTGAAAGGCCGTACTGAATGCTAACTTCATGCCCAACATCTGATGAACTAATCTCCAATCTTTCGAGGTAAAGCGCCCATCTCGGTCACTTACGATGCTTCGGGGAACACCGTGCAATCGAATAATCTGCTCCACATAGAGCTTTGCCAACGTTTCCACTGAATCGTCCCGCTTGTTCGGTATAAAGTGAGCCACCTTTGTCAACCGGTCTACAATTACCCAGATTGAGTCATGGCCACGCTGAGATTGTCACAACCCGCATTTTCTCCGAATTAAGAATTATCAGAGTAAGAGAAAACACGCGTCGTGATGCCACGTCAAGCAGGGGATAACTGCTGATGCTCAGGCAAAACCAACTACCAACTTAAAGAAAGAAAATCATGTGATTAATGATTAGAAAATCAGTTATATTTTAGAGACCGTATCCCCCGGCTTAGTGGATCACCTAGTCTACAAAAGAAAACTATATTTAAACGCTGCGGAAAGAAAATACTTTATCAGGTTTGACATCCTAAGGAGCACATAAGGGTTCCAAGAGAACCACTCATGTTATGCAAGACCCTACATTTAATTTATATAATATATAAGAAAACAGTCTTTATACGTGATTTGGAAAATAGTGATTACGTTTTATAAAACATGCTGATCATGAGCTTTATTTATAATAATAATTATAGTTTAAAAATAACTAGCAACCTAGCATAAAACCTTCTCAGGGCAAGTAGACTATCTCCAGAAAACGGTAGCAGCATAAGTAAATATATCCAGTACAAGGGTAACAACTACCAGTGGGCGCCAACAATCTGACACGAACCCACTGACCCACATGTATGTCTGTAAGAAAGTACTGAAAAACTACCTCACCAACACGGCAAACGGAACTCCAAAGACCAAGAGTCCACCAACACCACCACTGCAAACTAGCCACCCAACTGGCTACGGCTCAGAACCTGGGGTATTCCAAAATAAAACAGAATACCTCAGCAAGCTAAACAAAGTAAAACTGCATGAAAGAGTCAACCAAAAGGGGGAAAATACCAGTAAGACATGCAGTAGAAAGAGTCACAACTGCCCAAAACAGGACAGCAAGAAAAGCACTACGTGCGAGAAAACAGCAACAACCCGGCCCAGGAACAACATCCTGCAGGGCCTACTAGGCTACCAAGAGCCCAAAGTGCTGCAAACTACCAAGGAAGAAACTTCTAACACCCTAAACTGCGGGAGGTGGTAATAGCAAAATCAAACAACGAGGAACCGGATTGGAGGCAAACTCAGTCCCCCCATCCACCATGTCCAAGTCAACAAGCTCGAGGGTCTACACGTGAAAGCACAAGGGACCTTCCACCCACACATGCCCAGCCCATACCTGGAGCAAGAAAAACACGAGTGGCCTTGGCTAAATTACACAACTCCACCCCCATAAAGAGCTACAAACCACCACTACTACCCACGACCCACGATTCGGCCATTAGGAAAGAGAAACATGACCGACAAGGAAATTACAAATATAAACAAGAAAATTCACTCGGGAACGTAAATCGAGGAAAGAGAAAAAGAAAGTGTTGAAATGACTCAACACGACGTGGCGCTGGGTCCTCTCGACACCGCATTGAGTGAGCTTCACCCACTGAACGTGCCACGCAAGGCGAACTATCACAACAATAACTCTTACCTTACTACCTTAATACTACACAAAACACTCATGCCCACCTAACCCGCGTATCGACGCCAGCTAAATACGGAGCGAAAGGAAAAATTCAAAACGCACGATCGGTGGCGCACGATCGGTGGTCGTGCGCAGTCATTGATTGATGGTCGTGCGAACTGAACCTGGGAAACCTGACAGAAAACCTAGCAACTGCGCACGATCAGTGTCGCACGACCACTGGTCGTGCGCACTGTTGCCAGCGCTCGTGCGATTGCCGAGACAGAACTTTGGAAAATAAAAAGACAGCCACGCACGAACAGAGGCACACGACCAGTGGTCGTGCGCCCTAACGGTTGATGACCGTGCGCAGTTAACCTGTACCGTTGGGATTTCCCCGGACGACACCAGAACGCGCACACGACCCACGCAACTACAGTAGCAGTAGGAAACTACCAACGACGCACGCCACTACCAATCAAACTATTACTAATCATCCGAGACGGAAAAATAGGAGATAAAACGATAGAAACAATAGGCTTTAAACAAAAGAAAACAACTTGGCAAGGGCAAGAACACCACTTGCCTCGATTTTCGGTGAAGCTTGGTCGGCTTTCCCTCCTCTTCACGCTGCACTAGAAAGAGCAGCACCAGAAACTCACCTAACAAGCAAATCCGAACTTTAATGGCGGAAACCTCAAAAACCAAAAATTCCAATCCCCCTAAAGCTCCACGAAAATCGAATTTCTTACCGTAGGAATGAAGGTCTCGACGAGAGCAATCCGAATCCACTCTCGGAATCGAATTCCGTCCACAAACGCTCCGGGAATCGGCGGTGGAAGGCAAGGCTCGGCGATTCCCGTTTCTCTCGTACAGGGGCGGCGGTTTCAAGTGGGGAAGATGATGATCGGGCTTAAATTTCTATCCTATATATATATATATATTAATATATAATAATATAATTAATTACAAAATTACATAAAGCACCAAAACGACGCGAAAACCGAACTACCTCGGAATTCGATGAAATTCGCACCGTAGCTAAATACCCACGCTACGAACACAACGGCGAAGTCGAAATTAATTTTCGACGAACAGAACTCGAGTTATACCCAAATAAAGCCAAACACCAACATCCTCCTGAGAGGCCACACCGGGTCACCCAAAACGACTCGGCTTGCTAGGGAGATCTTGCCAACAGGCTACAGAATAGGGCACTCAGTTCTAAGGAGCTAAACCACACTCCACAAATGGCACAAGCCACGGAAACGCGTCATCATAACGCCAAACGAGAATAAAAATAAACGCAGAAAAATTGGGGGCGTTACAGTCACTCCCCCTAAAAGAAAGTTTCGTCCCGAAACTTTACGCACAACACTCCTACTAAAGAAGGAAAAGTAACCAATAGGAGTTACAAGAAGGGAAACATACCGATCAAATCAGGGAAACAGGTGAGGGTAAGCCCTCCTCATGGCCGACTCTAGCTCCCAAGTCGCGCTCTCCAAATCCTGATTTTTTCACAGAACTTTCACCATCGGTATGGACTTCTTTCGCAGCACTCGCTCCTGAGTATCCAAAATACGAACCGGCACCTCAACAAAAGAGAGGTTGGGCTCCAACTGGGGAACAACGTCCAAGACCTGCCCACTACTGCGCACACACTTCCGTAATTGGCTAACATGAAAAACATTATGAACTCCTGGGAAGTTTGCTGGCAAACCCAATCTATAAGCTGACACGCCAATCCGTTCCAAAATCTCGAACGGGCCCACATACCTTGGGTCCAATTTCCGATTCTTACCAAACCTCTTAACACCCACCATTGGGGAAACCTTAAGAAATACAAGGTCCCCTACAGAGAACTCCAAAGCAGACCTACGCCGATTTGCGTTCTTTTCGTACCTCTCCTGAGCTATACGAAGCTTCTCCCGAATAAGCTTCACGGCGACTTCCATATCCTCCAGCGCATCAGGACCCAACAACGGCCTCTCACCAGCCTCAGCCCAAAACAACGGAGTCCTACAGCGCCTCCCATACAAGGCTTCGAACGGAGCCATCTGCAAACTTTCCTGATAACTGTTGTTGTAAGCAAATTCCATAAGTCGCAGCCGCTCATCCCACGCTCCGCCGTGGTCTAAAATATAGCATCGGATCATATCCTCAACAATCTGATTCACCCGCTCCGTCTGCCCATTGGTCTGTGGGTGGTACGCGGTAGAATATCTCAGATCCGTACCCAAACCCTCCTGCAGACTCTGCCAAAAACGAGAAGTAAACCGGGAGTTTCGATCAGAAATGATGCTAACCGGCACACCGTGGAGTCGGATGACTTCATTCAAGTACAACTCCGCTATCTTCTTCATCGGGTAATCAATCTTATAAGGCACGAAGTGAGCACACTTCGTCAATCTATCCACTATAACCCAAACAGAATCAAATTCCCTCGGAGATCTTGGTAAGCCCGTAATGAAGTCCATAGATATACTCTCCCACTTCCAAGTCGGGATCTCTAACGGGGTCAACTTGCCACCAGGCCTTCCATGATCGGCCTTCACGCGCTTGCAAGTGTGGCACTCAGCAACAAATCAGGCTATATCACCTTTCATGCCATACCACCAGGCAATTTGCCTTAAGTCACGGTACATCTTCGTAGATCCTGGATGATAGGCAATGCTAGATCCATGAGCCTCACTGCAAATCATCCTCCTAATATCCTTAACCGCGGGAACGCAAAACCTGCCGTGGTACTTCAAAGTACCAGCATCATCGATAGCAAAATCTGGCAACTCTCCCTTCTCTGTCCTGATGAACAAGTGCAACAGATCCGGGTCGTCCTTCTGGTGCAGTCTGGTCAAAGAAATCCAGGACGGCTCTGCCACTGACAAACTACTCTGCAAACCACAGCATCCCACTGAAATATCCATAAGGAGGAACTCCTCAACTAACCGATCGGCGGAGAGGTTAAAGATCTTTCCCGTCTTTCGGCTCAGGGCGTCGGCCACCACATTGGCCTTGCCCGGATGATACTGGATTTCTACATCATAATCAGCCACATACTCTAGCCACCTTCGCTGGCGCAGATTCAACTCCTTCTGCGTGAACACATACTTCAAGCTCTTGTGGTCAGTGAAGATCTTGCATTGAGCCCCATAAAGTAGGTGTCTCCACAGCTTCAACGCATAAATAATCGCTGCGAACTCAAGGTCATGTGTAGGATAATTCTTCTCATGAGTCTTCAGCTGCCTTGACCCATAGGCAATCACCTTCCCAACCTGCATTAATACGCATCCCAGACCTACAAGCGAAGCATCCACATATACATCATAATCCACACCCTCGGTAGGCAGGGTCAGAACAGGGGCAGTGCACAATCTCTTCTTTAGCTCCAGAAAAGCCTCCTCGCACTTTTCGCTCCAAACAAATGCCACATTCTTCTGAGTCAGCTTGGTCAGCAGTGCAGCTAGGGAAGAGAAACCCTCCACAAATCTTCTGTAATATCCAGCCAACCCTAAGAAACTCCTGATCTCCTTAGGCGTACTTGGCCTACTCCAATCCATCACTGCTGCAATCTTTTCTAGATCGACCGAGATCCCTTCCTTGCTTACCACGTGGCCTAGAAAAGAAACCTGAGGCAACCAAAATTCTCACTTGCTCAACGTGGCGAATAACTTATGGTTCCTCAACTCTGATAGGACCAAACGCAAATGCTGCTCATGCTCCTCAGCACTACGAGAATAAACTAACACGTCATCAATGAAGACCACAACGAACTTGTCGAGGAAATCCTTGAACACCCTGTTCATCATATTCATGAAAGCTGATGGTGCGTTGGTCAGACCAAACGACATCACCAAAAACTCAAAGTGTCCATGCCTCGATCTAAACGCAGTCCGTGGAATATCCGCCTCACGGATCCTGAGCTGATGATAACCAGAACGAAGATCGATCTTGGAGAACACCGTGCTACCGCGCAACTGGTCAAATAAATCATCGATCCTCGGCAGAGGGTATCTGTTCTTAATAGTGACCTTGTTCAATTCTCTATAGTCGATGCAAAGCCGCATCGACCCATCTTTCTTCTTTACAAACAAAACAGGAGCACCCCAAGGCAACGAACTCTGCCTGATAAAACCTTTAGCCAACAGCTCATCCAACTGACCTCGCAACTCCTCTAACTCACGAGGGGCCATCCGGTACGGCACCTTAGCAATAGGATGCGTACCCGGCTCCAAATCGATCACAAACTCAACATCCCGCTCGGGAGGAAGACCAGGAAGGTCATCAGGAAAAACATCGGCGAAACCACAAACAATAGGAATCTCCTCCAATCGTGGTACGCTAACAGCGGTTTCAACCGCCGTGACTAAACAAGCACAACAACCAGAAAGAAACAACCTCTGAGCACATACCGTAGAGATGACAGGAGAATCCTGACACGGATCAGCATACACGCTGCCAGGCTGACCGTCGTCCCTGATGAAGTCCAAGCGCTTTCCTTTGCACTGAATGACTGCATCATACCTAGAGAGTCAGTCCATGCCCAGAATAACATCGAAGTCCTCCAGATCAATCATCTTCAGGTCCGCCTTCGCAAGAAAGTTTCCCAACAAAACAGGGCAATCCAAAATGCCCAAATCTGACAACACAGATTCACCAGAGGGAAACTTGACACAGAAGGAATCCCGAACACGATCTAAGGTCAACCGATGTCGCTCCACAAAGGCTCTAGCCACGAACGAGTGGGTAGCGCCGGAGTCAAACAGAACCCGCGCCCAGCGGTTCTTTACCTTAAATTTCCCTATAGGAGCATAAAAACTAAGGAACTACCACCACGATACTGCAAACACACAAGCAAAATAAAACTACCAGGCTAGAAAAACAACAAACAACTAACCTGAGATGACCTGGGTCGATGCCTGAGCCTCCTCGGAAGAGATCACGTTCAGCTTCCCCTTTCCCTTGTCCACTCGCTGAGATGGAGGTAAAGCCTGTAACGAAACTGCAGGAAGAGCTGGCTGAAACTGAGGACACCTCGACTTGATGTGACCCTTCTGCCCACACTGAAAGCAGACTTTATCCTTGGTCCAACACTGGGCCGCATCATGGCCGGATCGCTTGCAAATGGAACAGGAGACATCTCTCCTAGGAGCACCCTGAATCGCATGAACCTGCTCCTTCCTCTGAGCTGCTGCCTTCTTGAAACATTTCTCGGCAGGGTGGCCTGACCGGCCACAGAAGCTGCACTCCACCTTGCCCCTCTTTCCCGGAGCCGCACCGGGTACCTGGGGTTTCTTCTCCTCCACCGACTTTCTCTTGTCCAACCTCATTTGCTGGCCTCTGCTCTTCACGGTCTCAATAGCCTCCACTTTCAGAGCAGCCTCTACTACACCTGCATAAGTCTCTGACCCATAAGCACTGGTCAACTGCTGCACCTCGCTCCTCAAACCACCGAGAAATCGCTTAACTCGATCGGCCTCAACGCTGACCAATCCTGGGGCAAAACGGCTCAACTTGCTGAACTCTATCTTATACTCACCCACCGTGAGTTGCCTTTGCTTCAGATGGAGGAAGTCGTTCATGAGGCGGTCACGCTCGACCGAGGGTAAGAACTTCCTCAACAACATCTCCTTGAACACCTCCCAAGAGCATCCGGCTACCAAGCTCTCCTTCTCTCTCAGCCACCAACTCTTAGCCAAAACTTTAAGCTGATAGGCGGCTATCATCACCCTCTGATCATCTGCAATCCCTGAGTACGAGAACATCTCCTCCATGGAGATCAGCCAGTCGTCTATCACCATGAAATCTGCCTTCCCGTCATAAGTGGGAGGGCTCAGCCTCTGAAACTGCAAGATGAAGGCCATCTCTGCTGGCACCACCACTGGAGGTCTCAAGGGTGCAGGAGGAGGAGGAACAGCTAACCCCCCAGCAGGAACTTACGCACCCTGAGCCTGGCCTGCCACAACAGCCACCAAAGACTGAATCTGGGCTTGCACCTCCTCCAACTGCCTGCCCATAGCTTCGCTACTCAGACGCAGACTCTCGATCACCGCATCGTTCTGAGCCCCAGATGACTCACCCTCGGACAGGAGAGTCGATCGAGTCGCAGGACGCCTTGCCATTCTAAAATCATAACAACACAAATTAGACCCTACTACAACGTCTAGAACCAAATACAAGTACAGACAATACATATATAGATATAGACTTAAAGCTGCTAAACTTGCTCTGAGAGTTTATCTTTTTTAACAAAATTTAGATGTTATGCCCTAACCTAGGATGGTTAACCACCACCTTACTAACTCTTGTGCCTAGATCGGGAATGCATGACTTTTTTATTAATTTGAAAACTTATGTGTGTACATATGTCATCCTGCCAGTCTTTAGCATGGCACGTTGTGCTTATGCAATGTTATGATATGCATGTTTGTGTTATGCATTCTAAAAAAGGCCCTAATGCATGTTATGAGCGGCGTACACATGAAAATGTTATGCATCCCATACTACATAACATTCTCATGCAACAAAAAAGAAAACGTGCTAGTCGCAGCTATGTGGTGAGGTTATGCATCCCATACTACATAACCCTCACATATTGCCCCTATGGTGGATCCATATACGAACACATATTATGCATCCCATACTACATAATATGCCCCGTATACTTCATGTTATGCTATGAGTGTAGTGTTCGTGCTTTTGCCAAGACGTGCTGATGACATATCGGTGTGTGAATGACATGATGCTGAACTACTAAAAAGCAAACAAAGGAAGGTTGCTCAACTAACTTGTCAAGCAACCTCCCTCTGATACCAACTGTCACAACCCGCATTTTCTCCGAATTAAGAATTATCAGAGTAAGAGAAAACATGCATCGTGATGCCACGTCAAGCAGGGGATAACTGCTGACGCTCAGGCAAAACCAACTACCAACTTAAAGAAAGAAAATCATGTGATTAATGATTAGAAAATCAGTTATATTTTAGAGACCGTATCCCCCGGCTTAGTGGATCACCTAGTCCACAAAAGAAAACTATATTTAAACGCTGCGGAAAGAAAATACTTTATCAGGTTTGACATCCTAAGGAGCACATAAGGGTTCCAAGAGAACCACTCATGCTATGCAAGACCCTACATTTAATTTATATAATATATAAGAAAACGGTCTTTATACGTGATTTGGAAAATAGTGATTACGTTTTATAAAACATGTTGATCATGAGCTTTATTTATAATAATAATTATAGTTTAAAAATAACTAGCAACCTAGCATAAAACCTTCTCAGGGCAAGTAGACTATCTCCAGAAAACGGTAGCAGCATAAGTAAATATATCCAGTACAAGGGTAACAACTACCAGTGGGCGCCAACAACCTGACACGAACCCACTGACCCACATGTATGTCTGTAAGAAAGTACTGAAAAACTACCTCACCAACACGGCAAACGGAACTCCAAAGACCAAGAGTCCACCAACACCACCACTGCAAACTAGCCACCCAACTGGCTACGGCTCAGAACCTGGGGTATTCCAAAATAAAACAGAATACCTCAGCAAGCTAAACAAAGTAAAACTGCATGAAAGAGTCACCAAAAGGGGAAAAATACCAGTAAGACATGCAGTAGAAAGAGTCACAACTGCCCAAAATAGGACAACAAGAAAAGCACTACGTGCGAGAAAACAGCAACAACCCGGCCCAGGAACAACATCCTGCAGGGCCTACTAGGCTACCAAGAGCCCAAAGTGCTGCAAACAACCAAGGAAGAAACTTCTAACACCCTAAACTACGGGAGGTGGTAGTAGCAAAATCAAACAACGAGGAACCGGATTGGAGGAAAACTCAGTCCCCCCATCCACCATGTCCAAGTCAACAAGCTCGAGGGTCTACACGTGGAAGCACAAGGGACCTTCCACCCACACATGCCCAGCCCATACCTGGAGCAAGAAAAACACGAGTGGCCTTGGCTAAATTACACAACTCCACCCCCATAAAGAGCTACAAACCACCACTACTACCCACGACCCACGATTCGGTCATTAGGAAAGAGAAACATGACCGACAAGGAAATTACAAATATAAACAAGAAAATTCACTCGGGAACGTAAATCGAGGAAAGAGAAAAAGAAAGTGTTGAAATGACTCAACACGACGTGGCGCTGGGTCCTCTCGACACCGCATTGAGTGAGCTTCACCCACTCAACGTGCCACGCAAGGCGAACTATCACAACAATAACTCTTACCTTACTACCTTAATACTACACAAAACACTCATGCCCACCTAACCCACGTATCGATGCCAGCTAAATACGGAGCGAAAGGAAAAATTCAAAACGCACGATCGGTGGCGCACGATCGGTGGTCGTGCGCAGTCATTGATTGATGGTCGTGCGAAGTGAACCTGGAAAACCTGACAGAAAACCTAGCAACTGTGCACGATCAGTGTCGCACGACCACTGGTCGTGCGCACTGTTGCCAGCGCTCGTGCGATTGCCGAGACAGAACTTTGGAAAATAAAAAGACAGCCGCGCACGAACAGAGGCACACGACCAGTGGTCGTGCGCCCTAACGGTTGATGACCGTGCGCGGTTAACCTGTACCGTTGGGATTTCCCCGGACGACACCGGAACGCGCACACGACCCACGCAACTACAGTAGCAGTAGGAAACTACCAACGACGCACGCCACTACCAATCAAACTATGACTAATCATCCGAGACGGAAAAATAGGAGATAAAATGATAGAAACAATAGGCTTTAAACAAAAGAAAACAACTTGGCAAGGGCAAGAACACCACTTGCCTCGATTTCCGGTGAAGCTTGGTCGGCTTTCCCTCCTCTTCACGCTGCACTAGAAAGAGCAGCACCAAAAACTCACCTAACAAGCAAATCCGAACTTTAATGGCGGAAACCTCAAAAACCAAAAATTCCAATCCCCCTAAAGCTCCACGAAAATCGAATTTCTTACCGTAGGAATGAAGGTCTCGACGAGAGCAATCCGAATCCACTCTCGGAATCGAATTCCGTCCACAAACGCTCCGGGAATCGGCGGTGGAAGGCAAAGCTCGGCGATTCCCGTTTCTCTTGTACAGGGGCGGCGGTTTCAGTGGGGAAGATGATGATCGGGCTTAAATTTCTATCCTATATATATATATATATATTAATATATAATAATATAATTAATTACAAAATTACATAAAGCACCAAAACGACGCGAAAACCGAACTACCTCGGAATTCGACGAAATTCGCACCGTAGCTAAATACCCACGCTACGAACACAACGGCGAAGTCGAAATTAATTTTCGACGAACAGAACTCGAGTTATACCCAAATAAAGCCAAACACCAACATCCCCCTGAGAGGCCACACTGGGTCACCCAAAACGACTCGGCTTGCTAGGGAGATCTTGCCAACAGGCTATAGAATAGGGCACTCAGTTCTAAGGAGCTAAACCACACTCCACAAATGGCACAAGCCACGGAAACGCGTCATCGTAACGCCAAACGAGAATAAAAATAAACGCAGAAAAATCGGGGGCGTTACAGAGATCTCGGCAATCCGTGCACGAAATCCATAGAAATATCCTCAAACTTCCATTGCGGAACCGGCAACGACTTCAGGAAACCACTCGGCCGTTGACATTCTGACTTTACCAAAGCACAAATACGACATTTAGCCACATACGCGGCTATGTCCTTCTTTAAACCAGGCCACCAGAACAGTTTCTTCATGTCCTTGTACATTTTTGTGCTCCCAGGGTGAATTGAATACTTTGTAAAGTGTGCTTCATATAGCAATCCTTCTCACAATTTACCCGCACTAGGGACGCACAATCGGCCATCTTTCCGTAATAACCCGTCATCCCAGGAGAATTGATCACCAGACCCCTCCTTTGCATAACGTTGGAGACTTTCATCCAACTCTGTTGCCCGCCGAACCCTGTCAGCAAGGTCATATTGAACCTCCAACCAGTTCACGCATGCAATAGTCGAAGAATCTCTTTCCACACAAGATATCTCCAAAGCTTCTAACTCCTGGATTAACCGCTCAGCATGTATCCGCAACCAATTTGCCCGTACCGGAGTCCAACGACTCAAGGCATCAGCGACCACATTTTCCTTTCCGGGAACATAGTGAATGTCAAAGGTATAATCCCCAAGGAATTCCATCCACCTCCTTTGTCGCATATTCAATTCTTTTTGATCAAGCAGATACTTTAAGCTTTTATGATCTGTATAAATATCCACTTTCACGCCATAAAGATAATGCCGCCACAACTTTAGCGAAAAGATCACCGCCGCCAACTCCAAATCATGGACGGGGTAATTACGCTCATGCACTTTCAATTGACGTGAGCCATAAGCGATCACCTTGCCAAACTACAGGAGAACGCAGCCTAAGCCGCTTCCTGACGCATCGCTGTATATTTCAAATCCGTCTGTACCACATGGCGACGTCAAAACGGGCGCCGTGGTCAAACGATTCTTCAGCTCCACAAAAGCTCGTGCGCACTCCGGCGTCCAAACGAACTTCTGATACTTTCTCGTCAACGTAGTCAGAGGCAAAGCAATCCAGGAGAAGTTCTCCACGAACCGTCTATAGTAGCCTGCCAGTCCAAGGAAACTCCTGACCTCGGCCTCCGAAGACAACACTGGCCAATCACGAATGGCACTTATCTTAGCCGGATCCACCGCTATGCCCTCTCCACTTACCACATGGCCTAGAAAAGCCACCGACGAGAGCCAGAACTCACACTTAGAGAACTTGGCATACAGCTTATTCCTTCGCAAGGTATGCAATACTAATCGCAAGTGGTTTGCATGATCTTCCTCCGATTGTGAATATACAAGGATATCATCAATAAACACAATCACAAACAGATCCAGGTATTCGCGGAACGTTCGATGCATGAGATCCATGAATACCGAAGGCGCATTACATAAGCCGAACGACATCACTGTGAACTCATAATGACCATAGCGTGTGCCAAACGCTGTCTTGGGAATGTCACCTTCCCTAATCCGCAACTGGTAATACCCGGACTTCAAATCCAACTTCGAATAGACGGTTGAGCCGGCTAGCTGATCGAACAAGTCATCGATCCGTGGAATTGGATACTTGTTTTTCTCCGTTAGCTTGTTCAGTTCGCGATAATCAATACATAGTCGCAAACCACCGTCTTTCTTTTTCACAAAAAGAACAGGTGCGCTCCAAGGTGACATACTTGGGCGTATGTATCCCTGCTCCAACAACTCTTGCAACTGAACTTTCAGTTCGGCCATTTCTTTTGGTGCTACCCGATACGGCGAACGGGCCACAGGTTTCGCACCCAGCACCAGCTCGATAGCGAAGTCAATTTCCCTTTAGGGAGGTAACCCCGGAAGGTCCTTTGGAAACACATCCGCATATTCCGACACAATCGGCACTTCACTCACACTGGCCTTCGGTGCCACCGCCTCTATGAGTGTGAAGAACAACTCCGCACCCTTCCGAACTGCCTTAACAACTTGGAGAGCGGATAACAACATCCCACTCATCCCTTGCATACCAATGAACTTGGTCTCTTGTTCGGTATTTTGCCCAAGTGTGACCTATTTTGAAGTGCAATCTATACAGGCACGCTGCTCTGAAAGCCAGTCCATACCAAAGATTATATCAAACTCTTTGATCGGCAATACTAATGTTTCCACCTTGAACTCCCGACTTCCTATCTTGACCTCAAGACCGCAAGATCGATCCGCGCACATCAAACATCCGTTAGGCAACAACACCTTTACACTGTCTGTCGTGGTCCGGATAGGCACCCCAATACGAAAGACAAAGTCCTCAGACAGAAACGAATGTGAAGCACCTGTGTCGAACAGTGCTCGCGCCGGACACCCTCGTATAAGGACAAACCCTATAACATTACAATTAAAACAAGCACAGCACATCAAAACAAGAACATTAAAATCTATGCGCACCTGTGACGACATCCGCCTGCTTAATGGCCTCCTGTTGTCCAAGGTTGAAGACCCTGGGCTGCGCGTGCGAGGCAGAAGACTCCACCACAGCCTTCCCCTTCTCCGCATAAGACGCTCCCGTCTTCTTATCACCCTTTGGAGGAGCAAATCGGCATTCACGTGCGAAGTGTCCAACCTTCCCACACATAAAACAAGCACGAGATCCATACCCAGATATATCCGTCATAGTCGCAGAAGGAGCTTGTCCAGAAGACTTAGACTTCTTGTTCCATCTCTTTCGGTAGCCAAACTTGTCCGGACGCGGCGGCTTAAACTCTGGCTTCACAACAGCCAAGTTTCCCTTTGCTTGCCCCCGTTTCATGTCCATCTCCAAAGAACGAGCCGTACAGACTAAGGCTTGGAATCCCTGACTCACAGAACTCGAGAGCAAATACCGCAGCTCATCTCGCAGTCCCGCATAAAACCGACTAGTCTTACGCTCTTCTTCGGCGAAGATCGTGCCCGCATATCTTCCCAAACGGGTGAACTCATGCAGGTAGTCATCCACACTTCGATCTCCCTGCGCTAACCGTTGAAATTCCATTTCCATCGATATCCTTTGCTGCACCGGCAGATGTTGTGCTAAGAACAGTCGAGAAAATTCTTCCATTGTAACCTCTGCCAATTGCCTGCCGGCCAAGTGATGCATTTCAATCTCATCCCACCACAATCGCGCCTCTCCTTCCAGTAGGAAAGTGGCTAACATGACTTTCTGTTCCTCCTCAACCTTGATAGCTCTCATAATCCTCTTGACTCTTGCAAGCCAACCCTCTGCTTGGGCCGGTGTACCCGCCCCATGAAACTGCGGAGGGTTAAAGCTCAAGAATTTCTTCCATTGTTGATCTGCTACCCGCGGATCAACTTCGGCTTCTACCGGTTCTTGCCGTACCCCAGCTTGCGTTGGCACCACTACAGGATGTGCCTGCCCCGCCTGCTGAGCATTCATCACCGCAAGTACCGTTTCCGTGATAAGACGGACTGTTTCAGCGGATGGAGGAGTTGTGGGCACCTCGGCTGGTGCCGCACTCTCAACAGAACATTGTGGTTCGGATTGACTCGCAACACTTCTGGTCACCTATATGTGTAAAATACACAAGTTAACGACCAATAAAACCAGCAACCATACAAAAAGAATACACAAGTTCAACAAACAAGTGTATTTGCAATCCTAAGTGGACAATCTTGAGTTCAAATTAAGTGTTATAACGATGGCACTGACACGTGCTCGCCACCCCTCAAAAGAATTCGTCCGCGAATTCGGAAGAGATCGACCAACAAGCTGATACCAAATTGTAACACCTCTACCCGTCAAGAAGAATATAATAGAGGGTCCGGCCGGGGCCCCACACCATATTCCACAAACAGGCGGAGACGTCACGAAATAATATCATAACCACGCATCCTAACACAGAGCATTCTAGCGGAAGTTTCACGGTTGAATAATTGAACTCAAGATAATGAACATTGTCCACTAAAACTTAGGAATATATATAAACATCACAAGAGTCTGGCCTTAAGGCCTTGCAACAGTTTCTCTTAACAAGAGTGTGGATTACAGACATCGGCACGCAGGCCGGCCGCACATGAACAAAAGAAACAAAACAATGCCTTCGAGGGCAGCAGCGCAACTTTGGGCTTCAGCCCGCTAAGTCCCGCTCGGACCAGCACCTCTAGTACCTGTAATAACCAATCCACCAAGCGGTGGCAAACAGGGCAACGGTCAGCATTCAGCTGACCAATTATATCGACCCTGCCCCTGGCACGGGGCAGCGGAATTCCATCCCTGCATAGCAATCTTCCAATATAATATATATAGCAATTTAAGCAAGACGTGTACGCCCGCACAGTCACATATCACAAACGCCGGCACGACGGCCCAATGCTCCGTGCACTCAGGGCACATTATCGGTGTTCCGTATTTCCACGGCCACACCACCGTTCAGAGGTCCCAGACATAACGGTTCAATATGAGCATTCTAGTCTGATCGGCTCACCGGCCGTCGACTCTCGCTATGTGATCCTAACAGGGTCTTAAGCACCCAAGGTTAGATAACCATAACGCGGGTACAGATCCACCTTTCCCGTTGCTCAAATCGTCAGACTCACGCCTGGACTGATGCGGGTACAGCTTCACCTTGCCCGTTCCACCATTTCCTAGTTGCAGCCCCACAGCTCAACCTCATACAAAGTAGCAACTCACGGCTACAAGAGAGTCCAACTCTCATAATTCCTGGACTTCCTCCAGTACTTTATCCATCATGCCTGCAAGCAAGAATCACGGAGTCTTCTCCGATATGCAAACAAGCATCACCAATCCAGACCATGTCCAGATGGGCTTCACACACCATGCCTAGATCCGTACTCCAATTCCGGACTCTAACAAGTGGGACTTCACATATCTACCCCAAGGGACGCCACAACCCACCGCACACTCGCGGGAAAGGGTTTTCCCTATGCAATGCAGGAATTAAGGACTTCACATGTCCAAGCAGGAAATCGTTATCCTAGGAACTCGCTTCGGAGCCATGGAGAGAAAATTTGAGACGGATGAAAGCCTTCGCAGCAGCATTGCCTTCGCAATTCCGAACTCGGCTCGCGATTTGGACCACCGTAGCTCCACCGGCAGCCGGATTTCACTTCTTCTTCCCCACCTTGCTCTCACCTCTCTCTTAGATGTAGAAAGAGAAGATGAACTTTAGAAATGAGCCTTTCTCCTTCTTTTCCCGGCCTTATCAGCCCAGGAATGAGCCCCAGCCACAGGATCTCCTTTAAGGAAAATGAACGGCCAAGATTTGCCCAAAATATTATACTTTTTGGCCGACACGGCCTGTGACACGCCCGTGTCACAGGCCGTGTACCCTTAAGCGGCACACGCGGCACTCGCACCGACTGAAAGTTACCAGAACACGGGCATCGACACGCCCGTGTCGAACCTGACACGCCCGTGTCGGTCATGTTACACGCCCGTGTCACACCTGTTACACGGTACTCAACGAGCGCTAAAACCAGTCAGAGCAGTACACGGGTAGGCACACGCCCTCTAACACGCCCGTGTCAAAACTGACACGGCCGTGTTCAAGCATTGGTTCCGGGCCGTGTACATTTCTGACTCGATACGGCATTTTATTGAGTGACACGCCCTTGGACACGCCCGTGTCGAAGGCTGTGTCCTAGGCTCGACTATCGTCGACCTCCGATCGTCGACTAACCTGAACACGCCCTGGGACACGCCCGTGTCCCAGGCCGTGTACCCCCGACACGCCCTGGGACACGCCCGTGTCCCAGGCCGTGTTAAGCAACCTGCACCTCAAATCCAAGTTTGAGTCTTTTTTGGGGTGTTACAACCATGGTGATGAGAGTTGAAAGAACTTCATAGTTAAGCGTGCTCGGGCTGGAGTAGTACTGGGATGGGTGACCTCCTGGGAAGTCCCCGTAGTGCGGGCTTGACTATCGAGTTTGACTCATCTAAGGGGGGCTAGGCCACCAACAACCCGCCTGTGGAGGGAGAGGGGTTGGGGTGCATGGTCTGCAGACCTGGTTAGGCTGAACTCTTTCGAGCATGGTGCTGGGGGTGCCGGCGGCCGTCCTTGCGAGCATGGTGCTGGGGAGGCCGTTACAAAAAGTGCACTTTTTATTGTAACGACCCTAGCCGATCCAACGTGGTAGTGCCACGGCTCCGCTCTAGGCGTCGCTACCGGGCTGCAGCCCAAGCACCCCAACCCCTCTCCCTCCACAGGCGGGTTGTTGGTGGCCACAGCCTCCCTTTGATGAGCGAACTCGACAGTTAAGTTGGGCCGTACGGGGACTTCCCAGGAGGTCACCCATCCCAGTACTACTCTCGCCCAAGCACGCTTAACTATGGAAAAGCCCTTGATCAAGAATCACCTCGGCAAGAGTTGACTAAAAATGCGATAAAAAACCTAACTTAATAGTGTAAAGGTCCATGAGCGTGGAGGTTCCAAAAGCTTGAACACGCTTCTCTCGAAGTCGTGCCCAACTGAGTTTAGGAAGGTCCGGCCGAACTCTGTCCAAATCGGAGGCATAAAGTTGCTTTACACGGTGAACCCCACTATTGGATTTCACTCCAATCAGGGAGATTTGGACGTCTGCCTCTCTCGAGGGGTGCGTGTAACCCTCTTTACTCTTGAGTGTTCAATTCAAACTACAAGCCTCTCGGCTAGCTAAGAGTGAAAACAGAAATGGAAATTATATATCGATGATATAACTCCAAACATGAATAATCAAGAGTTAATTGAAGCCCTAAACCCTAAAAAGAAAATGTAAATTCAAAGCATCATAACTTAATCAACTCGAAACTCGAATCATCAAGATCGCGTACAAGGAGGTTTAGTTAATCATAGCGAAGTGGAGGAGGAGGGATGAGTAGAAGAGCATTAAGAACACAAAGTAAACAAAGGGGCACTTTATATTAATATTGAAAGAAAGCTACAACTTGAAAGGAAAGGGCAACACTTACAATGAAATAAAAACCTAAGCTAGCATAACATTAAGCTACTAATGAAGTTATAAAAGCTATTACAACAGCTAATACAAAATGAGTAAACTAAGCTAGGATTAGAAAGGAACTAAAATGAGAAAGAGAGAGAGAGGGGAGAAAGCATGAAAAAGACCAAGAAATAAAAGGGCAGCACCTCCCCTCTAAATCCAAAAACTATTCTAGAAACAAGGGGGTACCACTGTATTTATAGATAAAATTCTCGGGTGATGAAGCTGCAGCTCAATTGGTGATGAAGGTTGAAAGAACTCCATAGTTAAGCGTGCTTGGGCGAGAGTAGTACTAGGATGGGTGACCTCCTGGGAAGTCCCCGTACGGCCCAACTTAACTGTCGAGTTCGCCCATCAAAGGGAGGTTGTGGCCACCAACAACCCGCCTGTGGAGGGAGAGGGGTTGGGGTGCTTGGGCTGCAGCCCGGTAGCGACGCCTAGAGCGGAGCCGTGGCACTGCCACGTTGGATCGGCTAGGGTCGTTACAAGTATGCTGTCATATATTCTATTCTATGTCTGTCCCGAGATATAAGCAATTAATTCTATGGAAAATATTTACAATCAATGCTACCCGTAACGGCTCGATTTAAAGGATATAAGTGCATTGATAATCCAGTGAATTAACGACCTATAATAGATATAGAAACAGGAGATAGAAAAAGAAAGAATAAATAACACTATGACTTACAGTTTTTGTCGACCAGAGAACAGCTTTCGTCGATCAGAGAACAACTTTCATCGACCTGAAATCAGAGATCGTCGACCTCAGAACTGTTCATCAACCTGAGCTCTGCGAACTACTGCACTGCATAAACTGACAGATTCTGTGCTCTAAGTTCGTCGGCCTGAGAATCTGATTTTTTTCGACCTCAAAACTTGGTCAAACTGAAGGTGTTGAGATAATATCACATCTGGCGTTGAGTCATTAAGAGCGTTGAGTCATTGATAGCGTTGAGAGCGTTGAGTGATCTTTGATTTTGAGTAAACTTTGGTTTTGAGTGAACTATGGCGTTGAGACAATTATGGTGTTGAGTAATCTTTGGTGTTGAGAGCATTTAGTGAAACACACGCTTTACAGACCACAGAACTTTTCTTTTAAGACCAAATCGTCGACCTCAGAACTCTTCTCTTTCACTTAGAGTTCGTCGACCTGAGAACATACTAAGAGAATTTTCTTCTAGGGCTGATTTTGGAGCTGTCTTCACGCATGTCCTTGATCTTCCATCTGTAGGACTGACCTAAGACTAGAAAGACATAAAACTAGCCCAAATCACCTAGGGGTTCCAACACCTGCCCTCTTGCTCTTCTCAGCTCTAGGAACTCTGGACAGGTTGCCATTGCATGACCTTCCACTTGATGGAAGTCACGGTATGGCAACTCCACCTCCACTTCCATCCGCCCTCCTTGGTCGTTCCTCCTCCTCTTATTCCTTCCCCGCACAATTGCCATAACTTGATGCTGCAAGGGGAGAGGTGGCCTCAGACCCTGTCTCCACCAGGGGGATTGAACCTCCCCTGCCCCCCTTGGTAGTTTCCTCCTCCTTGAAACCTTCTTCCCTAACCTTGGATAGGCCCTTCCTGCTGCCTCTAGCTTAGCTAGTTGGTGGGATCCTAATAACCCCACCCTTGTTGTTGTCTTGGGAAACCCTGCCCCCTGGGCTCATCTCTTCTTCTTTCCTTGTAACGCCTGTTTGTACCCTACTCCTTCTCCTTACTTCCTCCCAACCTGACCAGCTTCCTAGCAAAGTTGGGGTTTGCTGTCTCACCCTCAATATCCTGCGTCGCTCTTTCCATTATTTGCTCGAAAGATAGTGGTGGCCTCCTCTTCAGTGCAACCCTAAAGAACCCTTCCTATAGCCCCCAAGGTAAAGGCCATCATTAGGGAAAACCATGGAACCTCCTCTAAAATAAAGGCTTCCTCCTAGAATCAGTCAACATAACTTTCTAGGGTCTCCTCTGATCCCTGCTTGATTGCGAAACGGGATTCCACACCCTTCCTTCTCTTCTTCGAAGTCAAGAACCTTAACAGAAATGCCGGGCGTAAATCTGCGTAGCAATAAATTGAACTATTGGGAAGCTGGTGAAACTAGTCCCTCGCCTTGTCCTTGAAGGGGATGACAAAAAGCCAACATTTGAAGGCACCAACCATCTGCCTAATGGAGACCGCGTCCTCAAACCACTGGACGTGCTGAATCGGGTCGTCCCTATCGGTGTAATAAGAAATCTCTGGCTCCCTGAACCCCTCTGGAACCGGGGCTGATACGACCAAATCACTGAAGGGGCTCCCCCCTATTACGCGAATGGGTGGCTCTCGCAAGGCCACCTCACTTACCCGGCCCGCACTCAGTGAGTCGGGGAACAGCTCTCGCCCGAAAAGATCTTGCCTGTTGTTCTCGCTTCCTTCCCCTTCCCGGTCCGCCTGATCGGAGCATTCTCACCCAGAGCTGGTTGCGCGACCATTGGGATGACCGGAGTTGAGCACTCGCCACGAGTGGAGCTGAGCCAGTGGTGTAATGTCTCCATAACATCCTTTCTGAACTCCTCGAACATGCCTACCGTTGCTAAACCAAGAGGGGGTGGCGTTTGCTCCCAGTCAGATCCTTGTCCCTCATCTCCAGCCATGGAACTAGCTGATGTTCTTCTGTGCTGGCCACTCTCCACGCTCACAACACCAAAGTGTTGAAACCAAAAATTAGTCTCTGTGGATTTCAGGGGTCCCAAAAGGGTATGGCCTCACACTTACTTCCCTCTGGCTAGCACAGTATGCCAAAGGCTTAGAAACCTAGGGACCGATTCGAGATCTCAGCGAGGAGGTCTCACCTCATACCTAGAAGATCTAAGAGCGCTTCTTTTCCCAAGCCAATGCTGAGCTTAGGCACTTGGAGAGAGCCTAAAGAAGAATAAAGCAAGAGAAACTTTCAATCTGTCACTCCAAAGGTGCTCCCTCGATTCTATTTATAGATTTCTAAACTTGGTCTGCCAACAGCGTAACTCCGCTGTCCAGAAATACTAAATACATCCCAATTGGGTATGCAAACAGTGTAACTACGCTGTTCTGAAAGGCTACCTGTAGAGCCTCAAGGGCATCCAGGTAATTCTGCCTCTGGACCCCACTAGGCGAGTGACCCATGAAGACAACACTCGCCTAAAGGGGGCAAATGCTGGGTGAGCCAGACACTCGCTTCCACAGCTCTTCCCAGAGGCGAGAGCGAGATCCTCTTGCCTTCCGCTTGACTTGGCGAGAGGCTTTCCGCCTAACATAATAATCCTTCCGCCCGTCCTGGCAAAAGGCCTTCACCTTCTCTGGTCGAGTGTGGGCCTGCCCACCCCACTCACCTACCTTGGCTAGCCTTTGACTTCGCCAAGGGGGGGCACTCAGCGAATACGGGATTGTACACATAATATGAGAATGATAGCTGTCAAAATTATCTTAAAACACGCTCAGACGTTTAGGAGAAGGCTTTAATATAACCTTTTTCTATTTTATATATATGAGTGATACGGACGGGGCTCCGCCCCTACAGTCAACCGCGACAGTACATTCATGTGACATTATTCTGATCACGACATTGTCCCGACGTGACAGCGCTGCAGCCGCTCACAAACCCTTGTGCTATTCTACGTTCGTCGTTTATTTTTCTGTGTACACGTGGAATTGCGAGCGACGTGGAGAACACTTTTTATGTAGTTAGAGGTTTTTGTTGATATGAGGGCATATTTTTTAAAATAAAAAAAACACTAATTTTAAAAATATGATTTTCTTAATAAAGAGGTGCAAAATTGAAAAACCAATATTTAACCAAAAGATGTTTTTCTCTTTTAATATAGTAGAAATATATAAACAGCCATGATTTAACATTATCTCATATACGTATTTTATAATTCTTTATATTTATTTTAAGACTTAGGCCCTTATTTGGTAAAAATATGACAAAACTCACCTCAATTCCGACGAAAATCGCTAACTCTGCGTTAACGTAACGTTCTTATACCCAAAATATACTCAAATTAGAAGATTAAAATTAATTAACGAAAATTCATGGGCGTTACAGCCTGTCATCCTCGATTTTTCTAAAACCTTGTAATCAGCAGCTAAGAGTGAAGTTTGACAGACACCGAACCGGTCACGTGATTTTTACGCTACTTATGGGTTTACCATAATAAAAATCTGCTTGTCCATTTCACTGTTTACACAGTGACTGATTGCGGGTTTGACCGCTCCGGGAGCTAATACGGCCAAATTTTGTCCGGTCTACCGAGAACCTTAAGCGAACCGCAACAGCACTTACCAACCGAAGAGCTCTTTGCCACTTATAGCCGGATGGAAAAAAGTCCTACGAACAATGAGTCCGCTTCCTAATGAGAGCGTCACTCCCAAAATTTTCCAATAGAATGGGCCGAAGCCCCAGATAGGTCAAAGCTTCATAATGAACCAAAGTCTTACGAATGGGTTGTTCATTTTCGGATGAGAGTGCTACTCCCGAAATGTTTCCACTGAAGTTTTAGGAGACACGGGTAATTGATCCATTATTGGTAATTGATCCAACACTGGGCTAACTATTAGTAATTGATCCATTATTATCGATTAGGCCATAATTAATTTACGTGCATAGTCTCGAGAAAATTTTAAAATTTTAAAACCCGTAATCCTAAAATTTTAGGGTGCTGTTATTACTTATTAGCAAATCCACTTTCGTTACTAGCAAATAAGAAAAAAATAGATTCAGCTATTTTTTGAATTTTTTTGTCTTACCAAAAATTACTACTAGCAAATCAATCTTGTTTTTTATAATTTTTGCATTTTTGAATTTTGAACATCAAATATTTCTCATTCGAAAAAGTGATCAACATAAAAGTTGTAGACCTCGATGAGATATACAACTTTCATGTTGAGCATTTTTTGATTTGAAGCCGTTTAGACCTTCAATTTGTCCCCGAAAAAAGACATGCATGGAACGAGTTGTCCGTACATATTTTTTGTGTGACTTTTTTCGGGGCCTAAATCGGAGATCTAAACCGCTTCAAATTAAAAAGTATTCAACATAAAAGTTGTAGATCTCGTCGAGATCTACAACTTTCATGTTAAACACTTTTTAATTTAAATCCGTTTAAGACCCTAATTTGATCTCCGAAAAAAGTCACGCCGATCCGGGCGTCCGTGCATATGTTCGGCGTGACTTTTTTTCAAGGGGCAAATCAGGTGATCTACAACTTTCATGTTGAACACTTCTCATGAAAATGTACGTATAAAACGCAGTTCAAAAAGACACATATTCTTATATACACTTAACTCGTATATACAACACACCCTTATAGGAATTAAAAATCAAATATATTTCTAAATCAGACGATATTTTGTTTAAAAATTTTGATGCAGATGATGATATTTTATTAAAAAAGGAGTTTTGAACACACTAAACAAAAGTTGCGACATTTTGACTCATTTCTTATGCTAACATAATTGTTTGAATGAATACATTTGAAATCATTTATAATGTCATTATATGTAGTGAGTTATTTTGGAAGAATGAATGTTTTAAATAAAATTTAATTTTTTTTAAAAAAATTTTGTTGATTTGCTAGTAATAGAAAAATGAGAGTTTGCTAATAATACTTATTTACTAGAAATAAAATTTAGTTTGCTAGTAATAGCACCCAAATTTTAATGACTTGAGTTGAGGATTTTTAAAAAGAAATTAAACTGCGGGTTCTGAACCGGGAAATCGATTTCCCCATATATTGCCGCTCCAACCAAGAAGGTTTCCGCTCCTGCCGACAAGGTTGCCGCTCCAGTCGATATTAACTTCACCGAACCCCTTCTCTCCTCAACAGCCGACAGATAAGCATGATATTTAATATATATTGATAATAAATTTATTGTTAATTATGCCCGATAAGTCTAATAATAACAATTAGATAAAATTCAATAGGTGACCGGCGATAGAAAGAGGCGGAGGGAATTTAGGAAAAAAATATATATATAATAAATCAAAATGAATATTGATGGAGTTTCCCCTAAATTTTCTAAGTCAAGCGGGAAAGATTTTGATGAAGGACACGAAGACGAGCCAACAAGACCGGACGAGCCGCGGTCACCCCAAAGGCCCAAGAAACCCCGAAACGGGAGCGAAACCAAGCGCACCCGTGCGCGCGAGCAGCGAGCATGTGCCAGAGCGAGTGGTGCGTGCGCACGTGCAATGCGCCAACGCGGAGACGGCTAAAACCCTGCGCGCGTTCCTCTCTTGTGCACACGGGCTACGAGCCAGCGCACACGCACCAAGCGCGTGCGCAGCGCGCGGCCGGCGTGCGCCACGTGCGTCGACAACCTCTATGGACGCTTGCTGCCTCTGCCACCTTCAGCCGACGCCGACCGCCTCCGCCTCCTTCAGCTGGCGCCGGCCGCCACCGCCTCCTTCAGCCAGCGCCGCCCTCCTCCGCCTCCTTCAACCGGCACCAGCCACCACTGACTGTCGCCGTCGTCGGGTACCTTACCCGAGCTGCCCAGAGGGCACGCCCATCATTTCATGAAAATTGATGATCTGGGTGATCGAAACAGAGCGATGTCATTCGCCACTCATGATTCAGCCCGTCGCAATTACCAGTACGTGCCTCTAGAAAACTATAAGAAGACTCTTAGGCCTTCATTTGATTACAAACAACTCCTGAGAATAGAGAGAACTCTGAGGTTTTCTGGCGAGAACGAGAGACTTAGATAGTTTCTCGTGCTTAGAACTTGCTTCGCTTCCTCTCTAGCATGCACAACATCCGCCGCTCACTTTGACACTTTTGTGAGCACGGGAGAAGGCACTGGAGAGCGCTCAGTTTGACGCTCGCATGAAGACACTTTAAGGCTTCAAGGACTTGGCATTTTCTCCACAAGAATGCTCTGATCTCAGCTTTGTGGATGCACTCATCCAAGCTCCGGGGACTTCGTTTATTTTCCGCTCCTTCTATTAAAAGTTTGTAACGGAGAGTTGACCTGTCATCTTCCAAGGAGACTCCCAACACTTGTAATCAAAGCTAAATTGTGGATTTTGGCATGTCATAGTTCCATCCACATGGTTTTTCATCCTTTTCGGGTTTTTCACGATAAAAAAATCCTCTTGTCATTATTGCTAAATTTTTATTTTTTGTTTGTGCACCCGATCCAACTCCGAGCTAAGGCGGTCTGATTCTCCCGACTGAAAGGAAAACCGGGTGACCCGTAATAGTTTGACGCCGTCTGTGAGAAAGAGTTCCCAAAAGCTCTAAGGAATCTCAGAGGACAAGACTTTCCCCACGCAAGTACCCCAAACTAACTGCAATGACATGGAGGAGCATGCGTATTGCTAACGACGTGTCTCTGGAGGAGCGCTGCTGGGAGAAACCCTTTTGATTTAACTTTAAAAATTATTTTATAAGTGATTTTAAAAAGTTGGATTATTACCCATGTAGTATAATAGTGAGGGTAATATTGTCATAAATGTCCTAGGAAGTCAGTAAATTCAAAGGAATGAGCTAGACATAAATAAAAAAAATCAAGGAAAAGCCGGCATGCATCGACTAGAAGTCGACGCAGCATCGACTGGAAGTTAACGTCACTTCGACCAGAAGTCAGATCAATAATAAAAATACGTCAACACAACTTTAAAGGAGAGGTCGACGCACACATCATAATATATAAACACAACATCGACTACAAATTCAAGTCAACAAGAATCCAATTTAAAGGCAGATACCGACGTAACTTCAATTGGAAGTCAACGCATATGGAAATTCCAGAGTATTTGCCGGCTTATGTTAGGAAGACTTTATGAAATTATTTCAAATTCTTAGAGGTGCGGGAAGAAAAGATATGGGAAGAAATACTTCATCAGATATAGTAAAAATTATATGGAAGATTTCTTCATTAGAGGATATTTGGAAGGAGATTATATTATTCCTTTTGGCGATGGTTGTTGGGAATGCGAGCAATCAATCCCGATCAGAGCACCTATTTTAAATTTTAGGTGAGCAACCAGCGCGACCGCATTGAGCGGTATGCCATCGCAACAAAATAACACAATGCAAAAGGAATAAAAGCACACAGAGATTTTAACGTGGAAAACCCAATTGGGTGAAAAACCACGGGACGATCGGAGTCCAACCCGAAAAGCCTCCACTAAAAGTGTGTGAAAAACACACGCACGGATTACAGGTTTTCCCTCCACCGATCCACAAAGGATCTTCACCAGCTTCACACTACACAATACAATAAATAGTAACAGAAAAATTGCAAGTTACCGACCGGCGGATGAGACCGATTACACAAATCCTCTCCAAGATGCCTCTTCGAATCCTTACTAATATCTGCTCCAGATCCAATCCGTGTAGGCGAAGTACTCCTTGTCAACGTCGTACAACAACGTCTGAAAGCTCTCCCAAACTAAGACGATTGCCGCAAAGGCCTCTCTAGAAATCTTTCAATGCTTGAGTTTGGAGAGAAGTGGATGCCTTACCCCTCTTCCTTCATCCCTATTTATAGTGCCAAAATCAAGGAGGTAGGTGTGGTAGATGGCATGTGGATGAAGCTTCCATGAAGCTTCCTTGGTCAAAAACACATGTCATGAAACTTCCTTTGGACAATTTCCTAGAAGCTTCCTTTAAGAGCACATGTTGAATTTCAAGTCAAAGACGGCTAATCCTTTTCATACTTGTCATGAAACACGTGCTTGAAAAGTATGATCAAAGTTGGCTAGCCTCTTTCACACTTAGGAGGAAATTATCTTAACAAATCTCCCCCTTTTCGACTAAGTGAAGAAATCCTGTCATTCTGACAATCTTCCCCAGAGTCTTTAATTTGTCTCTCTCCATGTCCTCCATCAACATGTCTCCACTTTCGATCAGCAACACCAAATTCGAGTTAATGAGACTCGAACTCAACAGCTTTTTCCACAAAGGACGGGAACTGTACCCAACAACTTATTCTCCCCTTTTCTTTATGTGGAGAGAACCGCCATGCCGACGATCCTAACGCAATGCTCGAACTTCCCCCTTGGCACGGTCTTGGTCAGCATGTCTGCCCCATTGTCATCAGTGTGTACCTTCTGAAGATCAAGCTCTTTCTGCTCCAGGACATCTCGTATCCAATGATACCGAGTGTCAATGTGCTTCGACCTCGAGTGAAACGTGGGGTTCTTCCCCAAGTGAATAACGCTCTGACTGTCACATAGGAGTGTGTATCGGTCCTGAGTGAATCCAAGTTCTTTGATGAACCTCTTCATCCAAAGCAACTCCTTCCCAGCCTCAGTAACCGCAATAAACTCAGCCTCCGTGGTGGATAGTGCAACGCACTTCTACAGTCTCAACGCCCACGAGACAGCTCCCCCTACAAACAGAATCATGTATCTGGACGTCGACCTCCTTGAATCCACATCTCCAGCCATGTCAGCATCAGTGTAGCCCAGCAGCTCTGGCTCACTGTCTCCAAATCTCAACGTCAAGTCTGAAGTCCCCTGCAAGTATCTCAGAATCCACTTCACTGCGCTCCAATGCTCTCTCCCAGGATTGGAGAGAAATCTACTGACGGTCCCGACAGCATGCGCAATATCCGGACGAGTACACACCATCGCATACATGAGGCTCCCAACTGCAGATGCATACGGAACCTTCTGCATCGCCTCGATCTCCTCGGGTGTGTTGGGGCACTGATCAGCGGTAAGCCTGAAGTGAGCTGCAAGCGGCACGCTCACCTTCTTTGCCTGATCCATATCAAACCTCTGCAGTACTTTGCGGATGTACCGCTCCTGGGATAACCAAAGTAGTCTGGCTCCCCTGTCTCTGCGAATGTGCATCCCTAAAATGGTCTTCGCAGCACCCAGATCCTTCATCTCAAAAGTGGAACTCAACTGTCGCTTCAACTCAGCAATGCGAGAAGTGTTCCTCCCGATGATCAACATATCGTCCACGTACAATAGCAGAATGATGAAGTCATCTGAAGCATACTGCTTGATGAACACGCAGTGGTCAAGGGTGGTCCTCCTGAAGTCGATCTCCCCCATAAAGGAATCAAACTTCCTATACCATTGTCGCGGGGCCTGCTTCAGGCCATATAAACTCTTCTGCAAGCGACACACAAGACCTTCCTTCCCTCTGACATTAAAGCCCTCAGGCTGCTCCATGTAAAGCTCCTCCTCAAGATCGCCATGCAAAAAGGCGGTCTTGACATCCATCTGCTCAACCTCCAAATCTAGCCTCGCAGCGAGGCCAAGGACGATACGAATAGATGACATCTTCACCACAGGTGAGAAGATCTCATCGAAGTCTACACCCTGTCGTTGTCCAAAACCCTTCACCACCAGCCTGGCCTTGTATCTGGAAGGTGTGGAGGATTCTCCCTGCTTCACCCTGAAGATCCATCGATTCTTCAAGGCCTTCTTGCCCTTAGGCAATCTCACCAGGTCATAAGTGTGGTTTTTCTGCAGTGACTGCATCTCATCCTGCATAGCATCCATCCACTGACGCTTCTCGGTACTCTCCACAGCCTCATCATAACTCTCAGGCTCCCCCGCATCAGTCAGCAAGACGAATTCTGATGCGGAATATCTAGCGGGCGGGTGCCTGGCCCGATCTGACCTCCGTAAGGCCGGCTCAGGGGCCGGTGTAGGCACATCATCAGTAATATCCTCAGCGACTCCTGGATCACCATCAGTGGTGATATCATTATCCGGAAGTATATCAACTCCATGTGCAGGCGCGAGCTCGGCAGTCTCCTCAGCATCATCAGCTCCAATCATAGGTGACTCTGCAACAGTGCGAGAGTCAACTTCCAACTCAACAGTCCCCTCAGGATCACCAATAGTCTGATCCTCACAGAACACAGCGTCACGGCTACGTACAAGCTTCTTCTCAACTGGATCAAAGAACCTGTACCCAAACTCTCCACTATAGCCGTACCCCAAGAAAATACACTGCCGGGTCTTCGAATCCAGCTTCGATCTCTCGTCCCTAGGGACGTGTATAAAGGCTTTGCAGCCAAATACCCGCAAGTGACTGTAAGAAGGGTCTTTCCCATACCAGACCCTATCAGGAACATCCTCCTGCAAAGCTGAACTCGGCGAGAGGTTGATGACATGCGCTGTAGTGAGAAGAGCCTCGCCCCAGAACATCCCTGGCAGCTTCGACTCAGATAGCATGCATCGAATCCTCTCCATCAGTGTCCGATTCATCCTCTCAGCTACGCCATTCAGCTGTGGCGTCTTGGGCGGGGTCTTCTCATGACGGATGCCATGGTCCCTGCAGTACTCGTCAAATGGACCAATATACTCTCCCCCGTTGTCGGACCTAATGCACTTCAGTCTTTTCCCAGACTGTCTCTCCACCTCAGCGTGGAATCTCCTGAAAGTATCGAGTACCTGATCTTTGGTCTTGATGGCATAGACCCAAAGCTTCCTCGAATGGTCGTCAATGAAAGTGACGAAGTATGATGCTTCTCCTCTAGTCTGGACCTTCAGTGGTCCGCACACATCAGTGTGAACAAGCTCCAATGGCTCCGATCTCCTAGTGGATGTGTGGCTGTGGAATGAGACCCGGTTTTGTTTCCCAGCCATGCAGTGGTCACACCTCTCCAAGTGAACATCAGAAATGTCACTGATCAACTTCTTCTTCGCCAGACATCCCAATCCCTTCTAGCTAATGTGTGCCAGCCTCCTGTGCCATAAGGAAGTGGATGTCTCATCCCTGACGGAGTTGGCCTGAGCAGCTTCAGGCCTCCCCTCCATGTAGTACAAGCCAGAATCTCTGTAACCCCTGGCCATCACAAGTGATCCCCGGATCAGCTTCCAGAAATCTCCTCCAAAGACACTCAGGTGTCCTTCATCTCCAAGTCTGCCAACAGATATCAGATTGAAGCGGATGTCCGGCACATGTCGCACATCCCTCAGAACTAGTAGGGCTCCAGTACTCGTCTTCAAGTGCATGTCTCCACGCCCAAGTACCTTGGACGTATCCCCATTGCCCATCCTTAACACCCCACAGTCATGAGTGGTGTAAGTGGCAAATAGCTCCCTGTTGTGGGAGACATGTGCAGAAGCTCCAGAGTCAACGATCCAGCATCGATCGTCACACGAGAGTGCAGCCGTGACGTCGTCGCCAACAATAATGACGTCGTCCTCCTCAATCGAAACGGTGGCTGCCGTGTGACCCTCATCTTTTCCCTCAGTGGTAATCCCATTCTTCTTCTTTTCGTTCTTCCACGAATAACAGAATTTCTTGATGTGCCCCTTCTTATGGCAGTAGTGGCATTCCACGTTTTGATAACGTGACTTCGACTTGCCCCTACTCTGACTCCTGTCCTCCTTCCTTCCTCGGCTCTTACTCCTTCCTCTCCCCCTGGTTTCAGTAAAGAGAACGTCAGCTCGTGAAGAAGAGCCTGAAGTCCCATGAGACTTTCGTCTCACCTCCTCATTCAAGATCCCGCTCTTGGCGATCTCCATGGAAACAATCCCCTGGGGGGAAGAATTGATCAGAGAAACTCTGACCATCTCCCAAGAGTCTGGAAGTGACTTGAGTAGCCACAATGCATTCACCTCATCTTCAAAGGTCACCTTCATGGCAGTCAGACGATCAATAATCCCTTGGAACTCGTTGACATGATCCAAAATAGGTGAGCCCTCCCGGTATCTGAACTCTCCAAGCTTCTTCAGCAAATATAACTTGTTTATGCCCGTGCTCTTGGCATACAAGGTCTCGAGAGTCTTCCACAGATCCTTTGCATCATTGATGCTAGCCACATGGTTATAGACGTTCGGCTCTACGAACCGTCTAATAAACCCACACAGCTTCCGATGCTCCACCTTCCATTTCGCAGGATCCGTGTCCTTTGGCATCTCCTCAAAGATAGGAGCATGCCAACCCTTCACATATATCAAATCCTCCATCAGTAGATGCCACTGGTGATAATTGGCACCATTCAACTTTATCATCTGATCCGAACCAGAACCTGATGTGGACTCCATCTTGCTCTGTCACTGATCGGACTGACCTCAGTTCTTTGAGCCGACTATTCCACGGAAAGTAATCAAAGAGGACAGGGAGCGGAACAATGGTCGTCACCTACTGCACCCGATCACTAACCTGAAATATTCAATCGGCTCGTCTCAAATCTCAGACAGGTCAGCCCGATAATTGCTCTGATAATGAACTTGCTCGATCACGAACCTCGCTCTGATACCACTTGTTGGGAATGCGAGCAATCAATCCCGACCAGAGCACCTATTTTAAATTTTAGGCGAGCAACCAGCGCGACCGCATTGAGCGGTATGCCATCGCAACAAAATAACACAATGCAAAAGGAATAAAAGCACACAGAGATTTTAACGTGGAAAACCCAATTGGGTGAAAAACCACGGGACGATCGGAGTCCAACCCGAAAAGCCTCCACTAAAAGTGTGTGAAAAACACACGTACGGATTACAGGCTTTCCCTCCACCGATCCACAAAGGATCTTCACCAGCTTCACACTACACAATACAATAAATAGTAACAGAAAAATTGCAAGTTACCGACCGGCGGATGAGACCGATTACACAAATCCTCTCCAAGATGCCTCTTCGAATCCTTACTAATATCTGCTCCAGATCCAATCCGTGTAGGCGAAGTACTCCTTGTCAACGTCGTACAACAACGTCTGAAAGCTCTCCCAAACTAAGACGATTGCCGCAAAGGCCTCTCTAGAAATCTTTCAATGCTTGAGTTTGGAGAGAAGTGGATGCCTTACCCCTCTTCCTTCATCCCTATTTATAGTGCCAAAATCAAGGAGGTAGGTGTGGTAGATGGCATGTGGATGAAGCTTCCATGAAGCTTCCTTGGTCAAAAACACATGTCATGAAACTTCCTTTGGACAATTTCCTAGAAGCTTCCTTTAAGAGCACATGTTGAATTTCAAGTCAAAGACGGCTAATCCTTTTCATACTTGTCATGAAACACGTGCTTGAAAAGTATGATCAAAGTTGGCTAGCCTCTTTCACACTTAGGAGGAAATTATCTTAACAATGGTTTTCTAAAAAAAGAAGATAAATTTGAAATTCATCAAAGAAGGATAAACACAGAAAATAGAAAAGCAGAAGAATAAGGATGATACCCAATAAGAAAATAAGATAGCATTTGATAGAGCACCTTTCAGAAATCTTCTTCTTCTTCTCTCTTCTTTTCTAGTGCTTATGCTGCTACAGATTTAGTGAAGAATATAAGAATACTTTTTGGATCAAGGAGCTTATAATCCTTGCAATCTTCTCAAGCCAGGATTCATCATCAATCAAGGATCCAATACACTTAGTGTCTATAGCCCTCAGAAATTTGCTGAGAGAGGGCTAATCATTGAAGACTTTACTCTTCATACCTTCCTTTCTATTTTATTCTTTTCTTATACTGATTAAGTAAAGAGTTTTAAGAATCTATTATCAAAGGATTTATTCCTTGGTTATAAGACTATTCTTATCAAAAGACTCAGTGGTTCAAGATTTAATTATCAAAAGAACTATTTGTTGGTTCTAAGAGTCTCCTTATCAAAACGACTCGGGAACTAGGATAATATATTCCTACCAAGGTGGTAGAATAGTGGATGCACCCATATTTTAGGAAACCAATATAGTTTTGGTGTCGTTTGTGCCGTGTTTTCTTTTCTGAGCCGTGCATTTACTTACTGCCTTTATATTTATTCTGGCTAATTATCTATGAGTGCAAATTCAGTAAATTTATTAAGTATAATTTTAAATCTATAATCACCACCCCCATCTAGGGAATTCTTTGAGAATTTTAATCAACTGTTTACAATTTCAATTGGTATCAGAACTAGGTTGATCAAATAAAAGTTAACACCTTGATCAAAAAAATCAGAATAATTGTAAAGTTACATATATATATAAGTATATTTTCAAAATGCCATTAAATAGTTTCAAAAGATTTTCATCCACAAGACCTCCAATATGTGACTTAGAGAAGTTCACACTCTAGAAGGCCAGAATCAAACTATAAATGAATTTTATTGATGAGGGTATTTTTGGTTCTATTCTTACAGGATAACTTATGTTATAAAGGAAGGACGCAAGTGAAAACACCACATCAAAATCAGTCTCATGGGCTTAAGGGACTGAAGAAGAAAAGAGAGTGGAAGACTAGTGAAAGTTTCAAGGTAGTCTAATCACCTAGAGGGGGTGAATAAGTGTATCTGTTTTTCTTAGTCTTTTATTAATATATAAAAATCATGCACAGAAAATCAACCCATCACAGATTACACCCAGATATTATAGTAATTCCCCAGATTATGGGTACGTCCACAATCCCCCTCCACCTATCTAGCTGTATCCTAGACAAGGCATCCCCTTTTCTTTCTCAGATCAAATAATCTTACAACTCAGAGTCTGTAACGCCCCTGATTTTCCAAGATTTATTTAAATCCTTTAGTGACGTATTTTGACGTCAGGGCGTTACTTTGAAGCTTGTTTAACGGGTGTCGTTGTTGGAGCGTGGATTTTTGCTCATTGGTACCCAGGGTTTTAACTTAGAATGTTAGCACGGCTAATTTCTTGTGATTTTTGATATTCCCTTGCGAGTCGGGGTTCGTTTTGGAAAACGACGGAGCCTTTTTGGGAATGGTGGTGATTTGACTTTGGGGTATTTTTTTACCTGAGTTTGGTTTGTCGGATCTTAGTTCCGACTTCACCATTGAATTCGTAGTGTCGGTATTTAGCTACGACACGATTTTCGTAGAAACCTCAATTTGTGTGATTTTTGGTCAATTGGACGTTTTAATTATAATAATAATAATATATTATTATAATATATTATCTATTCTATATAAATAGCCTACGATTAGACGTAAACCTTATTCATCATCCCCTTCCCAAAACCGTCGGCCTTTTGCGAAAGAGCGAGAACGGCAGACACTTCTGAGCTTTCAGCCGCCGATTATAGGAGCTCTGGAGCACGAAATCGTCGTCAAATAGTAGATCCTGATAGCTCTCACCAAGATCTACATTTCTACGGTGAGTTTTTCCCGTTTCATCGATTTTTAGAGATTAATGTATGTGATTTTAACCCTCTTTCATCCTGAAAAGTTTCAAGAATTGCTGCTTGGGTGTTTTTGCGGCCAGATCCTTGAGGAGAAGCGTTGCTTGGCCGGATTTCTGGAGGTTGAGGCAAGTGTGCTTTCTCACCCTTGCCAAGTTCGTTTCTTGTGTTCTTTGTGGCTTTTCTTCCCTTTTCTCCTTAGATTTTAGGAGTGGTGTAGGGTTTGGCCAAGGACGGCCTGCTGCGTGTGTAGGATTTACAGTTAGGTCAAGGTAAGTTTTGTCAAATTTGACAGTTATTCTAAGTAAAATTCATTTTATATGATTGCTAGTCTAGACAAACTCATTGAGTATAAGTCTGTTAATTTGTTTAAATTCATCTTATATGGTCGTCAGTCTAAGTTAGATTTAGACGTCTATGATAGTTGGATAATTCTTCGTATATAGTGGGTCAAAAAAATCGTCGAAAATCCTCTAAACTCATCGGGTGAAGGTTGATTTGGTCCAAGTAAAATTCGGCAAGTATCAGTTAGAGCAGATTCAAATTCATCGAGTATCTGAGGTAAATTCGTCTAGTATGAGGCTTCGCGTTGTGTGGATTAGGCATGTCACGAAGAGCACTGAGTGATCCTTGAGCCTGAGTTAAATTCATCGAGTTATCTTGACGAATTCATCTGGTAATGCTAGCTTAGCGTTTAGTCCGTCGAGTATAAGCCTTGACATTGAGTGAGATTAGAGTTTAAGTCAAATTCGTCGAGTTATCTCGATAAATTCGTTGAGTAATTCCAGTGGAGTTGAGTGTTTAGCCCTTGGCGTTGAGTGTCTGTGAGAATAAGTATAAAGCATTGAGTGCGTTAAATACACTCAACGCGGCGTTAAGTGAGGGCAGAATCATTGAGTTTAGCTGTTTAACGTCGAGTGCGCTGAATGCACTCAACGCGACGTCGAGTTGACTCGACGCTTTTCCTTGGACTTAGTATTTTGGGCCGATTCGTCGTGTATCCATTGTATTCGTCGAGTATACTCGATGAATCAGCTTGGACTTAGAGAAATTTCTCCGAATTGGGTCTAATTTGTCGGGTATGACTTAGAATGATTTTACTTGGGAACTTTCTCCCTTTATGACAAAGGAGAGTTCCCATGGCTTAGTTGAGGTTATATGTGTTTATGGATGATAAGTGTAATCTTTTGTTGGTAGTGGATATAGGAACCCAAACCTAGTGCCAAATTGTGAATCATTACACTACTAGTGATATTTTTGGACTGTGGGGTTAAGTTGGACAAAGTGGCCATCACCACAGTACCTTGTTAATAAGTTTGGATTAATGGGTTGAGGTTGATATTGAGGCCACCACCCTTGTGTCCTGTTGACACAATTGGACTGTCTGGTTGTGTTGGATAATGTTGCCACCACCACAGTACCTTCTTGAAATGTTTTGGGTCTGTAAGTTCGGGTTGGACAGTGTGGCCACCGACTTAGGACCATTTCCTTCCAGTGTTAATGATTCATACGAGTAGAATTGTTAAGACTTTTTCCTCGTATTATACAGATATATGTTGCTCTGCTTACTCTGGCAGGTATTCCCAAAGCATGGCTTCGTTTCACACTTAGTGCAATTTCCATACTCTTGGACTTTATAAGTTAAATCTTTATTCACTGTCTATAGCTATTTTGTTGTGTTCTAACAACTTCCTTATATTTGAGTTGGTAACCCTTATACCTGTTTGGTTTATTACTAACTTTTGATCTTTGATCACCACTTATATAATCTTGTCGAGGTATTTTTTTTTGTGAATTCCTCAGGTTTGGAGTTGTAGCCAGTTGAGCGGCTGAGAGTTTTGGTTTTGGCTGGTGTTCTACATCTGTCTTTTTCTCATCAGTCGTGAGGTAGTTGTTGTTTGTATTTCCTTTAGTTCAGACATACATGCAATTTAGTGGATTCGTGTCAGGATTGTTGATGCCATTGGATTTTGTTTAATGTTAAGTACTTGTTAGCTGGTAAGCCTTTTTTTATATGACTGTGTGGATTTACTTACTCTCTGGAAAGGTTTTATATTAGGGTGCATGTTAGATATTTTAAATTATTAAAGTTTTACTTCTATCTCATGCATATCATTTTCTAAAAGCTAAATTCACTATATCTTTTTGAATGTACAAACTAATTTCTATTCTTATACTAAATCTAAAGTCTTGTATACCATGAGTTGTCCTATATGGATGTTTTTTGCTCATATAGGATGTCAAATAATATAAACAAATTATTTTTCGCAGCGTACGGTTATATTTTCAATTGTGGACAAGTTGATCCACTGAGCCGAGGGATACGACCATCCAAAACTTAACCTAAAACATTATTTTATCACATCATAACTTAGTGTTTTCATAAACTGTGTTGGTATTGGTGTTTGCCTGAACATCTACAGTTATCCCATGCACGGCGTTACATCACAACATGTGTTTTCTCTTACTCTGATATACATTTAAATTCGGAGAAAATGCAAGTCGTGACAGTTGGTATCAGAGGGAGGTTGTTTGACAATTGGTCGAGCAACCATCTCAAGTTTGTTTTAAGTTGAAAAAGTTCCATTGCATACACACACAAATGTGTCATCAATACATCTTGGGTGAAGCATGAACATAAGCATGACAAGAAGTATACGAGGCATATTATGTAGTATGTGATGCATAATATGTGTTTGTATATGGATCCTCATAGGAGGCAACATATGACTGTTATGTAGTATGAGATGTATAACAATCATCACATGAATGCACATTAGATAGTTTCTTTTTGTTGCATGCGATATTATGTAGTATAAGATGCATAATATTTCATGTGTACGCCGCTCATAATATATACTAAGGCTTTAATTAGATTGCATAACACAACATGCATGACATATCATTGCATTAGCACACGGGTCAAGCTAAAGATTTATATGATGACATATGTACACATATGGTTTTGAGTAAAAAAGAATAGAAATTCATGCATTCATGGTTTAGGCACATGAGTAAGTAGGATGACGGTATTTCATCCTAAGTTTAGGCATGACATCATTAATGAAATTCCCAGAGCAAGTTAGCTGCTTAAGCAAGTATTTATACATGTATGGTCTGAACAAAGTTGTGCAGCCTAACAGTAAGCTAGGTTTTGATTAGTTGTTAATTGTGTTATTAGAATGTCGAGACATCCTGCGATGAGGCCAACGCCCCAATCTGAGGGCGAGTCATCAGGAGCTCAGAATGAGGCCGTGATAGAAGTACTGTGATAGAGCAATGAGGCCCTGTCTAGGTAAATGTTGGAGATGTAGTCGCAGATCCAGGCTTTATTGTCTGTTGTTTCCGGGCAACCAATTAGAATGCAAGACCCTGTTATAGGTCAATCTATTCCCGTCCCCCTTCTCCTCTAGTTCCCCTAGTTGTGTTGCCACAAGAGATGAACTTCATCTCACATTTACAGCGATTAGGACCTCCTACCTACAATGGTAGGGCAGAATTCATGGCTTTGGACGACTGGATTATAGCTATCGAGGAGATGTTCTCTTACTCAGGAGTTTCTACCGACCAGAGAGTAATGGTCGCTGCCTACCAGCTGAAGGGTTTGGCAAAGAGCTGGTGATTGAGAGAAAAGGAGAACTTGAAGGACGGATGTTCGTGGGAAGACTCTAAGGAGATATTGCCGAGAAAGTTTCTGCCGTCGGTCGAGCTGGACCGCTTGATGAATAATTTTCTGCACCTGAAGTAGAGGAAGCTCACAGTGAGTGAGTATGAGGTGGAATTTAGTAAGCTGAGCTGGTTTGCCCCTAACCTGGTATCCTTTAAAGCTAATAGAGTTAAGCGCTTCCTAGGTGGTCTTAGGAATGACATCCAGTAACTAGACAGTGCTTATGGATCAAAAAGTTATGCTACTATAGTAGAAGCCGCCCTAAAGGTCGAAGCAATAGACAATGCTAAGAATCGAGGCCAGCAGATGAGGAAGGATAAGAGGAAGTACGATGGAGGTAAGGACTCTAAAGAATCTGGTCCTGCTTCAAGGAAGAGAAGCAAGGAGGTGTGCAGTTTCTATGGTCGGTCGGGCCACCCGTTTGATAAATGTTTCAAGAGAATAGAAGCTCAGAAGAAGAAGCAAGTGCATGCTATTCTGGTCGCTCCCATGGGAGATCTGGTATGTACTATGTGCAAGCGAAAGGGGCACGATGCTGCCCATTGCTGGTTTAAAGATAAGGTCTGCATTCAGTGCGGATAAAATGGACATCTCAATTCAAAGTGCCCGCAGACTCAGCCCACGTTACACCCAGTGCCACTTTAAGCTTTGCTGCCGCCGCAGCGATTAGACAAAGGGAAGAGCAAGCTGAACGTGGTGTCCATGGTGGAAGTGCAGATGTATACACAAGTGATTTCAGGTTAGATTCTAACCTTGCTTTGGTTTCTTCCTTTTTAGCTCGAAGTTATAGTATCGATGTTTTTTGGCTAGTTACGTATGTGATTTTATAGGAAGGTTTAAGGTAAAGAATCGCTGGGCACACATTCTCTTTGATTCCGGTGCTACCAACTCATTTGTGACTAGGGTCTTTGTTGAGCATCATCGTTTGACCCTCAATCGTGCTGGTGATGTGTTTCGTGTCAAGTTTCCCTCTGGTGTTTTTGTGGTGTCGAACCAAGGTATTCAGAGTTGTCCAATTCAGTTAGGCAATTTTCTAGCTGTTGCTGATTTGAAGGTGATAGACCTGGAAGATTTTGAAGTGTTTTTGGGCATGGACTGATTGTCCAGATATGAGGTGGTCATTCAGTGCAAGGGCAAGCGCTTGGATTTCAAGATGGACAACAACCAGCCCAGGAGTATTTATGGTTATCCACGCTAGGATTCCCCAATTATTTCAGCGGTATTTGCTCGGAAGCTTTTAGATTCCGGTTGTTTTGCTTATTTGGTATCTGTTTTGTGAACCGTTTGTAGTTTGCTGCGTGTCGAGGATCTTCCGGTGGTGCATGAGTTTTCTGATGTATTCCCAGATAATCTTCCCGGTCTTCCACCTGAGAGAGATGTAGAGTTTGTTATAGACCTTGAGCCGAGTACTCGTCCTATTGCTAAGGAACTATACCGTATGGCCCCTCGTGAGCTGGAAGAGTTGCGCACTCAGCTGTATGAGTTATTGCAGTGTGGTTTAATTTGGCCGTGTTCTTTGCCTTAGGTGTGCTCCCGTGTTGTTTGTAAAGAAGAAGGATGAATCCATGTGGCTGTGCATTGACTATAGGGAACTGAATAAGGTGACTATCAAGAATAGATATCCCTTACTTTGAATATATGATTTATTTGATCAGTTGCGTGGTAGTACTGTATTTTAGAAGATTGACCTTCATTTAGGATACCATCAGTTGAGGATTCGTGAGACGAATATTCCATAGACTGCCTTCCGTTCTTGGCATGGACATTTTGAGTTCTTCGTGTTGTTTTTTAGTTTAACCAATGCACCCTCTGCCTTCATGGACATGATGAACAAAGTGTTCAAGGATTTTCTGGACCCTTTTGTGGTCGTGTTTATAGACGATGTTCTAATTTATTCCCGCAGTGCTGAGGAGCATGCCCAACACTTGCATTAGGTTCTATCTGCTTTAAGAGAGCATAAGTTGTTTGCTAAGATGAGCAAGTGTGAGTTTTGGCTACCCCATGTTTGCTTCTTGGGTCTTGTGGTTAATAAGGACCGAATTTCCGTTGACCCAGAGAAGTTTTCTGCTGTAATGGATTGGAGCAGACCTACCACACCCAAAGAGATAAGAAGCTTCCTAGGGTTGGCAAGATATTATAGAAGGTTTGTGGAAGGTTTCTCTTCATTGTCTACGTTGTTGACTAAGCTTACGCAGAGGAACGCGACGTTCATTTGAAGATATAAGTGCGAAGAAGCTTTTCAGGAGTTGAAAAAGAGATTATGTACTGCTCCGGTGTTAACCTTGCCTACCGAGGGGATAGAGTATGTTGTTTATGTAGATGAATGACACGTTGGACTTGGTTGCGTTTTGATGCAAGAAGGCAAAGTGATTGTGTATGGGTCGAGGCAGTTAAAGACACATGAAAGAAATTACCCTACACATGATTTAGAGTATGCCGCTGTGATTTATGCTTTGAAGGTATGGAGGCATCTGTTGTATGGTACCTTGTGCAAGATCTATACAAACCATAAGAGTTTGAAGTATGTTTTCACTCAGAAGGAGTTGAATTTGCGCCAGTGAAGATGGTTAGAATATGCCGCAGATTATGATGTTGAGATCCAATTCCATCCAGGAAAAGCTAATGTGGTAGCCGATGCACCGAGTAGGAAGACCGCACAAATATTTGGGCTATCAGTGGAATCCTTGGTAGAAGAGTTTCTATTAATGGGTATCTCGGTCGGAAGTAGCGACTCATCAAGTAATTTTGAAGTGTTAGAGCCCACGTGGATTACACTTATAAAGCTTCATCAAAAGGATGATCCTGATCTGCTGTACCTCTACAATAGAACTGAGAAAGGGGAGTTACCAGACTTTTCCATTAATGAAGCGGGTACTTTGAAGTACCGCGATAGATATTGTATCCCCGCTGTTGAGGATATCCGAGTTAAGTTGTGCAATGAGGCGTATGGTTCTAGTGTTGCCTACCACCCTTGTTCTACAAAGATGTATAGAGATCTGAAGCAGATCATTTGGTGGTATGGTATGAAGAAGGATATAGCCAAGTTCTTGTCAGAGTGCTTCACTTATAAGCGAGTTAAGGCCGATCATGGAAGGCCTGGAGGCAAGTTGTCACCTTTAGAAATTCCACGTTGGAAATGAGAGAGTATTTCTATGGATTTTATTACTAGTTTGTCGGGATCTCCCCGTAGACACGATTCAGTTTGGGTTATTGTTGATAGACTGATGAAGTATGCTCACTTCATGCAGTTCAAGATAGATTACTCCACGAAGATAGCAGAGTTGTACTTGGATGAAGTTATTAGGATACATGGAGTGCTAGTGACCATTGTATCGGATCGAGACTCCAGGTTTACGTCTCGCTTTTGGAAAAGTTTACAGGAAGGATTGGGTACCGATCTAAGGTATTCAACTGCTTATCATCCACAGACAAATGATCAAACTGAAAGGGTAAATCAGATTTTGGAGGATATGACCAGATGTTATATTTTAGACCAAGAGGAGCATGGGATGAGCGACTCAGATTAATGGAGTTCGCTTATAACAACAGTTATCAAGAGAGTTTGCAGATGACCCTGTTTGAGGCTTTGTATGAGAGACGTAACAGAACTCCCTTATTTTGTGCTGAGGTTGGCGAAAGGCCGTTGTTGGGTACAGAAGCCTTAGAAGGAATGGATATTTCTGTGAAGCATATTAGAGAAAAGCTTCGAATAGCTCAGGAGCGTTATGAAAAGAATGCTAATTGATGAAGGACTGATTTGTAATTTGGGGTTGGGAACATGGTGTTTCTTAAAGTTTCCCCGATGTATGGCGTCAAGAGATTTGGAAAGAATCACAAGTTGGATCCTAGGTATATGGGACCCTTTGAAATTATTGAAGTATTGGAATGTCATCTTATAGGATGGATTTGCCCGCAAGTTTTCCTGGTGTCCACGACGTGTTTCGCGTAAGCCAGTTGCGGAAGTGTGTGCTTAGCGATCGATAGATTCTTAATGATGTGCCCTAGTTGGAGCCTAACCTTTCTTATGTCGAAGTGCCTGTTTGCATTTTGGATACTCAAGATCGAGTGTTGCGGAGGAAGACCATACCTATGTTTAAAGTTTTGTGGCGGAATAAAGACGTGGAAAGCGTGACTTGGGAGTTGGAGTTAGCTATGAGGGAGGCTCATCCTCATCTGTTCTCCTTATTTCTTTCGGCATATGTTTCTATTCTATAATCATTGATTATTTTCCTTCCATAGTGGAATAGTTTGTGCGTAAAGTTTCAGGACGAAACTTTCTTTTATGGGGAGTGGTTGTAATGCCCCTGATTTTCTAAGATTTATTTAAATACTTTACTGACGTATTTTGACGTCAGGGCACTACTTTGATGCTTATTTAACAGGTGCCGTTGTTGGAGCGTGGATATTTGCTCATTGGTACCCGGGGTTTTAACTTAGAATGTTAGCATGGCTAATTTCTTGTGATTTTTGATATTCCCTTGCGAGCCGAGTTTCGTTTTGGAACACGGCAGAGCCTTTTTGGGAATGGTGGTGATTTGACTTTGGGTAATTTTTACCCGAGTTTGGTTTCTCGGATCTTAGTTCTGACTTCGCCGTTGGATTCGTAGAGTCAATATTTAGCTACGTTGTGATTTTCGTAGAAACAAGAGTTAGTGCGATTTTTGGTTAATTAGACGTTTTAATTATAATAATAATATATTATTATAATATATTATCTATTCCATATAAATAGCCTCTGATTAGACGTAAAGCCTATTCATCATCTCCTTCCCGAAACCATCGGCCTATTGCGAAAGAGCGAGAACGGCGGACACTTCTGAGCTTTCGGCCGCTGATTGCAGGAGATTTAGTGCTCGAAATCGTCGTCGAAGAGTAGATTCAGATAGCTCTCACCAAGATCTACATTTCTACGGTGAGTTTTTCCTGTTTCATCAAATTTTAGAGATTAAGGTATGCATTTTTGACCCTCTTTTGTCCTGAAAAGTTTTAGGAATTGCTGCTTGTGTGTTTTTACAGCTAGATCTGTGAGGAGAAGCATTGCTTGGCTGGATTTCTTGAGGTTGAGGCAAGTGGTGCTTTCTCACCCTTGCTAAGTTCATTTCTTGTGTTCTTTGTGGATTTTCTTCCCTTTTCTCCTTATATTTTTGGAGTGGTGTAGGGTTTGGCCAAGGACGGCCTACTGCGTGTGTAGGATTTCTAGTTAGGTCAAGGTAAGTTTCGTCGAATTTGATAGTTAGCCTAAGTAAAATTCATTTTATATGACTACTAGTTTAAATAAACTCAGCGAGTATAAGTCTATTATTCTGTTTAAATTCATCTTATATGGTCGTTAGTCTAAGTTAGAATTAGACGTACATGACAGTTGGGTAATTCGTCGTATATAGTGGGTCCAGAAAATCATCGAATATCCTCTAGACTCATCCGGTGAAGGTTAATTTGGTCATAGTAAAATTTGGCGAGTAACAGTTGGATCAGAGTCAAATTCATCGAGTATCCGAGGTAAATTTATCGAGTATAAGGCTTGTTGAGTGGATTAGGTATGACAAAGAGAGCGTTGAGTGATCCTTGAGCCTAAGTTAAATTCGTCGAGTTATCTTGACGAATTTGTCTAGTAATGCTAGCTTAGCGTTGAGTCCGTTGAGTATAAGCCTTGACGTTGAGTGAGATTGGAGTTTAAGTCAAATTCATCGAGTTATCTCGACGAATTCGTCGAGTAATGCTAGTGGTGTTGAGTGTTTAGCCCTTGGCGTTGAGTGGCATTGAGTGTCTGTGAGACTAAGTATAAAGCGTTGAGTGCGCTGAATACACTCAATGCGTCGTTAAGTGTACTCAACGCGGCGTTGAGTGAGGGAAGAATATTTGAGTTTAGCTATTTGACATCGAGTGCGTTGAATGAACTCAACGCGACATCGAGTTGACTCGATGCTTTTCCCTGGACTTAGTATTTTGGGTCAATTCGTCGTGTATCCATTGTATTCGTTGAGTATACTCGACAAATCGGCTTGGACTTAGAGAAATTTCGCCTAATTGGGTCTAATTCGTCGGGTATGACTTAGAATGATTTTACTTGGGAACTTTCTCCCTTTATGACAAAGGAGAGTTCCTGTGGCTTAGTTGAGGTTATAGGTGTTTATGGATGATAAGTGTGGCCTTTGGTTGGTAGTGGATACAGGACCCCCAACCTAGTGCCAAATTTTGAATCATTATACTGCTAGTGATATTTTTAGACTGTGGGGTTAAGTTGGACAAAGTTTCCATCACCACAGTACCTTATTAATATGTTAGGATTGATGGGTTGAGTTGGATATTGAGGCCACCACCCTAGTGTCCTGTTGAGACAATTGGACTGTCTGGTTGTGTTGGACAATGTTGCCACAACCATAATACCTTCTTGAAATGTTTTGGGTATATAAGTTCGGGTTGGACAGTGTGTCCACCGACTCAGAACAATTTCCTTCTGATGTTAATGATTCATATGAGTATAATTGTTAAGACTTTTTCCTCGTATTATATAGAAAAGTGACAGGCACGGGCCTTCGGCCCTGGGGGCATTCAGCGGGGGTGCGACAATCGGCGGGGTGCGATATTCGGCGGGGTGCGACATTTGCCAGGATGCGACATTCGCCAGTGGTATGACATTTTTCGTGGGGACGATATTTATCATGGACGACAACATTTGTCGGGAGCGGCGACATTTGTCGTGGGCAACAACATTTTTCATGGACAGTACCCACCCCATATGGCCTCGTGCGACAGTACCCGACCGTCGACGGCGGGCTTTGCCCGCTTCCGGCAGGCTCCGTCCACTCCCGACAGGCTCCGCCCGACCCGCAACATATACATATGAGTACTCAAAATTACCGTAAAAAAATATAAATCAAGAATACAATTTTTATTTTGTAAAACAAATTATATTTTAACGTTAAAACATTAATTTTTCTCTTATCATTCCTAGCTAGAGACAATAGGTTTAGGGTGTCTAGTGTTTTTATTTTTTGTATTTTAATAATGTAAAGTTGTGTAATTACCTAAAAGGATATTGTCTTTATAATATACTAATATAAAGTTTGGTATAATTGGTGTAATTATGAATATAACTATAAGGGCAATATAGGGACATCAGACAATGTTTCACCAAAGAGTAGTTTTTGTATATTAGTAGAGATATATGTTGCTCTGCTTACTCTGGCAGGTATTCCCGAAGCAAGGCTTCGTTTCGCACTTGGTGCAATTTCCATACTCTTGGACTTTATAAGTTAAATCTTTAATCGCTGCCTATAGCTATTTTGATGTGTTCTTACGGCTTCCTTATATTTGGGTTGGTAACCCTTATTCCTGTTTGGTTTATTGCTAACTTTTGATCTTTGATCACCACTTGTATAATCTTGCTGAGCTATTCTTTTTTGTGAATGCCTCAGGTTTGGAGTAGTAGCCGGTTGAGCGACTAAGAGTTTTGTTTTTGGCTAGTGTTCTGCTGCTGTCTTTTCCTCAGTAGTCGTGAGGTAGTTATTGTTTGTATTTCCTTTAGTTCAGACATACATGCAATTTAGTGGGTTTGTGTCAGGATTGTTGACGCCCACTGGATTTTGTTTAATGTTAAGTACTTGTTAGCTGTTAATCCTTTTTCTATTTGATTGTGTGGATTTACTTGCTCTCTGGGAAGGTTTTATGCTAGATTGCACATTAGATATTTTAAATTATAAAAGTTTTACTTCTATCTCATGCATATAATTTTCGAAAAGCTAAAGTCACAATATATTTTTGAACATACAAACTAATTTCTATACTTATATTAAATCTAGAGTCATGCATACCATGAGTTGTTCTATATGGATGTTTTTTGCTAATGTAGGATGTCAAATAATATAAACAATCTATTATCCGCAGCGTACGATTATATTTTCAATTGTGGACTAGTTGATCCACTGAGCCGAGGGGTACGACAATCCAAAACTTAACCTAAAACATGTTTTTCTCACATCATGACTAAGTGTTTTCATAAACTGTGTTGGTATTGGTGTTTGCTTGAACGTCTGAAGTTATCCCTTACACAGCGTGGCATCACGACACACATTTTCTCTTACTCTGATATACATTTAAATTCGGAGAAAATGCGGGTAGTGACAGAGTCCTTGACTCCTATAACTCAGGAACACAATAGGTCCCCTCCCTCAGATTCACTTCTTGAATCCTTGCTTAGGTGAATGGCAGCAACCCTACCTTAGAGTGGAAACACTCCTACAGCTCAAATTCACCAGGTGAATCTTACCTCAGATCTTCACAAGACCTTCCTCGGGCTTAAAGCTAAGCCCTATAATCAGGCCTTCAAACAACCCATCACTCAGGTTGTCAGCACAGCCCCATACTCAGATCTCAGGGGGATCTTATAATAAACAGAGTAAGTAAGTTTATTACAAATACTTAGAGTCAGTTAAGATAAAACTTTGAAGCTTGAGTCATCTTTTGCCTTCTCAGTGAAAATCCTTTCTTCTTGATCAACACTTGAATAGTGGAGATTTGTCTTATTTGCTGGTTCAGTGCTGCACTTTTTATCTAGATGAAGTCCTCTTTTTTATAGAGACAGCTTTCTTTCTTGAAGCTTGAACTTCTTTTTCTGTCTAAGAAAATATTGCTTTAATATTCTATTGCTTTTTAAGGTCGGCAAATCTTTTATAAGTTCTCAAGGATCTCAGAAACTTCTCTTATTCTTCTTAAGGTTTGATGCCCCTACCTTCTCTTTTTATATCTCTGACCATTCTAATGGTCGGGACATTAGAAAAATAAGGTCCAATCACCTTTCAAAAAGGATTGGTGTGACATCTGCTTTTGGCGCCCCCGTAAATTTGAAATCACGTTAACAGAGTTGACTTTACAATAATGTTTTCTCTTGAGTGTGATCACAATAATATCATTGTGGGAGTATTTCTCACTCAACAGTATTTGACTTAGATTGAATTTTCTACTTCCTTCAGCTGTTATCACAACGATACTTTACTCAACACCATTTACTTGCTTTAGCTGACTTATCCTTGTCATCATCTCCAATCATGTACATTGGTCTGACATTAAAGCCAACTTTGCCAATCCATGGATTTCTGTGATGAAGGCTTCTTTTTGTATATCCTTCCTTGTTACTTCATAACCTCTATCTAGGCCAACTACTTAGAGTTGAACTTCAACTTAGATTTTTGTCCTTCCACTTTGAGGACTTCTTCTTATCATGATGACAAATACTTTTGTTAGTACAAACTGGAATCCACTGATTCTGGCAGTCATGTAGCTGACTTCAAGTCCTTTGATCAATTTTATAGAAATACCATTTTGTTAGGTCTACTATAAAAATTATATTGTTGTGTGCTTCTTGTAAACACCCAATGATATCTTACTTGGATGCTTTTCCTATATGTGTCACAATATATGATTATCAAATACAAAATGTACTTATCTTTCAATGAGGGTCTTCTTCAAATCTGGAACATTGAGGGCAATTTTTCCAATAATATCCCCATATTTGAAAAAGTCGGAATCCCATAAATGATAAGGTACAAGAAGGGATTAAAATTCTATTTTATCATAGAGATTAAATTTATGTAGATGTAGATGCACCTCCTGGAAGTACCCCTCCTACAGCAGTTCCTCCTTTTGGATTGAATAGGTGTGTTGGCTAATGGGCATTGCTACTCTCCCCCTTTCTATCTTCTTCAAATAAACTTTTTAGTCTTCTACTTTGTAGCATTCCACATGATGCGTTAGGATTTGAATCATGTGGACAATATTGCCCTTTATCTCTATGATTTTTGTCGACCACCTTTCTTGAACCAAATTTATGGTCTTGTCCATGTATGACTCAAAGAAGATTCTCTACTCAGTTAGCATTGTCCTTATTTGATCAATTTGTATTTGGACAAAACTTTCTGCATTCTAGGACACTGCTAGAACCTCCCCCTCACTAGGTGAAATAATTGGGGTGCATATTTTTTCAATAGTCTCCCCCTCAATTGACGCCATTCCAAACAATCTTGTCCTTGTACTTTTAGGGTTTGTCTTGAGAGAGTGGATGAGATATGGCAAGTTGAAGGGAGAAGAAAAAGAGTTTACCGAGCCTCAAATTCTTTTATAATTGTTTATATATATATATTTTAAGTATAATTATATTTACTTTATTGGAATGCAAAACATCGTGTATATTGAACCGTTTGTTTTTGTTTACAATGTGATTGATGGTCAGAATTTGTCCTTTCTGATTGTAACTACAACTTGTGAAATACAACTCATATATGATTGCGTGCTAGACATCACAATCAAATCCAAATCCAATGGATGTGATGAATTAATATATTATTCTTGACTTAACAACCCATCAGATGAGAGTCATTGTGTTCATCACAGAAATGAATGTCATTTTGTCAATCCAAAAAATATCATTTTGTCCACACAAAACGATGTCTCCTTTGACTTCTTCCATTGATCAGAATAATATAAACACATCCTTTATTTGTCACTGTTCTCTTTCAAATTTGGCCAAGCAGGCTTGGTTAGTGTCCTAACATATACTTGTTGGCAAAATAGAATATTATCATAATTGACTGATAGAACTTAACCTTGTAGGAGATTTATTCTTAGTTAAGCATACCCAATTATATTTTAAAAATATTAAAATTTTCTTCATCCAGAGGTTTGGTGAAGATATTTGTCACTTGTTTGTCAGTGGGGACAAACTCAAGGTAGATGACTTCTTTCTCAGCATATTCTCCTATGAAGTGGTACCTAATCTCAATGTGTTTAGTACTACTGTGATACACGAGATTCTTAACAATTGATTTTGCACTTGATAAATCACAGAACATTAGATTTTTACTTAGTTGTATTTTGTAATCCAGTAGTTGATGTTAGATCTACAATAGTTGGGCACAAAACTTTTACCTAAATTATACTCTGACTCTACTATAGAGATTGTGACACTTGTTTGCTTCTTGCTTCTCTAGGAGACTAGCCTTATCTCAAGGAATTGGCATGTCCCTAAGGTATATTTACAATCTTCTTTATAACCTGCAAAATCTACATTTGAATAATCTGCCAGCTCAAAATCATTATTCCTAATGTACCATAAGCCAAGATGTTGTGTGCCCTTAAGGTATCTCAGAATCCTCTTTGTAGCTGTGTAATGTGATTCCTTAGGAAATGCCTGATACCTAATACATACACATGTAGCATATATGATATCTGGTCTTCTAGCAGTCAAGTAAAGCAAGGTGCCAATTATATACTTGTTCATGGTTTCATCCAAAGATTTCCCTTTTCTCATCCTTGTCCCAGGATATATTTGACCTCATAAGAGTTTTTATGGTGGAGGCTCCTTCATACCCAATTTGTTGATTAACTCCGTAGTAAATTTAGTCTGGGAGATGAATATTCCATCTTCAAACTATTTTACTTGGAGATATAAGAAATACTTAAGCTCTCTTATAGGGCTCATCTCAAATTCCCCATGCATCAGGTTAACAAACCTCTCATAGAGGTTATCATCTATAGAGCTAAATATAATTGTTGGAGCCGATGGTTCACATTTCCTTAGTTTGATAATATCAATTCTCATGTTGTATTGATCACATCTTGTGTTTGGTAGAGTGTGCAGGTTTACAGGTTAATGTGAAGCGAGAAACTTTGCTCTGGCACCTACCGCTGCGCAGTAGCTATTACCATCGGGCGGTAGCCTGAATTAAATTGGTATGGAGTTCAGGATGCTACTGTGTCACACAAGATCTATCGCATGCGCTATCTTACTCAACGCTCCTCGAGACAGAGGCGTTGAGATCAAGCTACTGCCGAGCTATAACTTGACACCGTGCAACACTACCTCACTCAACGAGCGTCGAGTGTATCGAGACGACTGGGTTAATGCAAGGCGTTATCTTACTACCATGCCACAGTAGCACAAAAAAGCGGTTAATATTCTTTTTGAATATTCTTTCCAAATATACAGGACAACTGTCAGCATCAAGCGCGCCAACCTACCGCCGAGTGCTAGTTCTACCGCTAGCGGTAGCCTATTTTTGAAAAACATATAAAATGCTTCATTTTTCATTCTAGAAAAAGAGAGACACCTATTCTCAAGACTAGGGTTCACTTGCCACCTCTGGAGCACCGAAACACCGTCCCCATTGAAGGAAGATAAAATAGCCTCCTTTTCGTTTGCGCATGAAGATCTCCGGCGAGCCAAAGACTATAACGACTACGAGAAGTTGATCGGTTGCAACCAAATGAAGATTGTTAGCATCGGTCACGCATCGCTCAATAGAGGAAACATCTTGAGGGAGATTCAATCTTAATTATTCTTTAATCTTTTTTGTATTTTTCTCTTTTCTGCATTCTTGTGGCGAGGAAAATCGACCGGTGAACGTCGTCAAAATCCGGGGAGGATTCCATGAGAAATTGTCCCGGGGAAGGGACGTCTAGATCGGATGATCTAGTGGGGCTCTAAGACACTTCCTTGTATGAAGGTGAAGAGTCGGCTCGAAGAACTTTCTTGGAGGGAAAGGGAAAGAGCCAACCGGTCCAGCTAGTGGTTCAGTATAAAAAATATGAAGAGATTTTAGTTTCACCGCGCCTTCAATCTACGACATTCATTTGTTGTTTTTTTCCTTTCCTGTAACGTTGTGGATGTTAGCCGGTGACTCTCTAAAGGGTGCATAGATCTCCAAGGAGAAATTTGCCCAGGAAAACGAGGTCTGTGACCTACTGCCGCACGTTAGCAAGCTAACGCCCTACGGTAGCTTCCAGAACTAGTTTTCCTGGACCAAAAGATTTCGAATTTTCAATTATCACATAAAACCTTATTAACCCCCCCCTCTAAGGTTGGCTACATGATCCAACAAGTGATATCAGAGGAAGGTTATTCCAAAATGGTTTCACCATCAAGAATAAATGGTCAACCTAGATGTCGAATCGACTAGTGTGGATGGAACCTTATACACAGAAAATTCTCTAGCACCACCTTTATTCACAGGAGAGAACTATAACAAATGAAGAACACTGATGAAGAAATTCCCTATACTACTAGACATAGAAGTATGAAACATAACGTGTATCAAGCCCCCAAATAATTTAACTAATTATGAGTGTCTTATAAATGTTAAAGCTATGAACAGTTTATTTTGTGGGTTTGGTCAAGAAATTTTTAAACTCATCCACACGTTTCCCACTACCTATGATATATGGAAATTTCTTGAGTCTACTTATAATTCTCTTTCTGCATATGATGAGTTTGAGCAATTTCTCAACCATCGATGAGGCAATACACGAAGGAGTCAAAGACACTCAATGCTCTGATCTTGCCGTATCTAAGTGTGATGTAAGGCAGTCTGATTTTCCTCTCTGTTGTAATTCTATCACTACATAGCGTGTGATAAACAATACTAAATGTATAATTAAGAAGTTGATGAATATTAACTCAAAGTTACATTTAGAAAATAAGAAGTTGAAAGCAAATGATAATGTAGAATATTCTAGTGGCATGCTTAGCTCTTTCACATGCTCTTTAGATAATATTCCCACACCTTGTATAGATTATAATGAATTAGAAGAAAGATATAAAGTTCTTGATGAAGTGCTTCATTTTATAAAAGAACAAAACAATAAATTATGTTTAGAAAACTCATCATTGAAAAGTGATTGTGCTAAATACAGGAATTATAAAGGTGAAATTTAAGAGATGAATGAGACGTTTGAGGAATTCAAGAGTAAGTACGAAGCTTATATTGAATCTATAGTCTCCACTCTCAAAAACAACACAATTGCATACAATAAAGCTAGACATAACCTCAAAGTGAAAAATAAAGAATTAATTATAAAAATCAGCATGCTTAAGGAAATTATGTTTTAAAACTCGCAAAACACAACTCCTATGCGTCACGGACAACCTGAAAGCATGTTAAATATGAACCATCATTTAAATGCTAAGCTGATCAAAGGGAATGGAAAACCTCAAGCTAAAGCAAGTGAAATTCCTAACTATAGAAGACACCCTCACTTGGAAAACCAAAGTACTCCCTACTTAAGAACAAATGCATTTAGATTTTCCTTAAACCACTACTACACTATGAGTCTGTATGTTAAGCCAGAGAATTTTAACTTGGAATACCATTTAAATATATGTAAACCTCCAACACAATATTATTCAATTAAAGATCATCACATAGAGACTTATAGAAGTCTAAATGGAAATAAGCAACATAAATAAAAACTTAAACCAAAGTACGAATGGAGGCCCATAGTTAAAAATGACGGACCTATACTACTCGACAGGGCACGTTCATCATTATCATCCTAAGGTGTATCACGCAGCGTTTGGGTACCCAAGAGAACTACCCCACAGGATCGCACTTGGATACCTAAATCACATATCCAATAACATCCACAGTCTACTTGAAGTAAGTCTTAAATTAACTATACTATATCTTACTTCACGACATGCCTACTAGTTTGTCTGTTTGTCCTTCTTTTCTTATTTTTTTGTAAATATGTTTGTCCTATTTTGTGTTATGTTTCTATTCTATGTTTCGAATCAACACGATAAACAGTTTCATAAAAATAAGAAGAACAATAAAGAATCACGATTAGCAGGATGTTAACACAAAGCCATTCAAAAGAAATAAAACTAACTGCATAACAGATACTAAATACTAGCAAAAGTGTTCAAACTATTTTATTACAACATAAAAGCAAAAAAAATCATAGGAAACTACTCCTCAGAAGAAGTCGGAGAAATGTTGAACTTGCTCATCATTTTCTTAAGCATCTTCTTCATTCCCTTCACCTCCTTCACCGTCTGCCTAATCTCCCGCCTCTGCTCCTACACCATAAAATAGATGTCCTGGCTGGTTTCCCTAATGGATCCTATATGGGGTAACAAAGGTTGTGCAGCAGGTGGCTGCGCTCGTGATATAGAAGGAATCTCACCTACTCTGTAGATCCGGGGGCAGCTGTCAAGAAGGTACGCCGACTAGTCGATAATAGGGTACTTCTCCATGAGAACACTCTGGATCACTCCGCCCAATGACAGAGTGTTCAACCGCTAGCGGTCGGGAGATTTGAGCCGATAGGTGTAGTGCATCATCGATAGGATTAGATCAGAGATGCTGAAGTGATTTCTAGCTATGATACAGAAATTCACCATAGAAAGTAGGTCTGTAATCTTCTTGGTTTCCCCACCTTGAATATCAGGGAGTGAGGCAGAACGTCCTGGATGATGCATGCATCTAGCATGAGGGTGTCCATGGAGGTGATGAGATATCGACATCCCTACACACCATGGAGAACCCTGTTGACCCCTCTCTAGTCCTGGGTAGATCTAAAGGACTCAAAAATGTCGAGGTACTCCCCACAAGGGAACCAGGCGTACTTCCGTTCAAGATACTCATACAGTATCGTCATAATCTCAGTCCTGATATAAGATTGCACTCCTCCACATAGCTGTGTGTGAGAAGGATCCCTGTGATTATTTTATAACTCACGAGTAAGGATTGACGAGAATGGAACACCGGTCGAAATCGTGGATAGAACTCCAGAATGATCTAGGTAACTATATACGTGAGCATAATGGTCATCAATGTCGATGACCATCAGGATGCTTACAGTCGCCTCGTCCATTGCGGGGAACGTGGACACAGGCAATCGAGACCGCTTTAAGAAACTTCGTCATGGTGGTTGGGAGCTGGAGGAGGCCATAACCTGGAAGACCATGAAAAAAAATTCATTCATTAAAACCAAATTAATGGTTTTCTAGTGGCTACTGCGGCGTGATAAGCTACTACTGCTACGTGGTAGGATGACAGACTGCACTCCATCTTTTTTCCATTGAATCTCACCCAAAAACTTGTTTTTCCATGACTTTCACATAAAAACTTGTAGGGGGAAGAGATCTAAGCTCATATAAGGTAGAATAAACAAGATCCATGGCGAAAAATCTCAAATCCAACTCAAAAACTTTGTGAAACCACCACGGATCATGCCCAAAATGACTAGGACTCCACAAATTACACTTTTAATATCATCAAACTTGAAAAAGAAGAGAAAAATGGGATGAGATTACCTAGATCTCGGAAGCATCAGCGAAAGCACTGTACACAGAGGTGAGAAAGTGAAGGAGCAGGAATGAAGAATTCAGCGTGAACCCTCGGTTATATATTTTAGGGCTACCGCACCGCGTTAGAACTTTTTCCCTTACTGATTTCTAACAATCAACGTTGGTATCTTCATTTCTTATTAGTTAATATGAACTATAACACAAGACTCATTGTGATGTCTTTTTCAAAAGCAGGGCGTAGGTTTGTGTGCATTTGGAATGCTACCTCATAATTCATGTCTTATCCTTAACTGAGGAAGGGTTCTAGTAGGTACTTGTGTGGCGCTGGGGGGAAAGAGTGTTCGATTGAGCGGGTCCTTATGTGTACATATGGGATTAACACCACACCTTATGGAACTTGTGCAACTCCTCATGCCTATCTGTGACTTAGAACGGGGTTAGGGTGGCGACATATTGCTTGGGTCAATCATGTCTTGAGTATTTTCATATCTGTCCATATACAAAGCACAAATGCTATTTAACGTCTCATTATCATGTTTGTCAATATCATGTGTAATACTCTATCATGTTGTTCTATTCATTTTTGCATTATTTTTTTGTTTGTTTGTGTTTACTTTGTCTTGTGTGCTTTTGTTTTTGTTATGTTTTTTTTACTTTTAATATATATATATATATATATATATATATATATATTGTTGGGTCTATTGTTCCCAATGTCCCTGATTTGTGAGAAGTCAAACAGGTCAATGACACACACATCAACTGTATTTGATGTGCATTTGAGGTCTTGAGTGCAGGAAGTCCATATCATATTGATTGGACATGTGGACACACTACGTGGTTGCTTGACATACCAAAAATCACCTAAGTCCACTAGAGTTGAGTGGAGTAAGCTCACTCAATGCCAGAGGTATGAACTCAATAATATCTAGTAGAAATTTTGCTAAGTACAAAAGCATTGAGTGTAGTCTACTCACTCAACGCCATAGTACAAAAGTGTTGAGTGTAGTCTACTCACTCAATGTCATATAACATATAGCGTTGAGTCTATCTCAACCTAACTGGAAGATAGACAAAAATGTGGCTAAGTCCACAGGCGTTGAGTATAGTCTACTCACTCAATGCCATACAACAAAAAGGCTGTGAGCCAGGCTAAGTTAGTCTAAGCCTAGAGAAATTGGCTGAAAATGTGGCCAAGTCCACAAGCATTGAGTGTGGTCTACTCACTCAATGCCTTACAACTTTTAGCGTTGAGTGTTGCTATGCCAGTCTACTCCATAGAAGAGTTGGGCAAAATTTTCACTAAGTCCACAGGCATTGAGTGTAGCTTACTCACTCAACGCCAGATAACAGAAAATTCTGTTAAGTAGTTTGGCATTCAGTGGAGCTTACTCTCTCAATGCCAAGGCACAGAAATATTTGCTAAGGCAAATAGTGTTGAGTGAGGTAAGCTTACTCAATGCTCTCAATGCTCTCGATGCTCTCAATGCCTTGGAGTAGAAATTTAGCTAAGTCCAAAAGAATGGACTGCTTGACTTTCGTTGAGCTCAGCTTCGTAAAACTGACATCAACGATCGTCGAGCTGAGCCAAATTAATCAGTTTAGCCTGGAGTTTGTCGAACTCAGTTCAGCCTTTCATCGATCTATGTTTGCAGTTTGTCAAACTGAACTTTTTCATTCGTCGAGCTAAGCTCGACATTCATCGAATGGAGCTCAGCTTTCGTCGAGCTCAATACTTAGACAGACAGAATTTTGTCTAAGTGTTGTGGCGTTAAGTGATCCTTATTCACTCAATGCCTTTGGTTTTGATGATTGAATTTTGTCTAAGTCCAGAGATGCTGGGTCATGCTGACGTCAGCAAAGTCAAATTGTCAACCAAAATTCAAATGGTGTGGAATTGCTGCCAGAGACATTGGCGGCCAGCTATCATCATCTTCTGCACTTTCCAAGGAAAATTTCCATCATAAAGTGTTAGGGCCCACACACAGCAAGGATCTGTTAAATCAAACTTAAACGGAAGGGATGTGTTGGATTGCTTAATCTCAACCATCAATACTGGTGGTGGGGCCCACTGCTCGATTGGACTTCAGAGTATAAAAGGAAGCAATCAGCCAGAAAGACAGAGAACGAACACAACCAAGAGAGAACAAGCGATTCCTTGGCTAAGTTTTCTGAAAACGAGAAGAAGGGCGGGAGAACATCATCTTCTTCCTCGTCATTTTCGTCGAGCCTGAAGAAGGAGTTTTGTACAGAGAACCTTGTTGGGAAGGAGATAGCTAGAGAAATTACCATTTGCAATAGCAGGATAAGAATTCATTCTGAGGGAGCAGATCTACAAGTTCTACAGAAGGAAGGTTAGCTGTTTGAAGAAAGAATCTACTGCCTACATCATCGTCTTCAATAGCAAAAGGTTGGGTTGATATCTGCTCAGTCCAGGAAGAAGAAGAAGACACAGAGTTCTTGATCTGGTGTCTAATTATATAATCTTTCTCTATTTCTTTCTTGTGTAAAGATTCTTGGTGAATCTGGAGTTGTAAGCCTGTTTTATAAAGGCTAAGGTCTTTGTGACCTGTGTTTGGCTTTGTGCCGGGTGAAAGGTCATTGTGACCTGAGGGTTGGTTTAGTGCCTAATGGTTAGGTCTGTGTGATTTGCGTGGTCCTGCGGGATCTGTGCTGTAAGCTATTAAGTAGCTGAGTTTTGGAGGGAGAGCTGAATCTAACATACTGTTAAATAGGCATAGAGGGACAGAGGATGTACCCAAGATTGGGGAACCACTATAAAATTACTGTGTCATCTGTGAATGTTCTTGAAAGCTGATAACTAACCTAATCACAAACACAGAAATCTGATAACAAATTAGAAAAGGTAAAATAAAGACAAAAACCTATTCACCCCCCTCTAGGTGTTTAGCTAACCTTGAAAACTAGACTTTTATATATATATATATAACTCAAAACAAACAAAAAAACTATGGATTGTTAACTCTTAGGACACACTTGGATAGAACCTAGAGCACAATGATTACGCACAATGTTTGATTTAGGATTGTCAATCACCGTGACCATTATCTAGTTATGTCATGATGTGTCAAATCTATAGGTGCTTAGCTACTGAGTGCGACTAGACATTTTAGTGTATGTTGACTATGCCTCTAGGTATGTATGAGGATTTAGGTAGCGTAATGACTTTACACTACTCACACATCCCTAGACGGAGCACTCATGTAGAAACTACATGTACATATTAAAACTCGTGATATTATGTCTAATATATATTAGAAATAACTTGAATAATCAATGTCACGATATACATGTGCTTATACAAAAGTTAGAACTTTGGGCAAAATCTTTAGTGATCATGTCTTTTGTATACAAGTTAAAGTGCATCTATCTATGTGAGTAGATTTCGATTGATTGAGGGTCTTTGAAATGAATGTTATAATCCTGATAGTACAAGAAAATAAATGAACACAAACTATACATGCTATCAAATATTATGTCAAGGATACCCCCCAAGCACTACTCACTCCTCCTGATAAGTCTTTATGAGTATTGTGAGGATGAGCAACTTATCAAAAGAATCGTTTTGATCTTGTGCAAAGACTAAACCTTCAGTGTAGTGCCCCTTGTTCTAGTCTTAGTATGTCATAGATGGAAACGTGACGCATTTTTTCACTTTATTTCTCTTGTGATAGCATAGTGAATTATTGAGATCAAACATGTAATGAAGGTTATTTCTATTTGATGTTTTTTCTTTTGATGCTACATGTTCACACATCATTGCTTTATCTAACTCTTTCATGCATAAGAATTGGACTGAAACTACATTGTATGTCTATAGCATGTAAGTACTAGTACATGATTTCTATTATTGACATTTGTACAATGTTCCTCTGTAATAATTTTATAAATCTTTTAGCATTGTACTCCAAATCATTGTGTACTTAGATTCACCTGTGTTGCCCAATTCTTTTAACTCTGAAAACTCATATGATTTGCTTCTGTGTACTTTTCTCGTGTGCTTGGCCCATACACTTAATTTTTTATTGATGTTTGGTTACCCCTATTATGTTTGCTTCTCGAATTATTTTATAATGTACATTGTTTGATCTCTATCACTATTATTTAATATTGTTTTCGGTTCTCATACACGTGTATAGTTGAATTTCGGTCTAGCCCACCCCTTTCGATAATCTCAAAAGGGAGAGAATAGAATGTTCATGAGTTATGAGCTAGGGATGATCACATGTAGGGGGAGCTTGTTGAACTGTATGCATGTGGATGGGGGGAGCAAGTAGAGCACGTATATAGGGGAGCGCGCGTGCAGGAGGAGTTACCATCAACTTGACTATCTAGAGCTTATTTCTTATTTGCACTATATCATGCATCTCAATTATTATACCTCATGAATGAGATTTGATATTATCAAAAAGAGGAGTTTGTTCGAGCAAACGTTTCACATTTTCTTAGTTTGATAATATAAATTTCTATGTTGTATTTGATCACATCTTGTGTTTGGTAGAGTGTGCAGGTTTATAGTTCAAGTGAAGCGAAAAACTCTCCTCTGACACCTACCTTCGCACGGTAGCCGTTACCGTCGGTTGATAGCCTAAATTAAATTGACATGGCGCCCAGGTTGCTACCGTGTCGTGCCAGTTCTACCGCTTGTGCTAGCTCACTCATTGCTCGTCGAGACGGAGGCATGGAGACAGAGCTATCGCTGAGCTATAGCATGATACTGCACAACGCTACCTAACTCAATGAGCGTCGAGTTCATTGAGATAACTAGGTTAACGCTAGGCGTTAACTTACTACTGCGCCGTTCTACACAAAAAAGTGGAAAATATTCTTTTTGAATATTCTTTCGAATATGCAGGATTGCTATCAGCTTCAAGAACGTCGACCTACCACCGAGCGCTAGTTCTACTGCCGGCGGTAACCTATTTTTGAAAAACGTTTAAAAGGCTTTATTTTTCATTCCAGAAAAAGAGAGAAACCTATTCTCAAGCCTAGGGTTTGTGTGTCTCCTCTAGAGTACCAAAACACCGTCTCAGTCAAAGGAAGAGAAAACTACCTCCCTCCCGTTCGTGCACGAAGATCTCCGATGAGCCAAGTACTACAAAAACTATGAGGAGTTGATCGGTTGCAACCAAATGAAGATTGTTAGCACCAATCACACATCGCTCAACAGAGGAAACATCTTGAGGGAGATTCAATCTTAATTCTTTTTTAATCTTTTTGTTGTTTTCTCTTTTCTGCGTTCTTGTGATGAGGAAAATCGACTGGTAAAGGTCGTCGGAATTCGTGGAGGATTTTGTGTGAAATCATCCCAGGGAAGGGACGTCCAGATCAGGTGATCTAGCGAGGCTTTAAGTCACTTCCTTGCGCGAAGGTGAAGTGCCGGCTTGAAAACCTTTCTTGGAGGGAAAGGGAGAGAGCCAACCGGTCCGAGTAGTGGGTTGGTATAGAAAACATCAAGAGATTTGAGTTTCACCACCTCCAATCTACGGCGTTATGGTGATCAAGTTTTTGTAATTTTAAAAACACTCCATTGATTTATTTTGAATAAAATTCATTTGTTGTTTTTTCTTTCCTGTAATGTTATGGGTGTTAGCCGACGACTCTCTAAAGGGTCCGTAGATCTCTAAGGAGAAATTTGCCCAGGAAAATGAGGTTTGTGACCTATCACCACGCGTTAGCAAGCTAACGCCCCGCGGTATCTTCCAGAACTAGTTTTCCTGGATCAAAAGATTTCGAATTTTCAATTAACGCATAACATATTATTCACCCTCCTCTAAGGTTTGCTACACGATCCAACAATAATGTCATCAACATATATTTGGAGTAGGAGAATCTTGCCCTTTACTTTCATTAGGAATAATGTTTTGTATATCTTCTCCCTTGACAGTGTATTCTTAATGAGGAAGGTAGACATGGTTTTATACCAAGCCCTTGGATCTTTTACCCATATAATGCTTTTCAAAGAAAGTAAACATAATCAAGATGAGTTGGATTAACAAAACCCAATGCCTACTCTACTTATACTTCCTCTTTTAGGTCACTATTCAAGAAAGTTGACTTTACATACATCTGGTAGAGCTTGAATTCTTTGTGAACATCATATGCTAAGAATAATCTGATGGCTACTAGTCTTGTTACTGGTATAAAGGTCTTGTCATATTAAATAACTTCTTCTTGTCTATATCCCTTAGAAACTAGCCCTTATTTGTTCTTCACAATGACACCATTCTCATCCATTTTGTTCCTGTAGACCCATTTTGTTCCTATGATGTTCTATCCTTGGGGTCTTGGAACTAACTTCCAAACCTTGCACATTTTAAACTTATTTAATTCTTCATGCATGACCATTATCCAGAATGTATCTCGATTTGCTTCCTTAAACTTTTTTGGTTCTACTTGGGAGATAAAGCTTAAGAACATAGCTTCATTGTGGACTTTACTTCTGGTTGTAACTCCTTGGCTTGCATCCCTAATAATCAAGTAGTTGGGGGTGCTCTCTTAGGTGTCTTGTGGCTTCTAGCAGTCTTTCTTCAGGTTCATGTGTATTAGTTCCAGCAACACACTACTGGTTCATTTTTGTATCATCCTATAATTCTATTGAGGACTGTCCTTCTTTTGTGATAACAACATTAGGTGTGATGAGCTCACTATCATTATGCTTGTCTCAGATAAATAGCTCTTTCATAGTTAGTTTTGTTTACATAACATTAGAAGAACTAGAACAACCCATATAGATCAGGCTAGTGTCATCAAATACAATATGAATTGAATCTTCCATATCTTGAATTTTCTTGTTGAATATCCTATATACTCTACTATGGGAGTTGTATCCAAGAAAAATGCCTCTCTACTATTCTCAACAAAGTTTGTTAAATGGGATTTTCCATTATGTAAAATGCAATGCTTATTTCCAAAGATTCTAAAGTAGGATAAAGTTGGTTTTCTCCCTTTTATCTGTTAGTAAAAAGGAGTCACTCAACATGGTTTTACCAACCTTTATAAGGGTCTCATTCTTTCTCTCAGCCACCCCATTCTATTATGGAGTTCTATGAGAAGAGAAATCTTGGGAGAAACATTGATCTTCACAAAAATCTGTCATTACACCAGATTAAAATTTTGTTCCATAGTCACTTCTTACTTTGACCACAGTATAGTTCATTTCATTCTAAATTGACTTGATAAATATTACGAAGATATTAAGAGTATATGATTTCTTTTTAAGGAAGAAGACTTATATAAATCTAGAGTGATCATCAAATATCAAAAGGGTGTATAGCTTCCCTTCTAAACTGTGAATAGGCATAGGACCAAAGACATCCATTAATAAATACATGCATCTAATAGAGTCTTTGTAAGCAATGCCCATAAAGGTGGCCTTAATTTGCTTACCCATTTGGCATGCATGACATGGACCATCTTTGATGCATTTTAGATTAGGTCCATCCCTAACAAGATTTTCATAAAATAGTTTAGTGATTGCTTTGTAATTAAAATACGCTAATCTGTTGTGCCATTATACACAAGGAGATTTCTTCTCATTAGCTACAAGACATATTGGAATGGAAGAATCAGAGCAAATAAAGTTCAACCAATATACATTTCCACTCCTAATGCCTGATAGGATTATTTCATAGTTAGTCATATTTTTAATCAGACACTTATCCTTGTGGAAAATAATGACATGACCTAAATCACATAGTTAGCTTATGATTATGAGGTTGTGTTGCAACCCCTTCACATAAGCTACTTTTGTGATGGAGACTTTGTCATTGATAATCAAACCATAGCCTTGACTAGTCCCTCTATCTAAACCTCTAGAGATGACTTTAGTTCCTTCTTTCATGGGGATATAATCTTTTAGGAGGCTTCTTTTTCTAATCATATGCCTGGAACATCTAATATCTTTGTAGCAAATTGCATTTGATTGTCCTTTAGACATACCTGCAAGAGAAAAATAACTTTACCTTAGGAACCCAATAAAGTTTGGATCCTTGGTTCTTGTCAGTCTTAGTGCAGGATTTTGGAACAAAAATATTATTAGTAGATTTGAGGTTTGGAGTTGTCCAAGCATGTTTCATATTTCTTACCCTATGCAGTGCTGGGTTGTTCCAAGAATCTATGACAAAATGACCTATCTTTCTATAACACCAACAATCAAACTTATTGTACCTTTTCTTCTATGATAGCTGGTAATACTGGTGATTAGAAGAGTAAACCAAGGTTCTCTTTGTATTTGAAGTCCTATGAATGTATGCATGATGAAAGGTGGGCTACACAGTCATAAGGGGTTTCTAGGGGATAAGTCTTTGAGGAATGACCATTTCTTTCCATTTAGTTGATTGTGATATAGAGCCAAATACAAAAGGTTCAAGATTGTTCATATGGATCCTTCCATGAGGTGCCTTAAGAGCACACATCTCTATGTCTATTCCAATACAAGTATTTTGTGATTTTGTTCTATTAGTGGATCACTCATTAGATAGATGTCCATATAAAGAACTATGATTCTGTGTATTTGAAGGTATAGTAATTTTTGAAATACAATCATGCGATTTGGGGAGTTTCCACAGTTATATTCTTTAATATAACTGGTGCTTATTATGGGGAGGGTAGTCTTCGACTTAAGAGGGTGTCACAGACTTTCTTCTCACATGGAGCTTATCCTCCATCTCCTTAATGCCTTTATCCTTTTGACACATGAGTTTAGTTTTAGCACCAAGATTTTCTTGAGCTCAAACACCTTAAAGTTTATTTTAGTTGGTTCTAGTGTCTTTTTACCACTTTGAGATTTGGAGGGATTGAGGAGTTCAATCTCATTTGCATGAGACTTATTTATTGTCTTGCTTTTCTTTAGTTCTTTCAATATAGCACCATATTTATTAACTAGATCATTATATTCCTTTGCTAGATTAGATTCATTCTCTTCATCAAATGATGAGAATGCTTCTAATGCAAGACCAGTATTATAATCAAGGTCAGTGTTTAATAAGGTAGATTCAGTGCATACCTTAGCAGGATGACAATCATCCCGTCATTCTTCATTTGTATTGGCCATCAACCCATAACTGATATCTTCATCTGAATTATTGTCAGATAGAGACAGAGGTGCTTTGATGCTCATCTTTGTTGCAAATTTTTCATCTTGATTTTTTTCATCAGTTGAGTACTTCATAGAGCTAGAGGCTTTCATGAATGATTTGATCTTATCAATCCAAATGCAAAACTCGTCCCTTCTATTCATGGAATTATGATCTTGGTTGTCACTCTTAGAGTCGTGGTGTATACTTCTTAAACCCTTAAGAACCTTGGTCAGTTGTTAAGCCTTTTGAACTAACTACCCTCTAATAACACTAGAAAGTTTAAAGTTAGTCTAATCACCTAGAGGGGGGGGGGAGGGTAAATAGGGGTATCTATTTTTCTAAGTATTTAATGATACAAAAATCAAGCACAGAAAATCAACACATCACAGTTTGCACATAGATTTTATAGTGGTTCCCCAGATTGTTGGTACATATATTGTCCCCTTCACCAATTTTGCAGTGTGTAGACTAGGACAACTCCTTCTCTTTCTCAGATCAAATGATCTTACAACTTAGAGTCCTTGAGTCCTACAACTCAGAAACACAACAGATCCCTTAACTCAAATTCACTTCCTGAATCCTACCTCAGGTGCACATTAGCAACCCTACTTCACAGTGGCAACGCTCCAACAGCTCAGATTCACCAGGTGAATTTTACCCCGGGTCTTCATAAGTCCCTTCCTTAGGCTTAAAGCTAAGCCATACACTCATCCATTGAAATATCCCTACACTAAGGCTATCAGCAAAGTCCTATACTTAGATCTCAGGGAGATCTTATAATTTGTGGAGTAAATAAGTTTATTACAAATATTTAGACTCAGTAAAGATAATACTTTGAAGTTTGATTCTTATTTAGCATTCTCAGTGAAAAGCCCTTTTTATTGATTAACACCTAAACAATAGAAATTTGTCATGCTTGTTGGTTCAGTGCTGAGCTTCTTATTGAGATGAAGTTTTCTTTCTCTGCAGAAATAGGGATTTATTTCCTGAAGATTGAACTTCTTCCACTTTCTCAGAAAAGCTTGCTTTACTGTTCTTTTGCTTTTTGCAATTGGCAAAGCTTTTCAAAGTTCTCAAAGCTCTCAAAAACTTCTCTTATTCTTCTTAGGGTTTGATGACCCTACCTTATCATTTTATATATTTAACTATTCTAACGGTTGGGACATTAGAAAAATCAAGTCCAATCACCTTTTAGAAAGAATTGATGTGACATCTGCTTTCAGCTCTTCCGTCATTTTGAAATCACGCTAACAGAGTTGACTTCACAATATCATTTTTTCATAAGTATGATCACAACGATATCATTGTGAGAGTATTGCTCACTAAGAGGTATTTGAATTGGATTGAGTTTTTTGCTACCTTCAGTTGTGATCACAACGATACTTTACTCAGCACCATTTACTTACTTTAGCTAACTCACCCTTATCATCATCTCCAATCACGTACATTAGTCTGACAATAAGGCCAACTTTGCCAGTCCATGGATTTCTGTAATGAAGGATTAATTTTGCATATCCTTCCCTGTAACTTCATCACCTCTATCTAACCCAACTACTTAAAGTTGAACTTCAACTTGGATTTTTGTCCTTCCACTTTGAGGACTTCTTCTTATAATGATGACAAATACTTTTATCAATATAAATTGCAATCCACTACTTCTAGAAGTCATGCAATTGACTTCAAGTCTTCTGATCAGTTTTATATTAATACCATTTTGTTAGGTCTACTATCAAAATGATATTATTGTGTGCTTCTTGTAAACACAGAATAATATTTTACTTGGATGCTTTTCCTACATGTGTCATAACAGATGATTATCAAATACAAAATGTACTTATCATTGTATAAGGTGCTTGTTCAAATCTTGAATATTATGGGCAATTTTTCCAATAACTAGAATTCAATGGCCATGAACATTCTAGTCTCTACAATGACTGATGAGATATTCCAAAATATAGTTGACTGCCAATTAGCTAACGAGATATGTTAGTGTATATCAAAAATTATGGAAGGTAGTTCTGATGAAAGAAATTACAAAAGGTCCCTTCTAAAATTCAAGCATGATAACTTTCAAAAGAGGACATAAAAAAGTGTTGCTAAAATGTATAAAAGGTTCAACATTATTGTGAATGAACTTAAAGGACTGAACAAGGATATCTCACTCATAGAGATCAATGACAAGCTACTCATCTGCTTCCCAAACACATGAGACTCAAGGGTCTGGGACATCAAAGAGTCCAGATGGCATGATGAAAAAATAGATGCCCTGTTTGGAAAGCTTAAGTCCTATGAACTTCTCTCGAAGAGCAGGGTTGAGTCAAATGCTAAAGACAAAATCTCTATCCCTAGAGAGATGTCCATTGCATAAAAAGTAGTTGATGGAGAGCCTTCAACTTTTGAAGAAGATATGTTCAATCTTTTGGCTAGAAAATTTAGAAGATGGATCAAATCTGAAGACTCCAAAAGAAAAGAACGAAGCTCAAACAAACCAAAGTTGACAAAACCCCTAACAACGAGGTGATCTGCTTTACTTGTAGAAAGCCAGGTTGCATTGCTTCTGACTATCTAAAAGAAAAAAAGGATAAGTCAAGCAGGAAAGATCATACAAAATAGTCCTTTAGTAAGAAGGATAAAAGGCTTTATTGCTGAAACCTAGAGTGCCTCTGACTCAGAGTCAACCTCCTTATTAGGGAGTGAAGATGAAGCTGCTACTAAAGAAGTCTAATTGAGGACTTTGGGAGAATTTTTAGAAGATGAGGAAGATTATGTATTATGTTTTGCTGATATAGATTTTTCTTTAAGTGATTTTAAAGAATGCTTTGGAGATTTTTGAAAAGATCAAATTAAAGCTGAAAAACAGATCAAATCACTAAAAAAAGAATTGGAAAACTTAGGAAATGAAAATCAATATCATGTTAACTATGAGCTTAGAGTGGAATTAGAAAGACTTGAAAAATAACTAGTTGAATTAACCAATGAAAATCAAACTTTCAAGAATGAGCTTGCAAAATAAAAGGAATTTGAGGACTCTTTAGATGGACGGAGTCAGAAGCTCAGAGACATAACTGAGAATATCACAATGCGGTTCAATCACTTAGGTTTGGGTGCTGAGTAAACTAGCTTAGGTAAAGTATCCAACATACCTGCATGAAAAAATCCCATAACTTGTATCAAACCTAAAGAGACACAACCTTTAACCATTAGAGATAATGATGGCCCAAAAAAATAACTATGTTCAATAGGGTTAGCACATCTAAATATAATGACATTCTAGGAAGGAAACCCTTAGAAATTAAATCCCAAAATATCAAAATTCTTGTTACTAGGAACATACATCGACACAACTCTGTCTATGCATCAAGTTCAACTTAATGTAAGTATGAAGCTGTGTCGACCTCATCTCGATGTAACCCATTATATGTGTCGAATTCATATTGATGCAAATTGAAAGTTTGGTCGAGTTTTAGTAGAAGCAAATTCCTAGTGCAGAATTCTAATAGATTTAATTTAACCATGTTTTCTAATTATTATTTCTCTGAACATAAATGTGGTAACTATTTGAGAAAAGGAAATGATGCTAGAAACTATTTGTTTAATAGACCAACACTCTTTCATCCAAAGGAGTATTATAAAAGGCATTCCTATACCATCATCACCCCTTACAATGGAAAAATAAGCAATTGGCCCAAGGTAATCTGGGTCCCAACTAATGTTTAGTTGTTTGTGCAGGCGAGGGACTGTTGTTCCACAAACTAGCTGTGGTACTTGGATAGTGGCTACTCCAGGTATATGACTGGACATATAAGTCTAAGGATGGACCTAAGGTAATTTTTGGTGACTCCAATTATGGTCAAACAAAAGGCTATGGTGTGGTCAAAATTGGATACATATGCTTCTCTAAAGTAGCTTATATTGAAGGGCTTCAACATAACCTAATTAGCATTAGTCAGCTCTATGATGGTGAATACAAGGTTGTATTCTCTGACAATGTATGCTAAATAGTCAGCACTAAAATAGATACATTTGTGTTATCTAGTTTTAGCAAAGAAATGTATATGTGCTTGACTTCAGTTCAAATGAAAGAGAAATCTGTTTATTCAATCTCGATAAAAACAAAAATGAACTTTGGTGAAATATAGGGGATAGACCTGATTTACTCTAGAGGGGGGGGGGTGAATAGAGTAACTTAAAACTTTTGGCTGTTTTTTAATTATATCAGAGAAATCAGTGATAATATTAGTAGTATAGAAATGAAAAAAAAAACTAGGCTAAGCTACACTATCACAACACAACAAAACAAAGAAAGAATGATCACACAGACAACACAAGAATTTTATAGTGGTTCCCCAAATCTAGGTACATCCACTCTTTTACAACCCTGGTAGGAATCCACAAATAGGTTTTTGATCAGGTGACTGCCACCACAGGTTTTTGCTTAGGTGCCCTATCACCACAAGATCTATTTGCAGGGAGATCTCACAACCCTTTAGGATTTTGATCAGGTGCCCAAAAACCAACAAGAAACTTTTAAAGGGAGTTAATAAACCCTTTGTACAGTGAGGAAGGAAGGTGATGTTGTCTTCTATTTTCTCTAAACAACAGAGAAGACTTAGTGGATTGCTATTGCAAAAGCTCCCCCTGAGATGTTGAAATGTTCAGGAAGACTTGGAGCTTTGCTCAGGGTGTAGGTCTTCAGCCTTGACTTGTTAAAATCCAGGAACTTGTAGACAGATCTAGAGTTTTTGTCTTTGATGATTCCTGGTGTAGAAGTTGAAGAAGACAAATGATATCTAATTGACGTTCTTCTTCTTCAAACTTCTTTAAGATCAAGGGGAAAACAGATTATTTTTCTACACAGAGAAAGAGATGATGTTATTCTCTATTTTTGTTCCTTGTATATATCTCTTTTTCTCTGTGTATATGTGTATCTTCTTGAAATCCATCTCCAAAAAAAATCTCTTTTGTATGTGCTCTCTAATTCTACTTTTGAATTTTGAATTATAAGCATTAATTGCTGATTGGATTCTGGAGAATGAAACGGCTGGAATATAGTCTTTAATGAGTTTCCCCAACTGTCCCAATAAAATAAGCAAGTAATTAACTCTGATGAAATCCATAATTAATACTGCCAAGAATGGCTATATTCTTGAGAATATGAGCATTAATTACTCAGAGAATTACTGCCAAATAATATAATGAATTAGGGACAAAAGAGAGAAAACTTATCATTCTGACTCAGGATTGAGTTTGTCGACCTCTGGGTAGATTTTGTCGACCGGAGTTCCAAGTTCGTCGAGCTGAGAAATCCTGTTCGTCGACCTGAGCTCAGTGAACCTCCATATGGAAATATCTTAATAAATCTGTGCTCCAAGATCGTCGATCAGAGAATCTATCTAGAGGAAGAAATCATCGACCAGAGCTCAAATATCATCGAGCTCAACTCAGAGAAAGAACTCTGAGTTTGTCGATCTGAGATCGACGATTGTCGAGCTGAGTTCAAAGAATTTCGAACTAATAATCTGAACTCTGAATTCTTCTAAGTCTTGAGTCTCTTGAAGTCCACTACAAGCTAGTCCATGAAGATTGATTCTAATGACTAGCCTAAACTCTAGGACTAACAAACTTGATCCTGGCTATACAAGGTGGGTCAAACATCCTAAGTAGTTAACCTAGCCCAAATCCAAACTAGGGATCCAACATTTGGCATAAGTGGCTTTGTCTTTTAAATCATAAGACCCTAACCAAGCTTGTAAAGAATAACCTGGTTAAAGGCTTAACAAAAGGTAAGTATAGAAAATTAAATATATGTAGAGCATGCCAATTAGACAAATAAACTAAATCATCATGACATTGAATACTTCATCTATTGTATATGGACTTGTTTGGTCCAATTTCCACTCAAAGCATAGGGGAAAAGTCCTATACATTAGTATTGTGGATGATTTTTCTAGATTTAGCTAGGTGTTCTATTTGAGAGCTATGTATGATACTGTTTGGATTCTCTCAAGATTCATTAAAAAGGTTTAATCCGAATTCAACACTCAAGTGTCTATGATTAAAAATGACCATGAAACAGAGCTTAAAAGTCTGTTAATCTATGAAATTTGTGAGGATGAAGGCATAAGGAAAAGGCACCCAACATCTTAATAGAACTCTATGTAAATTAAGTAGAGAATTTTGACTAACACCAAACCTGTCCAAGTCTCTCAAGAAAGATGCAGTTGATGTTACCAAAATTACTCTGAGAAGGAGTGGTATTCACTGACTAAAGTTAAAAGACTTATCAAACTATTTAGCGGGAATAATGCAGACTGAGTTAACTAAAATTCAAGAGAGGATTGAATGTATCAAATATATAATAATAATAATAATAATAATTTTACCATAGATTAATTGTTGGGAATATTTCCCTAAATGTTCCTGAGATTTGAAGAGGCATCACCATAACCACTAAGAGCATAGTTGTATTTAATGTTGGTTAAGTTCATCATGTACAAGATGTTCAGCGAAACAAGTTTAGACGGGTTGTATAAGTGGTTGTGACAGGTGGTCACAAGGTAGAAAGGTGGAGAGACAAAAATCTGTATAAATCCACATGCATTGAGTGAAGCCAGTTTACTCAACGCCAGATGCCAAGGAAGGATGCTTGAAATTCTAAAAATCATCTAAGTCCACAAGTGTTGATTGAAGCTATTTCTCTTAACTCTAGATTCCAAAAAGTATTGAGTAAAGGATGGACAGTCAAAGCCCAGCAGTTTGCAAGACTAAAATGCGGGCAAGTCCACAGAAATTGAGTGAAGGCAGTTCACTCAATGCCATATAACAAGAGGAATCGAGTAAAGCTGAGTCTGTCGAAGCCTCAGCATTGGCAAGCAGAAAAATCGACTATGTCCAGTATCGTTGAGAAAGGACAGCTCACTCAACGCCAAAGAAGAAGGCATTGACAGAGCAATGATCAGTCAAAGCCTAAAGAGAGATAGACAGAAAAATCTGTCTAAGTCCAGATGCGTTGAGTGAGGACAGCTCACTCAACACAAGCTCGTCAAGAAGATTGGCTAAGTAAAGAAGCGTTGAGTGAAGGAAGTTCACTCAATGTCTCATCAACAAGAAGCCATGCAGAGGCAGAAGCGTTGAGTGATTAAGGCTCACTCAACACATTCATAAAGAAAGTTGCGTCTAAGTATAAAAACATTAAGTGAAGCCAATTCACTCAATGCCTCAGCATAAAGGCAGGCAATCAGTGAAGCGGCTTAGTCCAGATGCATGGAGTGATGAAGGTTCACTCAACGTACTCAACGCTTGGCATTGCACAAGAAATTAGCTAAGTCAAGATACGTTGAGTGATGCCAGTTTACTCAACGCACTCAATGCCTGTCAGCAGAAAGATTGTCCAAGGACAAAAGCATTGAGTGAAGGCCATTCACTCAACACACTCAACGCATGATAATACATAAGTAATTAGCTAAGTCCAGATGCATTGAGTGAATCCAGTTCACTCAACCCACTCAATGCCCAGTAGTGCAAAAGAAATTGGCTAAGTCCAGATTTGTTGAGTGAAGGCTATTCACTCAATGCACTCAACGTCTGGGTGGAAACTGTGAAGATGGTTAAGTACACAGATGCTGACGTCAGCATGAGTCAGCAAAGTTTCAAAATATTGCGGGAAGGCTACAATACACGACAAATTGCGTCGCAAGCCTACTATATGAATTTTTCTATAAAAGCAAAGTTGTAGCCAATAACTTCAGGTGGGCCCACAGGTCAAATAGCAGTTGGATGGCGGAAGATAAAAGGATAAGATCGGCGGATGCAAAGACAACTTTTAGGGTTTTCTCAATTCGTAAAGAGGTGGAACTTCATCGTCTTCTTCCTCGCCATTGTTGCAGAGCTTGAAGCTGAAGTTTCAAATCTGCTAAACTAAAAGTTCTTACAGTTAGCTGTAGTAGTTTTCACCAGCTACAACAAGTTCAGAAAAGCTTTTTGAGAAAGAAGACTGAGCAAAGCCTTCAAAGTTTTACAGTCAAGGTTAGCTGTTTGAAGAGAATACAGAACTATCAAATATTTGACTTCAACAGTAAGTTTAAAGATTTGGTTTCTGAGTTAATTCCAACACAAGCAACAGCTTATTAAAGATCAACTTTATTGTTGCCGAGAATAAGTTAGGGCTGAGATAACTCAACTCATGAAGCAGTTGACTCAGAGAACTTTTCTGGAGTCATTTCAACAACAACAAAACTCTTTATTTTTTGTAGGATCTTAATAGATCTGAGTGTTGGCCTAATTTATAAAAGTTAAGGTAGGATCAAGTTTTTGATCTGAGGTAGGGCAGTTTTCCCTGAGGTAGGATCCTATATGGATCTGACTTGTAGGGCCCGTGTGTTTGAGGTAGGGCCTTTGGACTGAGGTAGGATCTGGTTCAGATCTGAGATGTAGGAGTGTATTACTCTCTGAGTGTAGGGCTAACCTCCTAGCATGAGTGTAGGACTATTAATTTAGTATGAGGTAGGTGATCTGCTGATCACTAAGATGTAGGAGCAGGCTTGATTTGAGGTAGGGCCTTGTGCCTGAGTTAAGTCTTGGAGGAGACTGAGAGATCCTGTGGGATCTGTGTTGTAAGATCTTTTGAGACGAGATTTGGAGAAGTGCCTTATGTAACGCACTGTTAGAGAGGTGGGAGGGACAGTGGATGTACCCATAATCTGGGGAACAACTATAAACCTTGTGTGTGCTTTTATGGTGTGTCTTGAAAGTAGGAAATAACTAACTCACAACACACTTTAAGAAGGGAAACTTAAAAGAGACCAAAAACCTATTCACCCCCTCTAGGTGTTTAGTTGCCCTTGAAACTAAAGACTTTAAAGTGGTATCATTGGGAGGTTGCTCAAGAAGGACTTAATAGTCTGAGTAGATCTCAAAGGGTAGCCAAAAGAAGTATACTTATGTGTTCAAGAGAGAACCATAAGGAGCTAAGTTCCATGAAGCTTCCTATCCATAGGAAGGAGAGATTTGGAATCTGGAAGGAGAGGGTCAGACTGTTCATGGAAGCATCTGACCCAAGGATCTTTATTACTGTTAAAGAGGGACTTTTCATCCCTATGAAGGTCTCAATTCTGGATACAACATTCCAGACACCAAAGAAATATTCAGAGACGACTAAGGATGAGGTCATCTTGGAAGCCATGGATGAGAGGGCACATAACATCATTGTCAGTGCCTTAGATGACTCAAACTTTCAGAATCAGTTTCACTGCCAGACCTCCAAGGAGATGTGGGACACTTTGGTGGTCTACATGGAGGCCAGAGATGACAGGAAGTCTATGCTCAACCAGGAGTATGAGGCTTTCAAGCAGTCCAAGTGAGAGAGCATAGCTGTTTGCTATGAAAGATTCTTCAGAATAGTGAATGAGCCGAGGACCTATGGGAGGGTCTTTAGCCTTTATGAGCTGAATGCCAAGTTTCTCAGGTCTCTAACTAGAGACTGGGATACAAAGATCTATGCCATCAGAGAGATGGCAAAATTAGCTGATACTCCACCTCACACTCTTTTTGGAAAGCTACTCTCTTATGAGATGCATCTATCTGCAAGGAAGGAGGAGGAGACCATCAATAAATCCCATGCCAAGGAAAAGTCTTTGACCTTCAGAGCAGAAAACACTAGGAAGAGCAAGGAGAGGTTTCCCTCTCCTTTAAGATGGTCTGCTGATTCAGACAGCATAGGGCCAAGTTCATCAGACTGCAGCAACTCTAATGAAGATTTTGCTGCCTTCTCCAGGCAGTTTCAGAAATTGATGAAGAGGAAGAAGTGGAGGAGCATACCTTTCTCCTCCTCTCATCATAGGAAGAGCCACTCCAAAGGAGATAGGTATGACTCAAAACCTAATAAAAATATTTTCTCTAAAGTTGTCTGCTATTATTGCAGTAAGCTAGGGCATGTTATTGCTGACTGCCCAGTGAAGAGAAAAGTGGCTGGTCAGAAAAAGGTCCGCCAGCACAATGGAAAGAAGGAAAATACTTCATTGCTAAGAAGGAGAAGATTTGGAGTCAGTCCGACTTAGCATCTTCAGAGTTTGAAGAAGAGTAAGCCTAAATTATGCTCTTTGCTGCTAAAGAAGAAGCTGGAGAAGCTGCTGAAGAAGAAGCAAAAGAATATCCTGCTACTAGGATAGGGATCATGACCCCTCTATCACACTCAGATAGTGACTCAATAGAGGATAAAGATGAAGAAGAGACCAACAGCTACTATCGGCTGATGGTTAGGTTTGATGAAGAATCTAGCCAGGAACAGCCTGGTCTAGAAAAGGTACATTCTCTATTTAGCTCATCTTGTGAATCAGATTATGAGACTAGTCCAATTTTTGAGGCATCATAATCTAGTGGTGATGAAGGGTCAGAATCAGAGGAAGATGTTAATCAACTTATTGACAACTATGGTGCACTTCTAGATGCTTTCAAGAGGAGCAGGAAGTTAGCCAAAAAGCAAGTTGAGGAGATAATCACCCTTCAGCTAGCTGCTTCCTAGCAGGCTGAGACCACAACCTTTCTAGATTAGAAGGATAGGGAAGTCATCCAACTGAAAACCATCTCTCTCATTTAGATTGGCACCATCAAGTTCAAGAATAGTCTCATTAGGGATCTTGAAGAGAAACTCTAGAGAGAGAAAAGGATAGTGGCTAGTTACTCTAAGCTAAGTATTGTGTTGCCCCTGATAGACTCCTCCTCTCAAAAGGGTAATAAGGGGTTGGGATTCAAGGGAAACACAATAGTTGCCTATTTCAAAGGAAAAGGCAAAGCTCCAGTTCAGCCTCTGGCTTATAAGTCTCCCATCCCTTTAAAGAAGGTGATGTTGCCTTCAAACAGGTATGACCAAGAACACATCTTTGATCACTGGATGAATGGTAGATCCACTAGTGTGAACAAAGATGTTCAGAGCTATGGTGGGAGGTACAGTAGGGGAATGAGTACCTTTAAGGATCCCCATGAGGAAATACAAATTACATATCATGGACCATTTGTGTTTTGTGCACCAGCCCCTACTCTCAAGACAAAGACAGTGGCCTTTTCTCAGGATCTTCAAGCACTCCCTCAGGCCAAAGGTAAGTCTGTCAGCCAACCTGACTTGGGTATCACTGAGGCCATCAACATCATATCTTCTGCAAAGAAAACCACTATTGGTAGATCTCAAGATAGACCAAGCTCTTCTGTTGTCAAGATTACCTTCGGTCAGATAGTGGCTGAAAGAAATAAGAAGAAGGCTGATGTTCTTCCTTCTATATAGTTAGCAGTTAACCAAATTGCTGGATATGCTCAGAAGAGAAGGTATAATATTCATGAGTTCTGGTGTTGTGGTAAGGTGGGGCATTTTTCCTTAGATTACTGGCACAATCCTACTGTGGCCAGAGCTAGTGTTAGTCTGCCTATCAAAAAATCTGCAGGTAGACAAGTTCTCTTTCAGGCTAATCAGAACCTAGGATCCAATATCTATTGGGGTCCTAAGGTAAGATAAAATATGTGATGTAGGTTAGTCCAAGTGCCCATACCCCTATATGGTACTTGGACAGTAGATGTTCCAGGCACATGACTGGAACATGGAGCTACTTGAAGGAGTATACTCCAGTAAAAGATGAACCCAAAGTTATCTTTGGTGGTTTAGGTAGAGGAGTAACTAGAGGCTATGGAAAGATTACCAATGACAAAGTCACCATATCAAAAGTTGTTTATGTTGAATGGTTACAACACAACCTAATCAGCATAAGACAACTCTCTGATCTTGTCCATGTCATTGTCTTCAATAAGGATGAGGGCCAAATTAAGAGGTCAAGTGACCAAGAGGTCATCTTAACAGGCACCAGGAGTGGAAATATTTATTGCTTAAACTTTCTATGTCTTAATAAAGACTCTCATATATGCCTAGCTGTAAATGATAAAGTCTCATATTGTGTACAATGGCACAAGAGACTAACTCATTTGAATTATAAGAATATTAGCAAGCTCTTTAGTGAGGAGCTAGTTAGGAATGGTACCAAGATGAAATGCACTAAGGAAGGAATTTGCTCAGCATGCCAAATGGGTAAGCAGACCAAAGCTCCTTCAAGGGCATTAGGACCAAAGATTTTGTGAGGTGTTTATACCTCCTGCATATGGACTTGTTTGGTCCTATGCCAGTTCATAGTCTAAGTAGGAAAGTCTACACCATTGTGGTGGTTGATGACTATTCTATGTTAGCTTGAGTTTTCTTTCTTAAGAAAAAGTTAGAAACCCTTGATGTCTTCAAGAATTTTGTCAAGCAGATTCCGAAAGAGCTAGACTGCATTGTGGTCAAAATCAAAAGTGATCATGAGACAAAATTCCATTCTAATAGCATGACAAGGTTCTGTGAAGAGCATGAGATTCATCAAGAATTTTCTTCTCCAAGAACACCCCAACAAAATAGGACTGTTGAGAGGAAAAATAGAACTCTAATTGAGACTAGTAAGACCTTATGAAGTGACACATCTCCCCCATAATATTTCTGGGCTGAGGCAGTAAATACTGCATGTCATGTCCTTAATAGAGCCTCTATCACCAAGAGCCACAAGAAGACTCCCTATGATATTATGAAGGGCAGGAAACTAAATAAAAGATAATCCTATGGGTAGATTATCGTCTAGAGGGGGGGGGGGTGAATAGGTGACTTTTTAAGTTACTTTATCATATCTTAATCACTTAACTAATTTTGTAGTTACAAAGACATAGATCACAACACAAGAAAAAGTAATCCATAACACATAACATACACATAATTTATAGTGGTTCCCCTATCTAGAGTACATCTACTTTCCCCCTTCTTCCTCACTAGTAATGTGTTAGATGAGGTTATAACTCCTCTTTAACTCAGATCCAAAGATCATACAGACTCAGTTTATGTTAAGAAACCTACACTTAGACCAACATGTCCTACCTCAGAGATTCTCCCAATCTCCTACCTCAGGTCCCTCAAGAACCCTACTTCAGCCTTTATAAAATAGGCCTATAACTCAGAGATAAGATCTCCTACCCACTCAGATCTCAAGGAGATCTTACAAAATATATAGGTAAAAAAGAAAAATGAAAGTCTCAGAAAACAAAAAATCCTTAATCTGATATATCTGTTAGTACAGATTCTTCAATTCAGCAGCAATGAATGTCTTCTTGATAAATTGGTTGGCTGAAAAGTTGCTTCTCTAGATCTGTAATCCTCTTGATGTTGATTGACTTGATAACCTTGAAGAAATTGTAGATCAAATCCACCTTGATCTTCAGATCGACTTTGATAAAGGATTTGGAGATTTTCTTCAAGACCTTCGTCTTCTTTCTCCTTCTCGGAATTGTAATAAGAATGAGAATTTTTGTTTGCTTTTCCGATTCTATGTGTATGTGTTGGTGTAGGACCCTATATTTATAGCCTTCATGGATGGCTGGTAACTGAATGATGACATTAGCATCTGACTTCATACTGCAGATCCTTCCTCAGACTTATTTCTATTAAAATATCTTATTCTTGTAGATGATGTTACAGTTCTGACTTATCTTGACACTTCTGTGTTGACTCTACACATTTTTTGAAACATAAGTGTCGAGAAGTCCAAAGTGTCTTGATACTTGTGTCGAGACATCTTAGCAGTCTCGACACAATTCTATTTGAAAGAATTTTCATCTGAAACTTGAGAGTGTCGAGACAGTTGATTTGTCTCAACACAAGCATTGTCTGTGTCGGCATCTTTTATTCTACCTTGTGTCGAGACATTTGGGTTTTCTTGACACAACTATCTGCCTGATGTTGGAAAGTCTTTGCTTTAATTCTTCATTGTGTCAAGATAGTTGATTTGTCTTGACACAATTTTACTTAGTAAAAATCTCCCATCTTCTTTGTGTCGAGACAGTTGTATTGTCTCGACACAACTGCTTTAAGATTTATAGTGTCAAGTATGCTGACTTAGTCTTCAAGGTGTTGAGACGACTGACTTATCTCGACATAGTAGTCTTGTATCTTCTATGTGTCGAGTTAATCGACTTGTCTCAACACAACTTCTAAAAAGGTGTCAACACAGTTGAAGTGTGTAGACACTTTTATACTTAGCCATTTTTCTGCATTGCATGTTGCTAAATGTAGACTGTGCTGACCTCCCTCAGCACTTTGCTGACTCCACTCGATGCTTTTTGTACTTAGACAATTTTTCTTCAAAATCTAGTCAGCTTCTTGTGTCCACATGTCCAATCAACATAAAGTAGGTAACATGTGTACATAAACTGAAAATATATCAAATACAAACATGTGTATATCATTGATTTTAAAAGGGCTTCTTCAAATTAAGTACATTGTGTCCAATGCACCCAACAATCTCCCAATATTTGGAGAAGTCGTAGCCCTAATTCAATGATATACACTTCAATACTAAAAATATTAAAATTAAAATATATGGGAAAAGTATGCTAAGCTAAACATAGATGTATACAACAATAATAACACATATCACTAAGTGCAACCAAATCTTTCAGTTAAGTTTGTTCAAGGATTACATTTGTTTGATTTGTTACACTGTTCTAAAAGTAAAATTACAAAAGGCCTAGAAAACAAATTCTAAGAATCCTCTGGCTCTTTGATGACTATGCCTTTTCCAGATTATATCTTTACTTTTACTTCAGGCACTTTGTCCTCTGCTATCTTCTTACCTTTATCATTCTTAGATTTGATGATCTGTTCTGCCTTGAGCCTTTGTATTTCAAAATAGTGGTAAGGCTTTGGAAAATATTTGCAGGGTTCAATTAAATTGGGTGGAATCACCCCTGCTTTCAGATCTCTTCTAAACTTATATATTACCTCTTGTTGCTTGGCATGCTTTTCCCATTCTTGCTCAGAGTACCATTTCCCCCTGTCATATCTGTTGTTGTTAATAGACTACCATCTAGTGAGTATAATGTTTCTTGAGTTTGGACTCCACTGCTCAAAGTTTGGCTTAGCTTCAGCCTGCTCTCTGAATCTCTTCTTTAATAGCTGTGCTTCCCTTTCCTTGAGCAAAGCAGCATCAATCATCTCCACCTCTTTACATCTCACATTTTGAACATCAGGTGGAGGACTGTACATGATTTGAACTGCATTATGAATATCCTCAAACTTTGGAGGAGGATATATGATCTACTCAACAATAGGGTGAATACCTTCCAACTAAGCTGGTTGACAGCCAGACTCATCTATTTGATCATCATCACACAGGGGGTGATAGCCTAGAGTGGCTCTGATGCTATTGGAGATCCACTTAGAATGATCAGAGCTTGCTTTTAACATTACTCTCTCCCCCTTTATGACTTCTCTAGCAATAAGATCACACAAATCATTCTTTTGAAATCGTACTTAATCAACAGTATGATGTAGTCCTGAGGTAAGATGAGTCTTTACTTTGGTCAAGTTATCTGTGAGGGTTTTGGTAGAATCTTTGACAGCTTGAACCATATAATCTGACTGTGTTGAGATCTTGGAATTAAAAGCAATAGAAGTTGTATTTATCTTTGCTTCTAGAGTTGTAGTTTGTTCTTTTAGCTTATTCAGGGTAATATCATGTATTTCTATTAAATTTTCATTCATTATGGTCTAATTTTCAAGGATATAGCCTTGTTTGACTGCCATGCCATCTTCAGTATTCTTTGATTCTGCTTGCTGTTTTGCTATGTATACTACAACATGTGCTTCTCTCTAGAAGTAATCTATCATATCCTTCTTTAAAAGATTGACCTCAAATCATTTTGATTTGATGTCTTGGGCTAGTTGAAACAGCAACCCCTTATTGCTTTCATCCACATATTTCTCTAGTTGTGTCCTTTGCTGATCAAGCAGAATTTGTAGTTGAACTAGAAATGAATTTAAATCCACATTAGGAGTAGGAGTTGTACCAGACTGAGTGGTTTTCTTGTAGCTTTTTCTCCTTTACCTGACTTCCTCAATCTTCTTTTTCCTTAGCTGAGAGGCTTCCTCCCCCTCAGAGTTAGATGAGCTGTCAATTGCAACTATTGTTGGTGCTTTATCTCTATCAGTGTTAGGAGGCATATTGGTTGTCTCCCCCTCAACCCTTGCATCTTCTTGAGCAAAGGAGAGGTCTTCCATTATGATATCATCCTGTTGACCTGTAGGGTCAGGAACAGGATCCTGTGGGAGAATGTCCTCCAACTCCCCCTAAACGTCATCTGCTTTATCCAAATTATTTTCTTCTTCAGTCTCCTTATAAACTGAATTTATAGTATCTTCATCTATCATCTGCAGATCCTGTACAGTAGCACCAGCCAGTCCTTCTGATGTGTTCAGGTCTAAGATCATATCCATCACTGTTTTTCCAGTAATTTCACTTTCTAAAGTTGGAAGCACATTGAGGTTTTCTTCTTCAATGTGTTCCTTCTATGGAATTATCTCCCCCTGTATGTGATACCTAGTTCCAGATGAGGGCCTAGGAAAATTTTTTGGGGCTGGTACATCTTTGTCATATAATCTTGAACTCTCTTGTCCATCAGATTTACTGGAAGAATCTTCTTCCACCACTACAAGCTTCTTCTTTTTCTCTTTCTTCTTTACCACTACAGGTGTCTCTTTGGATAGAACTCTATCCAACCTGGATAAAATCCTCATATCCTTTCTGTGCATGTGGTTGATCTTTGTTCCAGTCTTCAGGTTCATACAATCAGGAATGGACTGTACCAAGTAGAGGCTTATTATTCTGCCCAGATTGGGCTTCTTAAGGAATTTTGTAATCTTGTCAAAGATTGTTTTGCTCCAGTCCGTCTTGACTTTGAATATTACTCGAGCAATTAGATGAAACATGTTGGCTGATTTCTTGTCATGTTCTCTTGTTTTGCACAACATCACCTTCCTTATTAGTTTTGACAGGAATTTCCCTTGATTGTTCATACCTTTGCGGAATAGGGTACTCCCCAGCTTGGTGGTTGGAGCCAATCCACACCATTCTAATGCATCTGCGGTCTTGGTAGAGTCTAAGTCTTCTTCTTGGTCAATTCTAGGTAAGTGAAATACCTTGGCTAGTCTTCTTGTTGTGATTTTCACTTTTGTTCCATTCACCTTTGACTTAATCTTTGTTGAACTTGGTTCTAGTGATGCATTAGAGAAGAATTCTGATACTTCCCTTTTCCAGATATTTGTTGATTCAGAAAGCAAATACTCCAAACCAGCTTCATCGATTAGGTTTACCACCTCCTTGAGTTCGTCATCCGCTGACTGGAATCAATTGTAATGCCTCCGATTTTTCGATATTTGGTTTATTTCGTTATCTTGCGTGTTTATGACGTCAGGGCATTACGTTGACGCATTTTCGGCATATGCCGTTGTTAGAGCATGGTTTTAGCTCTTTGGTTTTTCTGTGTGTGGTTGGGTTTAGCTTGTTTTTAAGATTCCCTAGTGAGCCGGGACTATTTTGGTGACTCGGTGGAGCCTCTTTGGGAATGCTTGTGTTTTTAATTCAAGAGGTGTTTTCCCGAGTTTGGTTCATTGAATCTTAATTTCGACTACACCATTGGGTTTGTAGCGTCGGTATTTAGCTACGGTGTGATTTTCGTAGAAATCCGTGTTGGCACAAATTTTTGGTCGTTTGGACCATTATTTAATAATAAACTATTATTATAATACTTATATTTCTAAGTATAAATAGCCTTGTGAATAGACAAACCCCATTCATCATCTTCTTCTTGAAACCATCGGCTGTTACGGGAAGAGCGAGAGCAGAGGTCTTTTCTAAGCTTTCGGCCACCGATTTCTAGAGTGTTAGTGCTCGAAACTGTCGGTGGAGGGTAGATCCGGATAGCTGCCACCTAGATCTACGTTTCTACGGTATGATTTTCCCATTTCGTGAAATTTTGGGTGTTAGGAATTTCTTTTTGACCCTCTTTTGTCCTGAAAAGTTTCAGGAAGTGTCGCTTAGGTGATCTTGCAGCTAGATTCTTGAGGAGGAGCGTTTGCGTGGCTGGATTCGGCGATTTGAGCCAAGTGGTGGTTTCCCCCCTTGCTTATTTTTATTTCACATTTTCTTAATTTCCTCCCGATACAGAAGCTGAATTAGGGTAGGATCTCCTCCTAGTAAAATTCATTTTCTGTAAATCTTGGGGCATGTGGTAGTTTACACCCTTGCCAAGCTTTCATGTTACTATTTTTGTCCTAGTAGGACGAATAGTGCTTAGCTTAGCAGCAAACTAGTGGTTGTGGTGAGGGAGCATTGTTATAGGAGAAATCTCTTCCTGAGTGAGCATAATAGTAAGTTGTTCTTGGTCTAGGTTTAGATATTGTCAAAAAAATTATTAATACTATTAATTAAATTATTGAAAAATTAGTGGTTGCTGTAAGTCTAATACACTTTGTTTAGGTAGGATAGCACTTTTGCCAAGTTTCTGTCGTTGAGTATAGCCTTAGCAATATTATTCAGTTTCTAGCCTAAGTATAAAAGCGTTGAGTGTGTTGTACACACTCAACGCGGCGTTGAGTGTGTTGTACACACTCAACGCGGCGTTGAGTGTGTTGTACACACTCAACGCGGCGTTGAGTGTGTTGAATACACTCAACGCCATCAAATTTTAACGCTAAGTATAAAATCTTTGAGTGTGCTGCACACAGTCAATGCGGCGTTGATTGAGTTTAAGGCACTCAACGCCATCAGAATTTTATCTAAGTGTAAAAGCGTTGAGTGATCTGACTTCACTCAATACGGCGTTGAGTGTGTTGAATGCACTCAATGCCATGCTAAGTGTCTGAGCGGCCAAGGGTAAAAGCATTGAGAGAGCTGATTTCACTCAACGTGGCGTTGAGTGTGTTGAAGGCAATCAATACCATCGCTTAATTTGCTGTCTAAGTAAGAAAGCATTGAGTGAGTGGTATTCACTCAACGCGGTGTTGAGTGAAGCCTCGCCATGTAGGAATTCCGAGTCTAAGTCAAAAAGCATCGACATCGTTGAGTGGACTTAATGCGGCGTTGAGTGGACTCAATGCGGTGTTGAGTGGACTCAACGCGTCGTTGAGTGGTTTGGTTTTTTTTCTGAGTTTAGCTGGATGGCTTTGAGTGCGTTGACTTCACTCGACGCGGCGTCGAGTGTACTCAACGCTTTTCCATGGACTTAGAATTATTTTGCCGATTCCTGTCTGATAACTTGGAAATGGGCCTCCGGGTGAATTTGGGGTTTTCTTCCTCATTTTAGCAGAGTAAACCAGTGGTTGATTGAAGTTTTAATGGTACATAGACGTTAGGGCCTTTGGTGACCGGTTTTGTGCATCTTTACCCTATGTGGGTTGGTGGCTACTGGTGTGTTGGGCAGGTCCCTTCCACCGTGTGTTGCGACTATTGGTGTGTTGGGTAGGTCCCTTCAACCGCAGGTACCAGTTTTTCCCCGATTTTGGGTGTGTCAAGGCATGAGACCACCTTTTCTTGGGCCCAGTGAAGCTTTACTATTGGTGTGTTGGGTAGGTACCTTCCATCGTGGTGTGTTGGGTAGGTCCCTCCTGCTGCTTGTGCTAGACCTTGCCAGTGATTTTGCTCTCTAATGATGAATTGACCAATTTTTTTTCATTTATGCACGTATTTATGCTTATGTTATTTAAGCCTTGGTCCTTATAGAACTTGGTGCAACTTGGGATGTCTTACCTTTGTGATTTCCTTCTTCCCTTTTTCCTTGGGCTTAAATGTTGATGATTCCTTATAATCATCTAGTCATGGGTTGGTAACCCTTTTGACATTTTGTTGTCTATTGATTGAATTCTATTGCCACTTGTATTTTCTTGCTGAGGTGTTCTTTTTTTTGAATGTCTCAGGTTCAGGGTAGTAGCCGGGTGAGCAGTTAGGTTTGGAAGTGTGCTAGTGGACTGCTATTTTGCAAAGGTTTTCCTCACAGTAGTGAGGTAGTGTTTTATTGCTTTCATGTTAGTACAGACATACATGCTCTCAAGTGGGTTTGTGTTAGGTTGTTGACGCCCACTGGGGGTTTTCTTTTGAAATGCTAATTACTTTGCTAAGTTGCCTAGTTGTCTTATTTTGTGGTTGTGTTTACTTGCTCTCTGCGAATGTTTATGTTAGGTTATATGTTAGATATTTTAACTTATAAAAGCATTACTTCTAGTATTTCATACATGCCATCTTTCTAAAACTAAAATGCTAATTTCTAACTAACGTAAAGACTATTTCTATACTTATAATAAATCTAGAGTCTTGCATACCGCGAGTTGTCCTTCGGGGATGTTTATGCTCATGTATGATGTTAATCTAACATAATCAAAGTATTTTCGCAGCGTATAACTATACTTTTACTCGTGGACTAGCTGATCCACTGTGCCGAGGGATACGACCCTCTAAACTTAAACTATTTTTTTACTTAATAACTTATGGATTTCATATAAACTGTAGAGTTTGGAGTCTTGCCTGAGCACCTGCAGTTATCCCCTACACAACGTGGCATCATGGCGCATATTTTATCTGACTCTGATATAACTTAAATATTGAGAAAATGTTGGTTTTCACAGTTGGCAAACACTTTATGCTCTCTCAAAGCAGACAAAACTAAACGCAAATGCTGGGCATGCTCCACAGCATTGCGGGAATACACCAAAACTTCATCTATGAACACGACCACAAAATGATCCAGGAAATCCTTGAACACTCGGTTCATCATATCCATAAAGGAAGAGGGTGCATTCGTAAAACCAAAAGACATCACCAAGAATTCAAAATGTTCGTGCCGAGAACGGAAGGCAGTCTGTGGAATATCTGATTCACGGATCCTCAACTGATGGTAGCCTGAATGAAGGACAATCTTCAAAAATGCAGAGCTACCACACATTTGATCAAATAGATCATAAATCCTTGGCAGAGGGTATCTATTCTTGATGGTCACCTTATTCAGCTCTCTATAATCGATGCAAAGCCTCATCGATCCATATTTTTTCTTCACAAATAGAATAGGAGCACCCCACAAAGATGAACTCGGCCTAATAAAACCATTCTACAGCAACTCATCCAATTGGGTATGCAGCTTTTGTCTGGAGCAATAAGTGCAAGGAAGCTTTTTCGGAATTAAAGGAGATTGTGCACTGCTCCGGTGTTGAACTTGCCAACCAAAGGAAAGGAATATGCCATTTATGTGGATGCATCACATGGTTGTTTGGGTTGTGTGTTTATGCAGGAAGGTAAGGTGATAATGTATGGGTCTAGGCAGTTAAAGATTCATTAGAAGAACTACCCCATACATGATTTGGATTTTGCAGTTGTAATTTATGCACTAAAATTATGGAGGCATCTATTGTATGGTGTGTTGTGTAAGATTTACCTCGATCATAAGAGCTTGAAGAACGTTTTCACTCAAAGGGAGTTAAATTTGCGCCAGCGAAGATGATTAGTGTATGTTGCAGATTATGATGTTGAGATCCAGTACCATCCGGGCAAAGCTAATGTGGTAGCTGATGCCTTGAATAGGAAGAAAACTAAGATTTTTTAATCTTTTTGTGGATTCTCTGGTTGAGGAGTTTTTAATGATGAACATTTCTATTGGAAGTTTTAACTCGTCGAGTAGTTTGGAGATAGTTGAGCCTTCATGGATCGCACTCACAAGACTGCATCAGATGGAAGATCCTGATTTATTGCACCTTTACAAGAGAACTGAGAAAGGGGAGTTACCATATTTTACGATCGATGACGCAGGTACCTTGAAGTACCGCAACAAATTTTGTATCCCTACTGTTGAGGACATTCGATTTAAGTTGTGCAGTGAGGCGCATGGTTCTAGTATTGTCTACCACCTAGTTCTACAAAGATGTATCAAGACCTAAAGCAGATTGTCTGGTGGTTTGGAATGAAGGGTGATATATCCAGGTTTGTGTCTGAATGTTTTACATGCAAGCATGTTAAGGCCGATCATAAGAAGGCCTGGTGGCAAGTTGACGTCTTTGGATATTCCAAGATGGAAGTGGGAGAGTATTTCCATGGACTTCATTACGGGTTTACTGAGATCTCCCCGAGGTCACGATTCTATTAGGGTGATAGTAGATCGACTGACGAAGTGTGCTCACTTCGTGCGGTTTAAGATTAGCTACTCCATGAAGATGATAGCCGAATTATATTTAGATGAAGACATCAGATTGCATGGAGTACCATTTAACATTGTATCGGATCGAGACTCCAGGTTTACGTTTTGCTTTTGGAAAACCTTAAAAGAAGGGTTGGGTACCAATCTGAGGTATTCCATCGATTATCATCCACAAACTAATGGTCAAACGGAGAGAGTAAATCGGATCGTAGAGGATATGATCATATATTATATTTGGACCACAAAGGAGCGTAGGATGAGCGAGTCAGATTGATGGAGTTTGCATACAATAATAGTTATCAAGAAAGTTTGCAGATGGCCCCGTTTGAGGCCTTGTATGGGAGGCGATGCAGAACTCCCTTGTTTTGGGCCGAGATCAGTGAGTGACTGTTGTTAGGTCCTAAAGCGCTAGAAGAGATCGAAATATATATATATAGCATATTCGAGAGAAGCTTCAGATAACGTAGGAACGTTATGAGAAGAATGCCAATAAGCATAAGTCTGATTTGGAGTTTTCTGTTGGGGACCTGGTTTTTCTGAAGGTTTCCCCAATGTCCGGTGTTAAAAGATTTGGAAAGAATCATAAGTTGGACCTGAGGTATGTGGGACCTTTTAGGATTATTGAGCGTATTAGAGTATCAGCTTATAGGCTGGATTTGCCACCAAATTTTCCTAGTGTGCACAATGTGTTTCACGTGAGCCAGTTGTAGAAATGTGTGCTCAGTGACCGACAGATTCTTGATGATGTGGCCCAGTTAGTGCTTAATCTTTCCTATGTTTAGGTCCCTGTCCGGATTCTGGATACTCAAGATCGAGTGTTACGGAGGAAAACCATACCAATGGTGAAAGTTTTGTGGAGAAACCAAGACGTGGAAAACACCACTTGGGTGCTGGAGTCAGTTATGAGGGAGGCTTATCCTCATCTATTCTCCTAGTTGATTGGTATGTAATCTTTTCAATAACCATTGGTTATTTCTTTTTCTTTTGTAATAAAGGTTTTGTGCGTAATGTTTCTGGACGAAACTTTCTTTTAGGGGGAGTGGCTGTAATGCCCCCGATTTTTTGATATTTGGTTTATTTCGTTATCTGGCGTGTTTATGACGTCAGGGCATTACATTGACGCGTTTACGGCATATGCCATTGTTAGAGCGTGGATTTAGCTCTTAGGTTTTTCTATGTCTGGCTGGGTTTAGCCTGTTTGAAAGATTCCCTAGCGAGCCGGGTCTGTTTTGGTGACTCGGTGGAGCCTCTTTGGGAATGCTTGTGTTTTGGCTTCAGGAGGTTTTTTCCTGAGTTTGGTTCATCAAATCTTAATTTCGACTGCGTCGTTTGGTTCGTAGCGTCGGTATTTAGCTACGGAGTCATTTTCGTAGAAATCTGTGTTGGCGCGAATTTTGGGTCGCTTGGACCATTATTTAATAATAAACTATTATTATAATATTTTTTTTCTAAGTATAAATAGCCATGTGAATAGATAAACCCTATTCATCATCTTCTTCTTGAAACCGTCGGCTGTTACGGGAAGAGAGAGAGCGACGGTCTTTTCTAAGCTTTCGTCCACTGATTTCTGGAGTGTTGGTGCTCGAAATTGTCATTGAAGGGTAGATCTGGATAGCTCTCACCTAGATCTACGTTTCTACAGTAAGATTTTCCCATTTCGTGAAATTTTGGGTATTAGGAATTTCGTTTTGACCCTCTTTCGTCCTGAAAAGTTTTAGGAAGCGTCGCTTAGGTGATCTTGCGGCCAGATTCTTGAGGAGGAGCATTTAAGTTGTCGGATTCGGCGATTTGAGGCAAGTGGTGGTTTCCCCCATTGCATGTTTTTATTTCACATTTTCTTGATTACATCCAGGTACATAAGCTGAATTAGGGTAGGATCTCCTCCTTGTTAAATTTGTTTTCTGTAAATCTTAGGGCAAGTGGTGATTTACACCCTTCCCAAGCTTTCATGTTACTGTTTCTATCCTAGTAGGCCGAATAGTGCTTTGCTTAGCAACAAACTAGTGGTTGTGGTGAGGGAGCATTGTTACAGGAGAAATCTCTTCCTGAGTGAGCATAACAATTAGTTGTTCTTGGTCTAGGTTTAGATATTGTCAAAAAAATTATTAATACTATTAATTAAATTATTGAAAAATTAGTGGTTGTTGTAAGTCTAATACCCTCTATTTAGGTAGGATATCACTTCTGCTAAGTTTCTATCTTAGGTGTTGAGTATAGACTTGGCACTATTTTTCAGTTTATAGCCTAAGTATAAAAGCGTTGAGTGTGTTGTACACACTCAATGCGGCGTTGAGTGTGTTGAATAACTCAACGCAGTCAGATTTTAACGCTAAGTATAAAAGCGTTGAGTGTGTTACACCTACTCAACGCGGCATTGAGTGTGCTGCACACACTCAACACGACATTGAGTGAGTTTAAGACACTCAACGCCATCAGAATTTAATCTTAGTGTAAAAGCATTGAGTGAGCTGACTTCACTCAACGCGGCATTGAGTGTGTTGAATGCACTCAATGCCATGTTAAGTGTCTGAGCGACCAAGGGTAAAAGCGTTGAGTGAGCCGATTTCACTCAACGCGTCATTGAGTGTGTTGATGGCACTGAACGCCATCGCTTAATTTGCTGTCTAAGTAAGAAAGTATTGAGTGAGTGGTATTCACTAAATGCGGCGTTGAGTGAAACCTAGCCTTATAGGAATTCTTAGTCTAAGTCAAAAAGCTTCGACAACGTTGAGTGGACTCAACACAGCGTTGAGTGGTTTGGTTTTTTCGCTGAGTTTAGATGGATGGCATCGAGTGAGTTGACTGCACTCGACGCGACATCGAGTGTACTCGATGTTTTTCCGTGGAATGAGAATTATTTTATCGATTCTTGTCTGATTCCTTGGGAATGGGCCTCAGGGTGAATTTGGGGGTTTCTTCCTCATTTTAGCAGAATAAACCAGTGGTTGGTTGAAATTTTACCGGTGCATAGACGTTAGGGACTTTGGTGCCCGGTTTTGTGCATCTTTACCTTATGTGGGTTGTTGGTTGCTTGTGTGTTGGGCAGGTCCCTTCCACCGCGTGTTGCGACTGCTGGTGTGTTGGGTAGGTCTCTTCCACCACAGGTACCAATTTTTCCTCGATTTTGAGTGTGTCGAGGCATGAGACCACCTTTTCTTGGGCCCAGTGAAGCTTTACTATTGGTGTGTTGGGTAGGTCCATTCTACCGTGGTGTGTTGGGTAGGTCCCTCCCACTGCTTGTGTCAGATCTTGCAAGTGTTTTTGCACTCTAATGATGAATTGACAAATTTCTTTTCATTTATGCACGCATTTATGCTTATGTTATTTAAGCCTTGATCCTTATAGCACTTAGTGCAACCTGGGATGTCTTACCTTTGTGATTTCCTTCTTCCCTTTTTCCCCGGGCTTAAATGTTGATGATTCCATATAATCATCTAGTCATGGGTCGGTAACCCTTTTGACATTTTGTTGTCTATTGATTGAATTCTATTGCCACTTGTATTTTCTTGCTGAGGTGTTTTTTTAATGCCTCAGGTTTAGGGCAGTAGTTAGGTGAGCTGTTAGGTTTGAAAGTTTGCTAGCGGACTGCTGTTTTGCAGAGGTTTTCTTCACAGTAGTGAGGTAATGTTTTGTTACTTTCATCTTTGTACAGACATACATGCGCTCTAGTGGGTTCATGTCAGGTTGTTGATGCTCACTGGGGGTTTTCTTTTCAAATGCTAATTACTTTGCTAAGCTTCCTAGTTGGCCTATTTTGTGGTTGTGTTTACTTGCTCTCTAGGAATGTTTATGCTAGGTTACATGTTAGGTATTTTAACTTATAAAAGCATTACTTCTAGTATTTCATACATGCCATCTTTCTAAAACTAAAATGCTATTTTCTAACTAACGTAAAGACTATTTCTATACTTATAATAAATCTAGAGTCTTGCATACCGCAAGTTGTCCTTATGCTCATGTATGATGTTAATCCAACATAATCAAAGTATTTCTACAGCGTATAACTATACTTTTACTCGTGGACTAACTGATCCACTATTCCAAGGGATACATCCCTCTAAACTTAAACTCGTTTTTACTTAATAACTTATAGATTTTATATAAACTGTAGAGTTTGGAGTCTTTCCTGAGTGTCTGCAGTTATCCCCTGCTTGGTGTGGCATCACGATGCGTATTTTCTCTTACTCTGATATAACTTAAATGTTGAGAAAATGTTGGTTGTGACATCCATTGCGAACAAGCTCGTATCCTTCGAAGATGTTATCGTCATTCTTGGGAGCCATTGAAGGTGAAGGGAAGGAATGATGAGTGTCGACTAATCGGAATTCTAGGTCTCGACACTTAGGGATCAATCTTTCAAGATTTCAGGTAAGCGTAGACGACAACTTCTTTCACACCCTATTTATAGTAGTTGTCGCAGATGACGAAAAGGCGCGCTGCATTTAGTCTATTCAAAATTTTTGGGTAAATACCCAGTGTCGACACAAGAATATGTTGTTTGTTGAGATGTGTCGACACATATCGACACAAGGATTACGTCTCTCGACACATAAACCTTAGGTTCTCGACACTCGTATGTCTCGACACCTACTTTTGTGTCTCGACACTAAAGATTATCCTGTGTTGACACACTTTCATGTATCTCGACACATCACTATCTATAGTGTCGACACACTCTCTAGTGTCTCGACACTTTATTATATACAACGTCGACACACTTTCTTGTGTCTTGACACTGACTAGTCAAAATTTTGTTTTTCTTAAGTGTTGATTCTTGACACTTTTGAAGTTTATCCTTGAAACCTAAATGAGTAGACTTAATTACTGATTAATTAGTTTTATACTTATGTAATTACTATTTTATACAAGATTTAACATTCCAAGTTCAAATTTAAAGAAATTAAATTTCTCTTCTTCTAGAGGCTTAGTAAAAATATCAACAATTTGTTTATTTGTTGAACAAATTCTAAGTTAATATCTTCATTTTCTACATATTCTCTAATAAAATGATATCTAATTTCGATATGCTTTGTTCTACTATGTGACACATGATTGTTTGCAATAAAAATAACACTAGTAGAATCACAGTATAAATGAATTTTACTTAGCTTGAAATTATAATCTTGTAACTGATACTTAATCCAAAGCAATTATGCACAACAACCACCAGCTGAAATGTACTCAGATTCAGATGTGGAAATTGCTACACAAGTTTGCTTTTTGCTGCTCCATGACACCAGCCTCCTTCCAAGAAATTGGCCTGATGTATTTTTCCCGTCTTCTTAACATCCTACATAATCTGCATCTGAAAAGCCTGTTAGTTCAAAATCACTATTCCTGGGATACCATAGGACAAGATTAGGCGTGCCCTTTAAATATCTCAATATTATTTTAATTGCTATATAGTGAGATTCCTTAGGGCATGCTTGATACCTAACACAGACATAAGTGACATACATTATGTCTAGTCTACTAGCTGTTAGATAGAGCAGTGATCTAACTATACCCCTATACAAGGTGATATCAACTTGCTTCCCAGCACCATCCTTGTCTAAAGAAATCTTAGACCCCATAGGAGTCCTCATTGAAGTGGATATTTCCATGTAATACTTCTTGATTAAATCTTTGGTGAACTTAGACTGACTAATGAAAAGTCGATCTAAAATTTGCTTAACTTGGAGACCAAAGTAAAACTTGAGTTCACCCATGCTACTCATCTCAAACTTTCCTTGCATTAATTTAGCAAACTTAGTGCAAAGTGACTCATCAGTAGATCCAAATATAATGTCATCAACATATATTTGTACTAGGATGGTCTTGCCTTTGACTTCCCTTAGGAATAGTGTTTTGTATATTTTCCCTCTTGAGAATTTATTATCCAGAAGGAACTTAGACAGAGTCACATACCAAGCTCTTGGGGCTTGTTTTAAACCATAGAGAGCTCTTAAAAGCAAATAAACATGAGTAGGTTTAGTAGAATCAACAAAACATGAGGGTTGCTTAACATATACTCTTCCTTTAAGGTTACCATTTAGGAAGGCTGACTTCACATCCATTTGGTAAACTTTGAAGCTTTTGTAGGCTACATATGCTAGGAAGAGTCTTATAGCCTCCAATCTAGCCACTGGTATAAAGGTTTGATCAAAGTCTATCCCCTCTTCTTGTCTATATCCCTTTGTAACTAGTCTAGCTTTTTTTTTCTGACTATAACAACATTCTCATCCAGTTTGTTTCTATATATCCATTTAGTTCCTATGATGTTATATTTATCTGGTCTGGGAACCAGCTTCCAGACATTACATATCTTGAAATGGTTCAATTCTTCTTGCATTGCACCTATCCAAAATGGATCCACATTAGCTTCTTTAAATTTCTTTGGATCTGTTTGGGACAAAAAACTTGAGTACATCACAGTGTTGTGATGTTTGCTTCTTGTGGTCATACCCTGTGCAACATCTCCTATAATGAATTCCCTTGGATGATCCTTTAGAAGTCTGATAGCAATAGGTAATGTGACTTCTTATCCTGGACCACCTACATCATGCTGAGTTTCTTCTCCTTGTTGTTCCTATGCAAGTATTTTCTCAACAATGTTGACTCCAACTTGCATATTCTGGCTTGCTGGAACAATTCTTCTATATTCAGCCCATTTAGCTTCAAGTCTCCACCTGTTGTGCTTGATGAACCTAGTTTATCATTATAAAACATAGAACTTTCATTAAATACAACATGCACAGACTCCTCCACAACTTGATCCCTCAAGTTATAGACCCTATAGACCTTACTGTGGTCACTATAACAAACAAATATGCCATCATAGGACTTATCAACAAACTTGGATATGTATGTTTTCTTATTATTTATGACATAACATCTACATCCAAAGATTCTGAAATAGGCCAAGTTTGGTTTTCTGCCCTTCATAAGTTCATAAGGAGTTTTATTCAATCTTTTGTTGACAGAAGCTCTATTAAGAACATGACATGCTATGTTAATAACTTCAGCCCAGAAGTATTCTGGAAGTGAAGAATCACTCAACATGGTTCTTCCAGTTTCAATGGGAGTCCTATTCTTCCTCTCAGCATTGCCATTCTACTAGGGTGTTCTTGGTGAGGAAAACTCTTGCTGAATCCCCAATTCTTCACAAAACTTTGTCATATAATCAGATTGAAACTCAGTTCCATGATCACTTCTAATTCTGACAACAGAGTTGTTCAATACATTCTGAATTTGTTTGACAAAAGTCTTGAAGACATCAGGGGTTTCAGACTCTTTCCTTAAGAAGAAAACCCAAGTGAATCTGGAATAGTCATCAATAATTACATAGGTGTAGACTCTTATTCCTAAACTATGAACTGGCATAGGACAAAACAAGTCCATATGCAAGAGGTATAAACACCTCACTGAGTATTTGCATTCAATAATATTTAATGAAGCTGTAGTTTGCTTGCCTTTTTGGCAAGCAGAGCATATGCTCTTCTAAGAGCATTTAATGTTAGGGACATTCTAACAAGCTCTTTACTGAAAATTTTACCTATGGCCTTGTAGTTCAAATGAGCTATTCTCTTGTGTCATTTGACACAGTATGAGGCCTTCTCATTTGCAACTAGACATAAGGGTGAGTCTGACTTTAAAAAAAGAAAATTCAAACAATACACATTCCCATATCTAGTGCCTGTCAAGATGACCTCTTGGTCACTTGACTTCTTTATTAGGCACTCATATTTGTGGAATTAAATGTTATAGCTAAGATCATAAAGTTGGCTTATGCTTATAAGGTTGTATTGCAACCCTTCTACATAAGCTACTTTGGTGAGAGTGACTAAGCCATTTGATCTTACTATAACCTTTGGTTATTCCTTTGTCAGCTCTACCAAAGATCATCATTGGTCCATTCTCCACAAGGACAAATTCCCTCAAATTGCCTCTTGTTCCAGTCATGTGTCTAGAACACCCACTATCCAAGTACCAGATTGGTCTATCTCTGGTTCTTGGACATTCCTGCAAAATGAGAATTTATTTTTCCTTAGGAACCCAAGTTATTTTGGGTCCTAGGTTCTTGTTAGTTGTGGCTCTATTGAAACCACCAGTGAGTTTCTTAACTGGATATTTTTTCTTAATATGATACATAGTGTAATTGAACTAACAGTTCAAGGCAAAGTGTCATACCTTTCCACAACACCAGCATTCATACCTATTGTACCTCCTCTTTGGAGGAACAGAAAGAACTTTGTGCTGACATTCCTTAGGATGAGAATCATCACACTTGTCAGTTGTATTTTTACTAGGAGCAAACAAGTTGTTTTGACTCTCAATTACAACTATCCTCCTTGGAGCAAGCACATTAGGAATAGCTTTCCTATTCACATATGAACTTGGTACAGTCTATGGAATGACTGGACCCTTTTGTCCTTCCAGTTTTTTGCCCCTTTTTCTCTTGGGTTTAACATACCCAAGACCACTTCCAGGTATTCTTGAGAAGGTATCTATAATGGGCAATACAGTTTTAGGTTTAGAAAATTGTTGTACTAATCTTTTCTCATTCAGGAATTTGAGTTTTAGCTCCTGAATAGTTGCATCCTCCTGCTTCAGCAATAAGATTTGATCATCAAGCATTGCCAACTTAGAACTTTGAAGACCAATTTTTTGAGTATTCATCTTATGATGATACTCAAAACCTTTTAGTGATGCTATCTCTACAGCTTGTTCTTTGACAAGCTTCTTGCTACTTACTAGGGCTTCCAAAAGCTTTCCAAATTTTATTGTGAGCTATTGTAGTTCAATCATAGAGTTAGTCTCATATGAATCAAACTTTGAGTCACATGACTCTAGCTCATCCCCAATCTCATATACAGAAGTTTTAGAACATATTAAATTATCATAGATTACCTGAGTCTCCTGACAGTCAAGATCTTTTGTTTCTAGATCATCAGATAGTGCCATTAAATTGATCTCCATTTCTTCTTCAGAATCACCATTGTGTGATGAAGTTGTGGAGCTTTTACCTTTGTTTATAGCCTTTCTGATAAATTCTTCTTCATCGGAGAACAATCCAACAAGTTCTTCTTCTGATTCAGTTGAATCAGTATCACTATTAGATAAGGTCTTTTACTTCTTTACCATCAGACCCTTCTCTGATTTCTTATTTTTATAGAACTTCTTTTCTTCAGACTTTTTGTTCTCCTTCCTTTTTATTAGACAATCAGCTATGACATGCCCAGCCCCATTACAGCAAAAGCAAATAATGCCAGTCTTAAATTGTTTATTCTGATGAGAATCATACCTGACCACAGATTTGTCTCTGTGATTATCTTTGCTTTTACTGGAGCATTATCCAGAAGGTTTCTTTTTATTCCACTACTTCCTTTTCCTTAGCATTTTCTTGATTTGCCTGGTAAAAAGTGCTAATTCAACATCTGATAGTTCTTCTGATAAAGATTAGGCTCCAGTGCTATCTGTATCTTCATCCCTTCTAGGTGATGATGAGATTCCTCTTCTAGCTTTCTTAGATGTATCTGCTTTGAAGGCCACAGATTTAGTCTGAGTTAAACTTCTGGCAGATACTACTTCAGCTTTTCTAGAGTTTAGTTGAAGCTCATGTGACATAAGCTTCCCATACAAGTCTTAGGGTAACATATTTCTTAGATTCCTCGTTTCTCTTACAAAACAAATCTTGATGTCCCATTCTTTATTTAGGGATCTCAAGAATTTGTCATTCAGCTCATAATTTGAGAAATTTCTGTCATAGTTTCTTAAGTCATTTACTATTCTAAAGAACTTTTCATAGCACAGTTTTATAGAATTAGTCTTTCCTTGTCTGAAGGCCTCATACAGCTGGTTGAGGAGAGATTTTCTGTCATATCTTACTTCTTCTGTACCTTCCATGTATACAATGAGAGTATCCCACATTTCCTTGGATGTATTACAGTGCACAAGATTCTGAAAGGTTGAATTGTCTATTGTACTAACTATTATATTTTGTGCTCTTTTGTCCATTGTGGTAAGTACCACCTCATCCTTTGTCATTTGTGACAGTTTCTTAGGGGTTTGAACTTTTGCATCTAAGACAGATGTTTTTATTGGTACATATGGTCCTTCTTGTATAGTGACAAAGATTCTTGGATCTGAGGCTTCCATGAACAATCTCACTCTCTGTTTCTATATAGCAAAGTTATCCTTAGTATATATAGGCAGTTTCATATAACTGAGTTCTCTGTGAGATTCAGAATCCATAGATCTGAATTTTTTCTAATACCTTTTGGATCTTTTTCAGACTCTTAGGTCTTTCTTGAACAACATCCCTCTGATATCACTTAAAAGATAATCCTATGGGAACATAATCACCTAGAGGGGGGTGAATAGGTAAATTTTTAAGTTACTCTATCAGATATTTATCTCTCAACTAATTTTGTAGTTACAAAGACTTAGATCACAACATAAGCAAAAGTAATCCACAACACATAACACACACATAATTTATAGTGGTTCCCTTATCTAGGGTACATCCACTTTTCCCCTTCTTCCTCACTAGCAATGTGCTAGATGTGGTAATAGCTCCTCCTCTTTAACTCAGATCCAAAGATCCTATAGAATCAGTTTCTGTTAAGTAACCTACACTCAGACCAATAGGTCCTACCTCAGAGATTCTCCTAATCTCCTACCTCAGGTCCCTTAAGAACCCTACCTCAGCTTTTATAAAATAGGCCTACAACTCAGTGATTCACTCAAACCACCTACCTCAGGTCCCTCAAGAACCCTACCTCAGCCTTTATAAAATAGGCCTATAACTCAGAAATAAGATCTCCTACCCACTCAGATCTCAAGGAGATCTTACAAAATATAGAGGTAAAAATGAAAAATGAAACTCTCAGAAAACAAAAAATCTTTAATCTGATATATTTGTTAACACAGATTCTTCAATTTAGCAGCAATGAATGTCTTCTTGATTAATTGGCTGGCTGAAAAGTTGCTTCTCTGGATTTGTAATCTTTTTGATGTTGATCGGCTTGATAACCTTGAAGAAATTGTAGATCTGATCCACCTTGATCTTCAGATTGACTTTGATAAAGGATTTGGAGATTTTCTTGAAGACCTTCGTCTTCTTCCTCCTTCTCGGGATTGTAATAAGAATGAGAATTTTTTTTTGCTTTTCTTATTTTATGTGTCTGCGTTGGTGTAGACAACCCCTATATTTATAGCCTTCATGGATGACTGGTAACTGATTGATGACATCAACGCCTGACTTCATAATACAGATCCTTCCTCAGACTTATTTCTGTTAAAATATCTTATTCCTGTAGCTGATGTGACAGTTCTGACTTATCTTGACACTTCTGTGTTGACTCTGTAAATTTTCTGAAACATAAGTGTCGAGATGTCCAAAGTGTCTCGATACTTGTGTCGAGACATCTTAGCAGTCTCGACACAATTCTATTTGAAAGAATTTTCATCTGAAATATGTGAGTGTCGAGACAGTTGATTTGTCTTGACACAAGTGTTGTCTGTGTCGACATCTTTTATTCTGCCTTGTGTCGAGACAGTTAGGTTGTCTCGACACAACTGTCTGCCTGATGTCAGAAAGTCTATGCTTTAATTCTTCATTATATCGAGATAGTTGATTTGTCTCGACACAATTTTACTTAGTAAAAATCTCCTGTCTTCTTTGTGTTGAGACAGTTGTATTGTCTCGACACAACTGCTTTAAGCTTTATAGTTTCAAGTATGCTGACTTAGTCTTCAAGGTGTAGAGAAAAATGACTTGTCTCGATACAGCTGTCTTGTATCTGCTATGTGTTGAGTTAACCAACTTATCTCGACACAACTTCTGCAAAGGTGTCGACACAGTTGAAGCGTGTCGACACTTTTGTACATAGCCATTTTTCTGCACTTTATGTTGCTGAATGTAGACTGTGCTGACTTCACTCAGCACTTTGCTGACTCCACTCGACGCTTTTTGTACTTAGAAAATTTTACTTCAAAATCCAGTCAGCTTCTTGTGTCCACCTATTCAATCAACATGAAGTAGGCAACCTGTGTACATAAACTGAAACATATATAAAATACAAACATGTGTATATCATTGAGTTTAAAATGGCTTATTCAAATTAAGTACATTGTGTCTAATGTTCCCAACATCAAACCTGGCCTATCTCATGATATTTTGTTGCAAGTGCTATGTACTGGATAATGGGTAGTCCTATGTGACTAAGTTTGCTGCCAAGTCCTATGATGAGATTTTTGTTGGGCACAACAATCATAGTAAGGCATATAAGATCTACAACTTGGAAAGTCAAGTTGTAGAAGAGTCTATTAATATAGTTTTTGATGGGTCAATTATGATTAACAGTTAGCTATCAAGCTCCACTTCTAGTACTGCAGGTATAGAGCTGTTGATGGACAAGATAACTATAAAATATGCTGCTCCATTAGTCCAAGATGGAGTTGATATTCCAGAAGAAGGGTAAGGCACACTTGAAGTGGAAGAAGATCGACAAGATGTTGCCACTAAAGCTGATGCTGAAAGAAGATTTCCTCAAGCTATCAGGCATCTGAGAGATCATCCAAGACAAAAGATTAGTGGTAATGCAAATCAAGGAGTGGTGACAAGGCAAGAGCCCTAATACAGCCTTGTATTCAGGCTTCCTGTCACAATTTGAGCCTAAGAGATTTGAAGAGGCCAACATAAATCAATTCTGGATTATAGCTATGCAAAAGGAATTGAACTAGTTAAAGAGATGTAAGGTTTGGAAGCTGGTCCCCATACCACAAGGACATAATATCATTGGAGTCAAGTGGATTTACATGAATAAACTTGATGAAAATGAAATTATAATCAAGAACAAGGCTAGGTTAGTAGCTAATGGGTACAAACAAGAAGAAAGTATTGACTTTGATCAAACCTTTGCCCCTGTAGAAAGATTGGAAGCCATCAGACTCTTCCTTGCATATGCTGCATTCAAAGGATTTAAAGTCTACCAGATGGATATGAAGTCAGCCTTCCTGAATGGTGACTTAAAGGAAGAAGTCTATGTTGAACAACCTCCAAGTTTTGTTGATTATAACTCACCTGAATTTGTTTATAGACTTGTAAAAGCTCTATATGGGTTAAAGCAAGCCCCTAGAGCATGATATGAGAGATTGTTTAGCTTCCTCATTGAGAACAAATTATCAAGGGGAAGATAGACAAGTCCCTATTCCTAAGGAAATCTAAGGGCAAGATCATCCTAGTCTAATTTTATGTAGATGATATAATTTTTGGATCTACTGATGACAACCTTTGTAGGAAGTTTGCCAAACTTATGCAAGGGAAGTTTGAGATGAGTAGTATGGGAGAGCTTAAGTACTTCTTGGGCCTCCAAGTAAGGCATACTGAAGATGGAATTTCCATCTCACAGTCTAAGTTCACCAGGGAGTTGATCAAGAAGTTTGGTATGGAGAATGCCTCCACCATGAAAACTCTCATGTGGTCAAGTATGCCTATAGACAAATACGAGGTAGGGAAACCTATTGATGAAACTTTGTATAGAGAGATAATTGGCTCCCTTCTATATTTTACTTCAAGTAGGTCAGACATCATGTATGTTACATGTGTTTATGCTAGGTATTAGGCAAGCCCTAAAGAATTTCATTACTCTATTACGAAGAGGATTTTGAGGTATCTTAAGGACACACCAGATCTTGGCCTCTAGTTCCCTAGAAATAGGGATTTTGAACTAACATGTTATTCATATGCAGAATTTGCAAGCTACAAAGGGGACAGGAAGAGCACTTATGACACCTGTCAGTTCTTGGGAGGAATACTAGTGTATTGGAGCATCAAGAAGTAGACCAATATTGCAATCTCAATAACCGAGTCTGAGTATATCTTAGCAAGTAGCTGCTGTGTACAGTTGTTGTGGATCCAGCATCAGCTCCAGGACTATAACCTTCAGATAAGTAGAACCCCCATGTTCTATGATTCTACTAGTGCAATCTCAATTGCTAGGAATCCTGCCTCTCATAGCAGGACTAAGCATATTGAGATTAGGTATCATTTTATTAGGTAGCATGTGGAAAAGGAAGACATCTGTCTTGAGTTTTTCCCTATAGATAAGTAAGTGGCAGACATCTTTACTAAGCCACTAGATGAAGTCAAGTTCAACTCCTTCAAATTTAAGTTGGGTATGTTGAACTTGGTATAGCTTCAGTTGCTCCTAATTGTGTTTTGTTGCATGATTCACCTTTCTTGCAGGTAGATAAGTCTCCAAAGTTTTATCAAGATGGTGAATTATGTCATTTGACATCATGACTCTCAAGTGATATCAAGTGGTATCAAGACTAAGATTGACTCAAGCGTCCAGTAAAGAGAAGATAACAGATGCTCCTGTTGAGGGGGAGCAAATCCAAAAAGTTGCAGGAATAAGTTCAGCTTCCTGTTAAGTGGCAGCCAGCAGCTGTAGTAGTGAATCAAAGTTTGTCATTATTGATCAGCAGGTCCTCAAGACTATACACAGTCTGAGGGGGAGATCAATCCTAGTAGATGACAGCTATTATGAAGTCACTACTACTGCTAAAAAGACATGTTGTTGTATGAGAAGAGGAAAAGCCAAAACCTCTCTTACTACAGTTGTATTCTACAGAAGCTTTAAGTGGTATAAGGAGTGACATTGGCTCAAGTGGAATAATGTTAGCAGCTAGCTCAAGTGGCTGCAGTAATGTGTTGTATCAGTGTATCAACAAAAAAGGTATGACTCCTAGTCAAGTAGTTTGATTATAAGGATAATTTCTCAAGTGGTATCAACACAGGATTTTTGCTAGGATAGAGAGATAATTTCTCTGGTGTATGATCCCCTCACCTTCCTCATTAGGAAATCTTGTTTTTGATGAAGCCAGAAAGGGGGAGATGGGTGCAATACAACCCTAAAACCCTAAAGGGTTTAGTGCAATTGTTGTGTAATTGCTAAGATGTGGGCAATACCCTAATACCCTCTGCCCTAAAGGAAGGAGTTGAGTAATACTGAGTAAAGCAATTGCAATACTTAGTAATTCCAGTGGCATATCAAAAGGGGGGATGGTGTGCAATACATGCCCAGGGGGAGATGTGGAAGTAATACTTGACATGACCAAGTCATGTTAAGTAAGTGTATGTTACTTGAAAACATTCAAGTAATATGAAGAGAGCATTGTTTAGCCATTGCATAGTATGTTTTCAACCTCAAGTGGTTTTAGGAAAGTCCTCCACGTAAGTGTTAAGTAGTGAGGAGAGCTGTAAGTTGCTTTGAATTTTCAAGTGGAATCAAGGAGCTTACAACTACTTCTAAATTTATTTGCTTTATGAGAAAATGCTTCTTAGTATTGTTTTGTGTTCTGCCTTCTTCAAATAGGGGGAGAGTGTTGGGAATATTGCCCTCAATGTTCCCTAGAGTTGAAGAGGCATCACCATCAACACTAAGAGCATAGTTGTATTTGAGGTTGGTTAAGTTCATGTTGTGCAGGATGTTCCATGGAACAAGTATAGATAGGTTGTCTAAGTGGTTATGATAGGTAGTCACAAGGTATAAAAGTGGAGAGACAAAAATCTATCTAAGTTCACAGGCTTTGAGTGAAGCCAGTTCACTCAATGCCAGATGTCAAGGAAGGATGCTAGAAAGACTGAAATTCATCCAAGACTACAGGCATTGAATGAATCCTGCTCACTCAATGCCAGATTCCAAAAAGCGTTGAGTAAAGGATGGACAGTCAAAGCCCAGCAGTTTGTAAGATAGAAATGCGTCTAAGTCCATATGCGTTGAGTGAAGGCAGTTCAATCAACACCATAAAATATGAGGCGTCGAGTTAAGCTGAGTCTATCAAAGCCTCAACATTTGCAAGCAAAAAAAATTGACTAAGTCCAGAATCGTTGAGTAAGGAAAGCTCACTTAATGCCAAAGAAGAAGGCATTTACAGAGCAATGATCAGTCAAAACCTAAGGTGAGATAGACAGAAAAATATGTCTAAGTACAGATGCGTTGAGTGAGGATAGATCACTCTACGCAAGCTTATCAAGATGATTGGCTAAGTACAGAAGCATTGAGTGAAGGCAGTTCACTCAACGCCTCATCAACAAGAAGTCAGGTAAATGCATAAGCGTTGAGTGATGAAGGCTCACTCAACACATTCATAAAGAAAGTTGCAGCTAAGTACAGAAGCATTGAGTGATTCCAGTTCACTCAACACCTCAGCATAAAGGCATGCAGTCAGTGAAGCGGCTAAGTCCAGATGCGTTGAGTGATGAATGTTCACTCAACGCACTCAATGCCTGGCATTGCACTAGAAATTAGCTAAGTCCAAATTCGTTGAGTGAAGCTAGTTCACTCAATGCACTCAATGTCTGTTAGCAGAAAGATGTCCAAGTACAAAAGCATTGAGTGAAGGCCATTCACTCAACTCACTCAATGCCAAAGAGTGTAAAAGCAATTGGCTAAGTCTAGATACATTGAGTGAAGCCAGTTCACTCAACGCACTCAATGTCTGCCAGTACAGAATAAATTGGCTAAGTGCAGATTCGATGAGTGAAGGCTATTCACTCAATGCACTCAACGCCTGGGTGGAAACTGTGAAAATGGTTAAGTCCACAAATGTTGACATCAGCATAAGTCAGCAAAGTTTCAAAATGTTGCGAGAAGGCTATAGTACACGACAAATAGCGCCACAGGCCTACTGTATGACTTTTTTTTTTTTGTAAAAGCAAAGTCGCAGCCAAAAACTTCAGGTGGGCCCACAAGTCAAATAGTTGTTGGATGGCAGAAGATAAAAGAATAAGTTCAGCGGACGCAAAGACAACTTTTAGGGTTTTATCATTTTGCAAAGAGGAGAAACTTCATCGTCTTCTTCCTCGCCATTATTACAGAGCTTGAAGCTGAAGTTTCAAACCCGCTGAACTAAAAGTTCCTATAGTTAGTTATAGCAGTTTTCACCGGCTATAGCAAGTTCAAAAAAGCTTTCTAAGAAAGAAGACTGAGCAGAGCCTTCAAATTTCTACAGTAAAGGTTAGCTGTTTGAAGAGCATATGGAACTGTCGAATCTTAATTTTCAACATCAAATTCAGATACTTGGTTTCTGTGTTACTTCCAGTAGAAGCAACAACTTATTGAAGATCAACTTTCTTGTTGCTGAGAAAAAGTTAGGGCTTAGATAACTCAGCTCAGGAAGCAGTAGACTCAGAGAACTTCTCTAGAGTCATATAAATAATAACAAAATTCTTTCTTTTCTGTAGGATCTTAACAAATCTGAGTGTAGGCCTGATTTATAAAGGCTGAGGTAGGATCCAGTTTTGGATCTGAGGTAGGGCAGTTTTTCCTGAGGTAGGATCCTGTATGGATCTGAGTTGTAGGGACAATGTGACTGAGGTAGGGACTTTGGCCTGAGGTAGGATCTAGTTCAGATCTTAGCTATAGGAGAGTATTACTCCCTGAGTGTAGGGATAACCTCCTATCCTGAGTGTAGGACTATTAATTTAGCATGAGGTAGGTGATCTGCTGATCACTGAGCTTTAGGAGTAAGGTTGCTCTGAGGTAGGGCCTTGTGCCTGAGGTAAGTCTTGGAGGAGACTAAGAGATCCTACAAGATTTGTGTTGTAAGCTCTTTGGAGCCGAGATGGGAGGGACAGTGGATGTACCCATAATCTGAGGAACCACTATAAACCTTGTGTGTGCTTTTTTGGTGTGTCTTGAAAGCAGAAAATAACTAACTCACAATACACTTTAATAAGGAAACTTTAAAAGAGACCAAAAACCTATTCACCCCCCTCTAGGTTTTTAGATGCCCTTGAAACTAAAGACTTTCATTAATGAAAGGTAATTGTTGGAAAAATAGCATAAAGCCTTAAAATTTAAAGTCTGTAATCGACAGAACGTTGAATATATGTCAGCAGAACTTCGACTTATATTCGATGCAACATTCAAAAATGGCAATTATGAAGAGTTTAAATCGTCTCGACATAACGTCGACTTGTATCGACGTATGCGTCGACTAAAAGCCCGATAAGGTAATTTTGTTATTACGTCAAATAGAAGTTGTATGTAACATTGATTCAATAAATGCAATATATTTATTTCTTCCTTAAATTACATCGACAACTATAATTTTAGATGTACTGCCATATATATCAGTCTTTATTTAATCAAAAGTTCAAAACTCTCCATCTTCCCCGCTCTCTACTCTCTTGCTTTCACCCCCTCTCTTATTTGTTAATAATTTTTGCAGGTATTGAAATGATGCCAAAAACAAATTCAAAATTCACAGTGGACCTAGAATCCTTCAGTTTTGTAGCCAAAATGTTTCAAGGATTATCAAACTCTTTACCGAGTAGGGTCTCAACAAACTCTTTTCTACTCGATGTAAATTATATGAGATAGTGCTTTCAAAGTTTATAGTTAATGCTCAATGTGTGGAGGATGGCTCTTTGAGAGGGATCATTGATACATAAAAAGTTCATATAACTGTCGAAATGATCCAGAAGACCTTTGATCTTGTGCCATAGGATGACTCTGCTGAACTATCAGAATTAGAGATAAAAGAAGTTCTAAAAATCACGAAATTTTCTAGGGATAAGGCTATCAGGCTTAAGAAGACTTATCTATCAGATGAATATTAATTTTTAGCAGACATTGTTGGAAAAGTGTTGATATGCAAAATTTTAACACATGATGCAGTCCTTAAAACTCAACTGTATTTGATGAGGATTATGGTGTTATAGAAAAAGATCAACTGGGAGAGTGTCATATAAAACTTATCTCACATAAATATAAACAAAAGGAGAATGCATATATGACTCTTATGAGTCAAATTCTATTTCATAACTTTCCTCATCTATGCATATCCAAAGGAATACCAATTCTTCCTAAAAAGAAGTTAACAATAGCCCATTTCTCCAAATGGACTGGAAAAAAGTCTGGATCCTAGAAAGAATGTTCTCCTCCATCCTCTCCATAAGAAATATCCCTTCATCCACTAGTCCTGAACCAACTCCATTAATATCCCAGCCATCCAACTTTTTACCTAATTCATCTACTCAAGCTCCTCAACACACCACAATACCTTTACCTTCATCACCTACTGAGATTAGTCAACTTGTTCCAATAGTCATTCCTTCAATTACGCATTCCTCCATTATAACCCAAGCAGTCCAGTTAGCCTCTTGCACACTATTTTCATCGCTCAATGAACATGCCTCTCAGATACAAATCACAGTGGATCTTATACATTCTCAGTTAGATCTGGTTATTGCCTCAATTCAATTTTTACAAGCAAAGATATCTTCCTCCACTGCTATTAGATCATTCTTAACCTCCCTTTCTTCTGAGGTCAAGAAGGGGGAGAATCGGGAGGAAGAAGAGGAATTAGATGAGGTCACATCCTCTTTTCATAAACCAGATCCCTTCAAGATTGTTTAAAATGAAAATGTGTTGGAAGAATTTGAATTTGAGTTTGCATTAAGCCAGGGGAGGCCAAAGAAATAATTATTACTACTAAATAGAAAGATGCACCAAGTTCGGGGGAGGCTAAATAAAATATCAATATAGAAACTGAAAGTCTTTAATTTCAAGGTAGGTAATCACCTAGAGGGGGGTGAATAGGTTTTTGGTCTTTTTTAATTTTCCCTCTACTTAGTGTGTTATGGGTGAGTTAAATAATGCTTCCAAGACAATCACACAAAGTACACACAAGATTTATAGTGGTTCCCCAGATTATGGGTACGTCCACTTTCCCTCACCTTTCTAACAGCTTGTTAGACAAGGACTCTTCTCCAAACTCGGCTCCTTAGATCTTACAACACAGATCCCTAAGGATCTCTCAGTTTCCTCCAAGACCTACACCTCAGGTACAAAGCCCTACCTCAGAGCAAGCTTGCTCCTATAACTCAGTGGCTAAAAGACCACCTACCTCAGATTTGAGCACAATTCCTACAACTCAGGCTATGGAGGTTAGCCCTATAACTCAGAGAATCACACTCTCCTACCTCAGGTCTATTAAGATTCTACCTCAGGACAAAGGCCCTACCTCAGGCACACATGCCCTACACTCATATCCATACAGGGATCCTTCAAACATAGGCTAAACAACCCTATACTTAGATCCACACAAGGATCCTACCTCAGTCTTTATAAATTAAGCTTACAACTCAGATTCAAAAGGATCCTACAAGAAGAGTAGTTGATGTGGTTGATATGACACCAAAGAAATTTCTCCGTGTCTGCCTCCTGTGCTGAGTTAACGGCCCTAACTTTCTTCACAACAATAGAAATAGTATTTTAAGAATAAAGTTACCTGTGCTGAAGAAACACAGAAAATTATTTCTGAACTTGCTGAAGAAGGCTAAGGATTAGACAGTTCTTATGTTCTTCAATCAGCTAACTTGGATCAGTAGGAACTTGAAAGCTCTGCTCCTCCTTCTTTATCAGAACCCTTATCTGAACTAACTATAGCAAAAGAAATTAGCTACAACAACTTGAAAGAACTTTTGGATCAGTTGATTCAACTTCAAGATTCAAGCTCGACAACAATGGCAAGGAAGATAGAGTTTAGCCGCAACTTTTCAAAATAAGAAAACCCTAAAAGTTCAAGTTCCTTAAGTCCATCTTGTCCCTTTTATCTTCCACCGATTAATGGCTCCAAGAAGCTGTGGGGACCATCTATGATTAACAACTGCACCTTGCTTTAATAAAAGAAGACGTATAGTAGACCTCCGACAATATTTTTAGTGTTCTGTAGCTTTCCCACAACTAATTTGCACTTTGTTGACTTGGGCTGACGTCAGCAATTGTGGACTTGGGCTGACGTCAATAATTATGGACTTAGCCAAATATTTAGATTTAATTGCAGGCATTGAGTGAATGGACTTCACTCAACGAATCTAGACTTAGTCAAATTCTCTGCACTATTAGACGTTGAGTGCATTGAGTGAATTTGCATTACTCAACTCCCCTAGACTTAGCGGCAACTACCTTTGTCTGCTAGGCATTAAGAGCATTGAGTGAAGCTTCATCACTCAACGCTTTTATACTTAGCCGCTTCTCTGAATTCTGCCAGCTTGCTGAGGCATTGAGTGCGTTGAGTGAGCTGTCATCACTCAATGCTTATGGACTTAGACAGATTTTTCTGTCTATCTCTTCTTGAGCTTTAACATCACTTGACACTTTCTTTTTTGGCGTTGAGTGAGATGTATTCACTTGATGATTTTGGACTTAGCCAGATTTCTGGACAGAATATTCAACTGCTTGAGGTTAACTCGACGCTTCTTTCATCAGGCATTGAGTGAGCTGTCCTCACTCAATGATTCTGGACTTAGCCGATTTTTAGCTTGCCAATTCCGAGGCTTTGATAGACTCAGCTATACTCGATGCCTTTTGATATATGGCGTTGAGTGAACTGTCATTACTCAACGCCTGTGGACTTAGCCGTAGAATTACTTTGTATACTGCTTGGCTTTGACTGTTCTCACCTTACTCAGCGCTTTTTGGCATCTGGCATTGAGTGAACTGGCTTCACTCAACACCTGTGGACTTATGCGATTTCTAGCCTTTCCAGCATCCTTCTTTGACTTCTAGCATTGAGTGAACTGGCTTAACTCAATGCCTGCGGACTCAGACAGATTTCTGTCTCTCCACATGTAAGACCCCCCCTTTTTTTTCTTTTTCAACACTGGGGTCTTAGGCCAAGCACCGCCACTTTGCGGTCACACCTTCACACTCGGGAAGGTCGCCACTGCAAAACGCCGATTCTGCCGGCCAAACTCGATCACAATAGTAGCAAAATAGTAATAGCAAGTCCACAGAAATCACATATAAAGAAAATAGTCTCCATGAAGGGAGTGTCCACAGATATAATCAAAGTACAGAAAGTTAGGGCTCATGCCCGGTACATCAAAATCCTCACTACATATATCTCTCATAGCGGAAGCAAAACTAATAAACTACTAGAGATCTTGACTCATAGTCCCAGTAATTTGAACTCCGGTACTAGAATGCCCCTTCTCCAAGCGTGCCAACCTCCGGGGCTACTCCTCTATGCTGGGCTCCACGGTCCCCTAAAATGATGTGGTTCGAAAACCGTTAGTCTAAAAGACTAAGCCCTATCATCACTTGCACCTTCCCTCATGGCTCCTAGGCACCGAGCAGCGAGGAAGAAATGAAAGGACATGATAGTGGAGAATAGCAAAAACAGGTGATGGCGGAACTAGACTAGCAGTTCGATGAGCATGTATAAATATAGCAATAACAAAGGTAAGAACAACTACTCAAGAAATAAGTATCCTTAGCTTATATGAAAGCACATAAGCCAAGGGATCTTTCACAAGGCTCCTATCATATAAAGAGTCTCATACCAATTTATTTGATAGGGTGTTAATTTTCTAGCAAGCATATATATATTTTCTGAATACAAACCTTAACTTATAAGCACGCTCGCGCGAACTTATAAACCAAGGGGTAATTTTGCAGGGCCTATTGTATAAAGCATCTCATACCACTTTATACAATAGGTGTCACGGTAATATGCAATGATTATGCTATGACATGCAATTATGCCATGATGTGAACATGCAAGTGCAACTCACCCACTCGACTCTATGTACACAGACTTTTAGTTCCCCCTTTCTGGAGCCGAACCTCCCAGGATACCTCCGTAGTGGCAAACGGAAGCGGTGGGTTGGGCCTCACCCACCTCTAAACTGGTAATTACACTACCAGTCAGACCTATCGTATGCCTCAACGCTGGTGCACTAAGCGGAGCGCCTGCGTACTCTTGCCGGCTGGCGCACCAGACTTTTTATGGCAAAGTGCTAAAACATACTTACCGAGTCAACGTATTGGCATCAGTACATCGACCCTCCAATACCGAAGACCCACTACCATATACTTTATGTACATGCAACCTTAATGTATCATCCACCGAGCCAAATCTCCCCGGACCATCCCGTCCGTCACAATCATTAATCGAGCCTAAGCTCCCCGAACTACCCCGTCCGTCACAATCAACAACCGAGCCTAAGCTTGCCGGGACAACCAACCCATCACCAAAATTCCCCAGGCCTACATCCCGTGTGAACCAACCTAACATACTGAGACATCGAGGTGAGTGAAAGTGAACCCCTAATTATACAAGTTGCTCTTGAAGTTTATTATTCGTACTGTTTAGGTTAACCCAGGACTGCCCCCGGCATACCCCGTGAAGGGCTCTCAAAGGAAACTAGGAACTACGATGGGCTGAAGCCTAAAGCTCCCTTTCGCAAGGCACTTATTGTTATTGGTTAATACCCGATTCCCGATCCCTTTTTATGTTACCTTGGATCTAACCTAGTGCATTAAGACTCTTACTCTCCTCGGGAAAGACGATCTTTCGTCACCCCTGAGCACCTCTTAACACTAGTCAACCTACCAACCTATCCTCATTTTGACTACTGAGGATGTATTCATACACATTTCCAAACCATTATCCCAATATCCAAAACCTCTAAGTTCATCCTGCACCTTAATATGTTTTCAACAGTTTTTACTAAACGCAGACCATCCTATGCTATATGATGTATACAAAGGGAGGTACTCCAAATTATCTTCCAAAATTCCTTTAAATTTTATTGGAGGTCTATCATGTCATGCCTAGCCTAGAATCAGGAATTTATAATTTTCCTAATTTAATTTTTATTTAATTAATTTCTTCGAATACTAAAACATGGGGATTTTGAAAATGAAGTACCTTTTTCAGGTATGTATAAGCTTCCACAAAATTATGATAAATACTAGGCAGCAATCTAATGGTATATTCAAATCTCTCAAATTTTCTTAAGGTTTAAACCATTGATCCTAAATTTTGGAATATAATAACAAATTTATAGTTAAAGGAACAAGTATTACAAATAAGCATTTAAAAATTATAAGAAAATTCAAGTATGACAAATTATGCCCTAAAAAAATCTTGTCAAAGTTTCTAAATTTTTCAGCAAGGTCTAGAAGTCTAATCATAATTTTGATTGTATTCCATCTTATATCAATTAATAAAGCAGGTACTACAAATATACTTCCACAACTTTTGATAAAACTCAAGTGTGAACCTAATAACCTATAAACACCACTGATCGAGTTTCATAATTTTTCAACAAGAAATAAGCTCTACATGAATTATTTTGCAAGTTTCCAAATTAATGAGCTTGTGAAGTAGGTACTGTAATTATGTATCTAAAAATTCTAATAAAATTCATACATGAGAATAATGGTCTAGAAATCTCTCTGCCCAACTTTCATGACTTTCCAATGGACAGTGAGTTCACAATATCCAAATAATTAAGTAGGGTTAAATCATGCATTACAAAGGAAGTACTAAGATTAATGTTCCAAAATTCCCAATTAAATTTCCAGAGGTTAATACTAACCCTCTGACTACACTACCCAAGTTTCATCACTGTTCAATGATTTTTAATAACCTATTTTACCACTACAAGGTTTGTGCCCTAAACTATGGTTAGGGTTTTGAGGGGTTTAATCCTCACTAAATCCAATAATATTTCTACCAAAGGACTCTAACTACCCTAGAATCCTCTCCACCAAATTTCAAATCATTTCGAGGTCTTTTGACTACATGCCCTTCTCAAACCCCCAAAGCCCAAACATAGGTTTGAACTTGGGTCCTAAGGCAATTCAATTCCAAACCACCACATATCCCATATAAGGGTGTTATATGTCATGCCAAACCAGTGGCCCAAATCCCAACTTCTGTTGAGGTGATTTGACCACTCAAATCTTAAGTGCACTTTTGATCTAAATACCCATTTTGAGCCAACTTAGGGTCTTCTTGCTTCCAACCTAAATAATCTCCAAATGAGATGAAAATTTATACAGAGCCTCATGATGACCCCATGGACTACTGACCAAAATATGGGAGAGTTTAGAGGTCATTTGGTACATTAATTAATTTAATCATTGTTTATTAAATAATCACAAAAACTATAAGAAGATTATCCCCCAAAATTCCCATTTTTGGGTAGGACCTAGATATAGATAAGGGTGACTCTTTGTCAAAATATCAAGTCATTTAGACAAGGGAGGAAGTGGGAGCACTCATTTTTATTCATGTCTAGCCCTAGGTATAGACCCCACCAAAATGGGTGTCCTCGTCAAAACAGTTGACTAAATTGTCCCAAATTAATTTTAAAATCAAGTAGACCCATAGGGCTACAAATTATATGTTGACCATTTTCTCATATAGAGTCTCTAAGTATTTTTCATTAATTTTCTAAAGTTACTGTTATCATAATACATAAAATTCATTTAAAAAAGAAAAGGATTTAAATGATCCGACGGTTGCTGGATCGTCTTCTTCCTCCAGCCGAGGGCCATGATTGGCCGAACCTAGAGCATATTCCAAGACATTTTCTCGACCACCCGTCCACCTCCCTGGCCAGACACCACCACCACCACCTCCGTTGAGGTGGGGCTATCGTCGGGAGGCGGCACGGCCGCCGGAGGGGCGGTTTCCGGCGAACCCGACCACCCATTTTTTTCACGGAAAAACCAGTGATTTTCATCACCTGATCGGGCCTAATTGAGCTCGTTCCTTAGCCCTAACAATTCCTACGATCTACCCATAAGGAAAGAGGAAGGGGAGGACCTTGCTTGCGGCCTGGAGACGTGTCGATCGCCGGGATGCCATGGTCGGAGGTGGTGCCACTCGATTTACACAATTGCACAATGAAGTCCTTTGGCTCCTTCAGGTTTTGTGTGGAAACCGCTCCTCTAAGTCCAGTGAGTCTTTTTAAAATGATAAAATAGGGGGAGGGGAGGGGTCTAGCTGGTGGTGGCCATTAATGCCCCTTTAAGAGCTTTTCGGCCATGAAGGAGGAGAATGAATATGGGCTCAATCCAACTAGGAAATGGCTGGAAACTCCTCCTCTTCCCAAGAGGAGTTGAATCCAGCTATAAAAAGGGGGGGGGGGGGTAATGAGGCCACGACATTCAAGTGCCATTAATGGCCATGAAAGCCGAATTTCAGACATGGCTTTGGGGCTTTTTTCTCTCTCCTCCATTAAAGAGGAATTTCGGTTAAACTGTCTGCCACGTGGCACCCTACTACTAGACCGTTTAAATAAGTATTAATGAATGAAACGGGCCAATTAATCCATTTTGGCGCAGTTCCCGAACCAGCAAAACAAGGCCAAAAATTCTTTAAGTACATTGGCGTTGAGTGACGCCATTCAGTCTATGGCGTTGAGTGAGCTCAACTCACTCAACGACATAATTCTAGAAATTTTTCTAAGTACAATGGCATGGAGTGAGCTCAGCTCACTCAATGAAATTTATACTATGGCGTTGAGTGAGCTCAACTCACTCAACGCCATAATTCCATAAATTTTTCTAAGTACACTGGCATTGAGTGAGCTCAGCTCACTCGACGCCATTAAAACTATGGCATTGAGTGAGCTCAACTCACTCAACGCCATAATTCCCGAAAATCCTCTCAGTAAAATGGCGTTGAGTGCACTCAACGTACTCAATGCCATTCAGCCCATGGCATTGAGTAACTCAACGCACTCAACGCCCGAACTCCAAATTCTTTCTAAGTAAGATGGCGTTGAGTGCACTCAATGCCATTCAGCCCATGGCGTTGAGTGGACTCAGCGCACTCAATGCCCGAACTCCAAATTCTTTCCATTTTAGATGGCATTGAGTGCACTCAATGCACTCAACGCCATTCAGCCCATGGCATAGAGTGGACTCAGCGCACTCAACGCCCGAACTCCAAACTCTTTTCAAGTAAGATGGCGTCGAGTGCAATCAATGCACTCGACGCCATTCAGCCCATGGCATTGAGTGGACTCAATGCACTCAATGCCCGAACTCAAAATTCTTTCTAAGTACGATGGCGTTGAGTGCACTCAACGCCATTCAGCCCATGAAGTTGAGTGCACTCAACGCCATTCAGCCCATGGCGTTGAGTGCACTCCACGCACTCAACGCCCGAGCTCAAAAACCTGTCTAAGTAGATACCTGATCTACTCGTCGAGTTTTGTCGACTCACTCGATGCTTCCCGGACTTTAGTCTACTTGGCCTCTTTTGGTTGACCCTAATGGGTCCTTAGCGACATATTGGCCTCCCTTAGAGTTAGAGATACCATGATGGGATCATGGAACCAAGTTAAAATACTAAGGTCATGCCTAGGATTGTAATTGGGATTCTACTACTTGCAGACCAAGGTGTTTTTCACCTTGGGCCTTGTTCACTCGATCCTCTTGGGCTTTCTAGGGTTTTGTCATGACCTAGTCATGGCAAAACCACTCCTAGGGGGTCTAGTTGTTTGAGGGATGTTACACCACATCTCTACCTTGTGACCACTTGTCAAAACATCTTACACAACCTATCTAAACTTGTTCCATGGAACATCCTTCACATCATAAGCTTGAACAATATCAAATACAACTATACACTTAGTACTGATTGTTATGCCACTTCAAATCTTCAAATCTAGGGAACATTGAGGGAAATATTTCCAATAATCTCCCCCTATTTGAAGAAGGCAGAACACACAGTAATGCTAAGAAGCAATAACATAAAAAGCATATTAATTTAATGTACCCCATTTAACTACATTGACTCAACATGACAAGTCAATGCATTCTCATACCACTTGAACAATTGCTCAAGTAATATACACTCTCCTTATACCACTTAATACTTAAATGGAGCACCAATAGAAGCAGCTTCCACATAATATGCACTGACTCAATATGGCTCAACATGTAGTCATTGCATTCCTCATACTACTTGAATATTTCCAAGAAATATGCACTAACTCAATATGACCTAATCATGTCAAGTATTGCTTCTACATCTCCAATGTCCCCCATTCCAAGTATTTCTTCTACATCTCCAATCTCCCACATTCCAAGTATTGCCACACATCTCCCCCTTTCTGGATTCTTCTATAGGTATATTGAGGGAGGTGATAGGATCATGGGAGAATTTATCTCTTGATCCTAGTCTACTTCTACTACACTAGTGATCAAACTTGTTGATTGGAGAACATACCTCTTATGTCGATACTACTGATAGAACACATCACTGCAGCCACTTGACACTTGAGTGGTCTATTGATCCACTTGAGTTAGCTGCCACTCCTCCCCTTTTTTAAGACTTCTGCAGAAGAAGCTATAGTCAGGGAGGTTCTTATTGTTCCTTTTCTCCTACATCAATATTATCCTTTCAGCAGTAACAGTGACTATATAACAGCAGCAGTGATGATCTTTAATCCACTATAGCAGATGCTAGACTTTCTCCCCCTCAATAAGAGTATCTTGCCTTGCTACCCCTCAATAGGAGCATCTTGACTTGCTCCCCCCTCAACAGGAGCATCTTTTATCTTCTCTTTAATGGATAGTTGAGTCCATCTTAGTCTTGATACCACTTTATATCACTTGAAAGACTTATCTACCTGCAAGAAGAGTAAGTCTTACAATAATAACAACACAAGGAGTAACTGAAGATATTCTAAGTTCAACATACCCAGCTCAAACTTGAAGGAGTTGAACTTTGCTTCATCTAGTGGCTTAGTGAAGATGCCAGCCACTTGCTTGTCTGTAGGGAGAAACTCAAGACTGATATCTTTACACTCCACATGCTCCCTAATGAAATGATACCTAATCTCAATATACTTAGTCCTTCTATGAGAGATAGGATTCCTAGCAATTGAGATTGCACTAGTAGAATTACAGTACAAGGGAGTTCTACTTATCTGGAGATTATAATCCTAAAGCTGAAGCTGGATCTACAGTAACTATGCATAATAGCTACCTACTGAGATGTATTCTGACTCGACTATTGAGATTACAACACTGGTCTACTTCTTGCTGCTCCAAGGCACTAGACTTCCTCCCAAGAATTGACAGGTCCCTGAAGTGCTCTTACTGTCATTTTTACAGCCTGCAAAATCCGCATTTGAATAGCCTATTTGTTCAAAATCCCTATTGCTAGGGTTCCATAGGCCAAGATCTAGTGTGCCCTTAAGATACCTCAAAATCCTCTTAACAGTAGAGTAATGAGATTCTTTAGGGCTAGCATGATACCTAGTACAAACACATATAACATACATGATGTCTGGCCTACTTGTAGTAAGATATAGAAGGGAGACAATTATCCCTCTATAAAAAGTTTCATCAACAGGTTTCCCTGCCTCATCTTTTCCTATAGGCATACTCGACCCCATGGGAGTTTTCATGGTAGAGGCATTCTCCATACCAAACTTTTTGATCAACTCCTTGGTGAACTTAGACTGGGATATGGATAAGCCATCTTCAGTCTGTTTTACTTGGAGGCACAAGAAGAACTTAAGTTCACCCATACTGCTCATCTCAAACTTCCCTTTCATAAGTTTTGCAAACTTCCTACAAAGGTTGTCATCAACAAATCCAAAGATTATGTCATCAACATATATCTTGACTAGGATGATCTTGCCCTTAGATTCTCTTAGGAATATGGTCTTGTCTATCTTCCCCCTTGAGAATTTGTTCTCAATGAGGAAGCTAGACAATGTCTCATATAATGCTTTAGGGGATTTCTTCAGCCCATATAGAGCTTTCCTAAGTCTATAAACAGAATCAGGTGAGATAGAATCAACACAACCTAGAGGTTGCTCAACATAGACTTCTTCCTTTAAGTCACCATTTAGGAAGGCTGTCTTCACATTCATCTAGTAGACTTTAAATCCTTTGAATGCAGTATATGCAAGGAAGAGTCTAATAGCTTCCAATCTTGCTACAGGGGCAAAGGTTTAATCAAAGTCAATACCTTCTTCTTGTTTGTACCCCTTTGCTACTAGCTTAGCCTTGTTCTTGATTATATTGTCATTTTCACCAAGTTTATTCATGTAAATCCACTTGACTCCAATGACATTATATCCTTGTGATCTGCGAACTAGTTTCCAGACCTTGCATCTCTTAAATTGGTTCAATTCCTCTTGCATATCAATAATGCAGAATTGATCTATGTTGGAATCTTCAAATCTCTTGGGCTCTACCTGTGACAAGAAACTTGCATACATTGTTATACTAACGCTCTTGCTTCTTGTCACCACTCCTTGGTGTGTATCACCAATAATCTGGTGTCTTAGATGATCTCTTAGATGCTAGATAGCTGGAAGCAATCTTCTTTCAGCATCAGCTTCAGTAGCAGCTTCTTGCTGATCTTCTTCCACTTCATGTGTGCCTTACACTTCATCTGGAATGTCCACTCCATATTGGTTTTTTTGAGCAGCTTCCTTGATGCTTAACTTGTCTATCATCAGCTCTGTACTTGCAGTACGAGAAGAGAAGCTTGATAGCTCACTGTTAATCATTGTAGAATCATAAAAGACTACATGCATAGATTCTTCTACAACTTGGCTTTTCAAGTTGTAGATCCTATATGCTTTACTATGATTACTGTACCCAACAAAAATCCCATCAAAGGACTTGGAAGCAAACTTAGTCACATAGGACTTACCATTATGAAGCACATAACACTTGCTACCAAAGATCCTGAGATAGCCTAGGTTTGGTTTTCTGCCCTTCAAGATCTCATCGGGAGTCTTTTTGTGGATCTTGGTGATAGAGGCACTTTTAAGGATATGACATGCAGTATTCATTGCCTCAGCCCAGAAATATTCTAGGAGAGATGTGTCACTCAATAGGGTCTTTCTAGCCTCTATGAGAGTTCTATTTTTCCTCTCAATAAACCAATTTTGATGGGGTATTCTTGGAGAATAAAATTCTTGATGAATCCCTAGCTCTTCACAGAACTTTGTCATGCTATCAGACTGGAATTCAGTCCAATGGTCACTTCAGGTTTTGACCACTGTACTATCAAACTGATTCTGAATTTGCATATAGTAGGAAACTTTCTCATCTACCATTAGATAAATAGGAGAGTCTGTATCTAGAAAAAGGAAATTTAAGCAATAAACATTTTCACTACTAGTGACTATCAAGATAACCTCTTGGTCACTTGACCTCTTAATCTGGCACTCAACCTTGTGGAAGAAAATGACAGCCAAAATCACAGTGTTGGCTTATGCTCATTAGGTTATGTTCCAACCCTTAAACATAAGCCATTATGAGATGGTGACTATGCCATTGGTAATCTTACCATAGCCTCTTGTCACTCCTCAATCTAAACCACCAAAGATAGCCTTGGGTCCATCTTTCATTGGAGTGTACTCCTTTAGGTTGCTCCTTGTCCCAGTCATGTGCCTGGAATAACCATAGTCCAAGTACCATATACGGGTATATGCACTTGGACAAACCTGCATCACATAATTTATTTTACCATAGGACCCCAATATCTATTGGGTCCTAGGTGCATGTTAGTCTGAAAATGGACTTGTCTACCAACAACTTTTCTGACTGGTGGACTAACACTAGCTCTCGGCATAATAGGATTGTGCCAGCAATTTAAGGCAAATTGTCCCACCTTACCGCAACCCCAGCACTCATGTATATTATACCTTCTCTTCTAAGCAGGTCATGCAGTTTGCTTAATTTTTGACTGAATAGAAGGAAGAGGTGCAGCATCCTTCTTCAAATTCCTTTCAGCAAGGACTTGACTGAAGGTAAGTCTTTCAGTAAGTTTTCTTGGCTTGCTCTGAATGCTATTTATATCAGTCTTCTTTGCAGATGACATGCTATTTATAGCATCAGAGATAGCAAGATCTGGCTTGCTGATTGACTTGCCCTTGGTCTAGGTCTTTGCTGGATGGCCTTGAGAGTTAGCCATTGCCTCTTTCTTGAGTGAAGGGGATGGTGCACCAAACATAAATGGTCCATGATGGGCCATTTGGATTTCCTCATGGGGTTCTTTAAAGGAACTCACTCCCCTACTCTACCTTCCACCATAGTTGTGAACCTCTTTGTTCACATTAGTGGATTTACCATTCATCCAGTGACCATAAATGCTCTCTCAGTCATATCTGTTTGAAGGTAACTGAACTTTCCTAAAAGGAATGGGAGGCTTGGAAGCCAGAGGCTGAACTGGAGCTTTTCCCTTCCCTTTGGAAGGGGCAACTCTAGTGTTTCCCTTAAACCCAAACCCCTTCTTACCCTTTTGAGAGGAGAAGGAGTCTATCAAGGGCAACACTATATAGGGCTTAGAAAAACTAGCCATAATTCTCTTCTCCCTCTGGAGCTTCTATTCAAGCTCCCTAATGAGACTATTCTTGTACTTAATGGATCCTACCTGGATGAGATCCAATACCTTAAGTTGGTTAACTTCCCTGTCCTTCTGATCCAGCAAAGATTTTATCTCAGCATGTTTGACAGTAGCTAGCTAAAGAGTGGCAATCTCCACAGCTTGCTTTTTAGTGAACTTCTTGGACTTCTTAAAGGCATCCAAAATTTCACCATACCTGTTAATCAATTGATTGACATCTTCCTCAGAAACTGAGCCCACTTCACCACTGCATGAATAAGAATCAGAGTCTTGACTAGTCTCACAATCTGAGTTAGAGGATGAGCTTGATAAAGAATATACCTTGACTAGACTAGACTGTCCCTAGCTGGATTCATCATCAGACCTTGCCATCATGCCATATCAGCTTATTCCATCTTCTTCATCTTCATCATCGACCTCTGAATAACTATTTGAATGTGACAGAGGGGCCCTGATCCCTATCATGTCAGCATGATAGTTTTCAGTTTCGGCTTCAGCAGCAATAAATACCAGCCCAATATAGGCTTCTTCTTCTTCAGACTCTAATGAAGATGAGTCAGTCCAGCTCTTCTCCATCTTAGCAATGATGGACTTATCCTTCTTTCCCTTGTACTGGTGAGCCTTTTTTTTCACCAGCCTCTTTTCTCTTCACTTGGCAGTCAACAATAATATGCCCAGGTTTGTTGCAATAGTAGCAAACAAATTTAGAGGAAACATGTTTACTAGGCTTGGAGTCATACCTGCCTCCTTAGAGTCTTCTTCCCTGCCTTGCAGTAGTCCTCCTTGTGATGAGAGGAGGAGGAAGGTCTGCTCCTCCAATGCTTCCTCCTAATCTGTTTCAGAAGCTGCCTAGAGAAGGAAGCAAAGTATTCATCTGACAAGCTGCTATTAGATAAACTTGGCCCAGTGCTGTCTGAGTCAGCAACTGGCCTTCTTAGAGGAGAGGGAATCCTCTTCTTACCCATCTTGGTTGCCTCTGATCTTAATGTCAAAGACTTTTCATTTGCCTAGGATTTGCAGATGGACTCCTCTTTCCTTGTCGATAGCTGCATCTCATAAGAAAGTAGCTTTCCAAATAGAGTATGGGGAGGAGTATCAGCTAGCTTGGCCACCTCTCTAATGGCACATATCTTGGTGTCCCGTTCTCTGGTGAGAGACATCAAAAACTTGTCATTAATCTCATAGTGATTGAAGACCTCCCATAGGTCCTCAGCTCATTAACTGTCCTGAAAAATCTTTCATAGCATGTAGCTATGTTCTCTTTCTGGGACTGCCTAAAATCCTCATACTCTTGGTTAAGCATGTACTTCCTATCATCTCTGGCCTCTTTAGTTCCCTCCATGTAGACCACCAAAGTGTCCCACATCTCCTTGGAGGTCTGGAAGTGAAAAATATTTTAAAAGGTTTAATCATCTATGACATTAACAATGATGTTCTGTGCCCTTTTATTTAATGTAGCTAGTATGAACTCATCCTTGATCATTTCAGAATATGTCTTTAGTGTCTGGACTATTGCATCCAGAACTGAGACCTTCATAGGGATGAAAGGTCCCTTTTTGACAGCCACAAAGATCCTTGGGTTAGAGGCTTCCATAAAAAGCATAACCCTCTCTTTATAGATTCCAAAACTCTCCTTCCTCGGATGAGGAGTTTCATTGAACCTATCTCCTTATGGTTCTCTCCTGAACCCGTAAGTATACTTCTTTCAGCAACACTTGGAGATCTACTCTGACTGTTAAGTCCTTCTTGAGCAACCTCACTCAAATATCACTTGAAAGTCTTTAATTTTAAGGTAGCTAATCACCTAGGGGGTGAATAGGTTTTTGTTTTTTTATAATTTTCCCTCTACTTAAAGTGTTGTGGGTGAGTTAAATAATGCTTCTAAGACAATCACACAAAGCATACATAAGATTTATAGTGGTTCCCAAGATTTTGTGTACGTCCATGAAAGAGAAGGGATAGATACTACTCTAGAGGGGGGGGGGGTGAATAGAGTAATCAAAAATTGCACTGGCAAAGTTGACTTTCTACTCAACTCCCTTGGAGTTAAATGCGGAATGAAGGTTATAGATATTTGAGATTTAAACCTTAAAGCCTAACACAAGTGTTGTGCATAAAAAGGCAGCCAACTGTAATTACAGTTAAGGCTTGGAAACCTAAACAACAACTAGCAAACCTAGTTAAGATCTAATCACAGCCACAATGCAAGTAATTAAGCAAAGCAATCCAGACGACACAAGGAATTTATAGTGGTTCCCCAAACAACTTGGGTACGTCCACTCTTCTACCAACAAGGTAGGAATCCACTCAGGTTTTTGATCAGGTGCCCTGCCACCAACAAGATCTGCTTCAGGTAGATCAAGAAACCCTTTAGACTTTTGATCAGGTGTCTAAAAACTAACATAGGTTTTTGATCAGGTGCCCTGCCACCAAGGGATACTTTTGAAGGGAGTAATAACCCTGTACAGAGGGGGAAAGGAGGTTAAGGTGTCTTCTCTATTTTTCAATAGATTAGAGAAGCACAATAACTTGCACTGAGCTAGAAAGCTCTAAAAGAATCAAGGCTCCCCTGGCTAAAAGAATGTCCAGGTGAAGTCTTGCTTCAGTGCAGAAACACTTCAGAAATTTCTAAAGGAAAAAGCTACAAGAAGATAAATAATATGAAATAAGATTTTCTTCTTCAGGCAGCTATCTTCTTCTTCTTCTTCTTCAAAAGGCTCTGAGTGAAGATCTTCCTGTAAGCAGGAGAACTCAGGTTGAAGAAGAGAGAAGAACTTGAACTTCTTCTTAGTTAGATGTGAAAGTGCTGAGAGCAGTTTGGAGACTGTAAGTTCTTAAGCTTGAATGCTGCTGTTATCTTTTGAATTCCTTTTTCCTGGATGAACTTGATTTTTGCTATGTGGACTAGTTCATTTCTTTCCTCAAGAAGGTCTTTATATAGCAGCAGCAGCAACGACTCTTACTTGAGTTTGAATCTTGTCTTCTTCTGAACTCTGCAAGCTGGGCTGCAAAAAGCATAAAGCAAAACAAAAAATACAGCAGACAGATATCCTATAATAGGATAAAGCTTTCTAAGAAGCTGCAAATACTTCTGATGAAATAATATAAGAGAAAGTCACATCAGAAAAGACTCTTTACAGCCAAGGAAGACTTTTTGAGTCTAACGGCTATAAAGGACAGCCTGGCAGAAATCATATCTCAGCTATAAGACTAACAACTTTGTCAGAAAAGATTAGCTCATGCATAAAGAATAGAATAGATATTGCATGGAAGTGTTATCACAATTTACTCAGATAATCTTTTATAAAATATGCCAAAATAATTATGAAATTAGTCACATCACAGAAGACGACAAAGCTATTTAAAACATATAGCAAAACGTCGAACGACCTTCGGAGATCGTCGACCGACGCACGGAGATCGTCGATCTATCGGGCAGATAGTCGAACGATCCAGATAGTCGAGCTATCAAAGAAAATAGTCGAACTACCTCAGCAGATAGTCGACCTATCTGAACAGATAGTCGAGCTATCAGATAGTCGATCTATCCGGACAGATAGTCGAACTACCAAACAAAACAGATAGTCGACCTATCAAGCAGATAGTCGACCTATCAGATAGTTGAACTATCAGGACAGATAGTCGAACTATTAAAGACAACAGATAGTCGACCTATCAACAGATAGTCGAGCTATCAGATAGTTGAACTATCAGGACAGATAGTCGAACTATCAAAGCAACGCAGATAGTCGACCAATCAACAGATAGTCGAACTATCAAAGCAACACAGATAGTCGACCTATCAACAGATAGTCGAGCTATCAAAGCGGACAGATAGTCGACCTATCAACAGATAGTCGAGCTATCAGATAGTTGAACTATAAGGACAGATAGTCGAACTATCAAAGAAAACAGATAGTCGACCTATCAACAGATAGTCGAGCTATCAGATAGTTGAACTATCAGGACAGATAGTCGAACTACCAAGGCAAACAGATAGTCGACCTATCAACAGATAGTCGAGCTATCAACGCAGACAGAACGTCGACCAACTGATAGACGATCGTCGATCAGCCGATAGACGATAGTCGAGCGACGTTCGACTATAGTCGAACGAAAAACTACTTAACCAAATATTCATCTGGAAAGGCAATTCTACACAACTAGAGAATCTAACCTATCAACTAACCTTTGACCATAAATAAAACTTGGGTCAAGAGACAGAAAGAGAGGACTGAACTCAAATCAAAACCTAGGGTTCCAACAATCTCCCCCTATTTGAGTTAAGTCTCTCAACAATTAAAACATACAAAACTAATTACTGAAAGTAACATAAAAAGCATAAAGAGAAACAACTAAGCAGATATCATCAATCAATCAGATAAGAAATTAACTGTCAATCAATGAAAAAAATAAGGAGCTTAAGAGTCAGGCTTAGGATCAGAGGAGCTAGAAACAAAAATAATTTTTCTGGTGGGATCTAGAGCTTCTTTTTTCGATAACTTTAGGTCTTGTTCTCCAGTAATTTTCAATTCTGTTGTTCTTGGGACCACTGCCTCAGGATGCTTTTCCATATACTTTGAAGGGTGAAATATCTCAGGTCTAACCTGGAACTTGTCTAGCTCTTTCATTCTGAATTTAGACATTGTGGTCAATCCTGCAGTGTCCTTTCCTTCTGCTTTTGCTTTCTTAATTTGCGCTGCTCCAACCAGTTCAAGAAAACGAGCCATCCTAAAGTTAGGATCAAGCTCTGGGCTTTCATAAACATTCTCAGAAGATGAGTCAACTGGTTCTTTATCCTGATTAACTAGATAACACGAGGGAGCAGACTTAGCAAAGTTCTTGCTAGAATTTTCAGATAAAAATAAATTGCTTACCTTTTGGAGCATCCTTCTCAGAGAGATCTGGCTTAGAGATTGATCTTTTGATTTCTTTAGACTGAGGAGGAGAGAAGGTTGGTCTTTGATACACTACCTCCTTCACTTGTTCTTTAACAGCATCAGGTCTTTGATGTCCAGTTTGACTTTTACCATGAAATCCTTGCGAACTTCTCCTTTGAGCAGATTGAGATGGATTTGATCTTTCAGATTGAGAAGCAGATTTTGAAGATAAGTTTCCTGAGGCTCCTGCACCGGGAGGTGGAGGAGGAGGACCTCTAGGATTCCATCTAGGAACAGGAGAGTCATACCTCTTTGACTTTTTTCCTTTGCTTTTGCTGGTTCTTAGAGAATAACATCCAATGCTAGAAGTCTTTTGACTTTGGATCAATCCCTTTCAGTATATAATATGGTGTATCATTGTCTGGATTAGCAGGAGGAGGAGCAACAACTTTTCTTTTCTTCTTAGCAATCCTTTTTCTTTTAGTCTCAGCAGACTCATCAGAGTCGATCTCATCTTCAGAATTAGAAGAGATAGGTAGATCATATGGGTCAATAGCATCTTTTATAGCTCTTTCTTTTTCCTTTCGAGCAGCTCTTTCTCGTTCTTCTTCTATGACATCCTGTGCCAATAGAGCATCTAAATCCAAGCCTGGGGAATCATCCCATACAGTAGATTTTTCAATCTGGGCATCTGCAACTGATTCTTGAATCTTAAAGACTGTCATAGTGACCAGTTCTACTTGAACTTCTGGCTGAGCAACTTCAGAAACTTGAACTGTTGGTTCTGGTTGAACTTCTAGAGCAATTTGGATAACAGGTTCTTGAGCATCTAGAACTTCTTCCAATTAATCTGTAGTTTTATGAATAAAATTGTTCTAAATGACATCTAATCATGCCTTCCAGATATTTCCAAACTATCATATTAGTTATCAAGTCTAAAAAATAAGTAAAGGGAATACCTTCAGAATCGACCACAGCATGTCCTAACTCCCACAATTCATCTAGAAAGGAGGTGATGATTCCTTCTAGGTATAGGGCAACCAAGGGAGTAGAACTTTCTTCTAAACAAGTTTTTAACAATGAATTCAGATTTCAGCACTGCATTAGAAATTTCTTGTTCAGATAAAGAAGGAGGAGCCGAATCTACTGTTGCTTTCTCTATTACTGCAAGATGAACTGCTGGAGGAGAGGCCAAGGGCTGCTCAGAGACGTCTTCATCAAGCATCTCCCCCTGCCTGATTTCAGTAGAAACTGAAACTAGGCCCCTAGAAGAAGAGGGCTCAGCAGAGTTTGAGAGTTTCAGAATAGCAGCAGTTAGAGAGGAGATAGAGGAAGCAAGGGGAGCAATTGCCTCATCAATCATAGTTTTGATTGAGGGGGTAATTAACTCCACAATGCTAGATATAAATGCAGGAGTAATTTCAAAAGAAGATGATGATGATGGAATTTCAGAAGATGGAAGAACAATAGGGATGGTATATACAAGATGAGCTGGAGAATGAGCTGGAGATGGAAGTGGAGATATATGAGTGGATGCAGGGTGATCAAGATGATCAGAAGAGGGAATTGGAGAGTGAACTTTGGTAGAAATTTCAGACACCAACAAATCAAAACTGGGATGAGAAATCCCAGCAAGATGAGTCGGGAGAGGAGATGCGGGAGGAGAAGCAGAATGTCGTACTTCAATTGAAGTTGAAGGAACTTCAACTGAAGTAGACGGCAAAACTGATGAAGAAGATGGAAGAGATAAATTTGCTGAGCCAGCTGCTAGAAGGGGGGGAGTGACTGCGACAGTCCTGGTGCTCTCAGAAGTAACTGGAGCTACCCCTACGGGAGCGGGCTTCAGGAAGGTCCTTTTACATTTGGCGAATAGCGATGGATCCATCTTCTTGCTTGCATTGATGGAGGTGGCGGCTGACACAAGCAGGTGGGGGAATTTCTCCTTCAGAAAAATTCCAACTACCCTTCCTAGGGTAACTTCTTTCTTTCCATTCTTTTTCCTTATCAAATAAAAAAGAACGCCTGTCACAACCCGCATTTTTCTCACTATATTTTAAATCAGAGTAAGAGAAAATCTACGCGCTGTGATGCCACGTCGAGCAGGGGATAACTGCCGACGTTCAGGCGACACTCCAAATCCTTACAAATCATGACTTAATTGATTATAAAAACTTGATTAATTTATTGGCCGTATCCCTCGCTCGGTGGACCAAGGAGTCCACGGTTTCAAAACTGATTTTTTTTTATACGTAGCGGAAAATACTTCATTTGTGACAACATCCTAAATGAGCGCATAAGTGATCCCGAAGGACCCTTACGCTGAACCAAAACTCTAGTTTTAATTTATACATATATAGAAAAAAAATCATTTGTTATACGTAATTAAGAAAGTACGCTAAGTGAGTTCTTTTTAGAAATCATGCTGATCATGCTTTATATACATAATATGGTTTTTACTTTTATAGTTTTAAAATAGCTAGCAACCTAACATAAAACTTCCCAGAGCAAGTAAACTAAGTCCCCAAAAACAGGGTAGCAGTAAAAGTAGACATATCCAGTGCAAAGGTAAAAAAACTACCAGGGCGTCACATACGACAATAACCCACTGGCAAGTACACAAGTCTGTAGGAAGACAGTAAAACTACCTCACTATGACTCAAGAGAGTCTCAACAGCCAACAGAAAGGAAACCTCCAACAGCACCACAGCAAGCCACCTACTGGCTACTGTCCTGAACCTGAGGCATTCAGAAAAGTAGAACACCTCAGAGCAAGGAAAAGGAATGCAAGTGCTAAAAAGAAAAGTAAGGTAAAAACAGGTAAAGTGAAGTAAAGAGAGTACAACTAGAGTAGAACAACAATGCCCAAGGAAGGGCGAAAAAGCAAACCTGCACCAGGTGCGGGTAAACAGCAACTACTCTGCCTAACAACCCGCAGAGTCAACATGGCCATGATGCCAAAATGCTGCAACACCTACGGAAGAAACGCCTAACATCCTAAACTGTGAGAGGCGGCAGTAGCAAAAACAAGAAACTTGGAATCAGGTTGAAAGCGTTCCAAATCGCCCAACCACTAATTCCGAGTCAACAAATTGCTCAAGGGTTGACACGTGAAGGCACAAAAGACCCATCACTCACTTGCCCAGAAAACTACTCGGGTCAAGGTAAAGAGTGTGGTCAAGGCTACATCACGCCACACAACCCCTAAAAGAGCCATCCACCACCACTACTGACCACAACCCACGATTCGGCCTTCGAAAAGTAACAGCCGACAAGGGACTCTCGATACACGAGCAAAACACTCGGGGAGATATCAACGCTAAGGGATTAGTCGTTGCGATTACGCAACGCCGCTGCGAGTGAGTACACTCACTCGATCCTAAGCCTAGCGTACGAGCACCGACATTGGATCGCACGATTACTAGACGCACGTCCATAGACCGTGCGTGCACAATTCACACCTAAACGCCTCAAATAAGGCAAATAGGAAAATCCCAACACCCTAAACATACACCTAGACCTAAACATAAACCCAACTCTAGGCTAACCCACACCTACGCTAAACATCTACCGCGACGCCGTCCTAGAACGGGAATCTACTAGCGGGAGGGTAAAAGCCTAAATTTTTTAACGCGGTTTCCAATGGGGATAAGGGTTAGGAACGTTCAAATTCGTGGCGTAAAAGCATGAAATTAGAGTAATTAGCAAGAAAATTGAGAGACAAATAGGCCAAACGGCGAAAAGGGGAGAAACACTTGCCTTGCTAAATCACCAAAAATTTCGCCGGCACAACGGCGCTATGGCGGACGCCCAAGAGCACGAAAAGCTCCAACAAATACCAAATCCACCTAAGATTGCATCTAAACATGAAAAGGAGAACAAGGAATTCCAAAAAAGAAATCCAAAACGAAATCCAAATGGAAATCATGGAGGAATGACGAATAGAATACCTCGGAGCGAAGCTCTCGGCGAGGGGAACACGGATCCGGGCTCGGATCGGAAAGGGGAGGCCGGGGCTGCCGGCGGCGGGCGGCGGAATGGCCGGCTAGGGCTTCGCCTCCTCTCTTCCGCTCGCTGCTACAGGGATGGAAAAAAAATGGGGGCCGACGGTTATAAATTTACGGGAGAGGGAGAGATGTAACCCTATGCAATGGTTAAATTAAAGGGTTTAATTAAATTTAAATTTATTTGGCTGAGGGGGGGGGGGGGGGGTTCGGGCATTTGGGATGGGAAATAAATCCCAACACTATGCACTAATTTAAGTTATAAATAATACCATTAACACTAACGTAATACTTAATCTAATCAAATAACCTAATATAAATCACTTATACTATTAATTAACAACCTAATTCTAACTCATATAATTAAATCTAATCCAACTACCTTCACTAACCCTAATTAACTAAACACTAAAAAACCAACGTGACTGACACGAACGCCGTCACGCACGCGCAAACATACTCAATCCCGCACGCACGCACACGCACGCACGCACACGCGTGCACGAGCACGTACATGTGTATTTACGCACCGGCACGCCCAATTCGCGCTTTATGTTAAAAAAAATGCGTAATAATTATTTATATACGCTTACATAAAAAGGAATGACGACCCGCTAACGAGCGACCGTCGAAACGACGCGAACAAGCGACGTTCTCAGATTTCGACCAAACTTGCACCGTAGCTAAACACTCGGGCTACGAACACAGCGACGAAGTCGAAAACGACCTCCGACGATCAAACACTCGGGCTAACACCGCCCGAAGCCAAAACACGAGGATTCCCTGAAAAACTCAACCGGGCCTCCAAAACAGACACCGACTAGCTGGGGAACCCCGCAAACAGGCTAAACCTCTAAGAACACATAACGAGGTACTCTAACAACGGCTCGAGACGGAAAACGTCAACGTAACGCCGAAAAAGGATTTAAATAAATCGCCGAAAATTCGGGGGCGTTACAGTCACTCCCCCTAACAAAAAGTTTCGTCCGAACTTTGCGAACACTACTTCTACAATAGAAGGAAAGAAACAAACTACTAGAAAGGAACGTACCCGACAACTCAGGGGAACAAATGAGGGTGAGCCTCCTCATAGCCGACTCTAGCTCCCAAGTCGCGCTCTCCAAATCCTGATTCTTCCAAAGAACCTTCACCATAGGAATAGACTTCGTCCGCAACACTCGAGCTTGAGCATCCAAAATGCGGACGGCACCTCGACGTACGAGAGATTAGGCTCCAACTGGGGCACAGCATCCAAGACTTGCCCACTGCTCCGCACACACTTCCGCAACTGGCTCACATGAAAGACATTATGAACCCCCGGGAAGCTAGCTGGCAGATCCAGCCTATAAGCAGCCACACCAATACGCTCCAAAATCCTGAACGGGCCCACAAATCTCGGATCCAACTTCCGATTCCTGCCAAACCTCTTCACTCCTACCATCGGAGACACCTTCAAGAAGACCAAATCATCCACTGAAAACTCCAAATCGGACCTACGCCGATTGGCGTTCTTCTCATACCTCTCCTGAGCAACTCGAAGCTTCTCCCGAATAAGTTTCACGGAAACCTCCATCTCTTCGAGTGCATCAGGACCCAAAACAGGCCTCTCACCGGCCTCGGCCCAAAACAAAGGGGTTCTGCAGCGCCTCCCATACAACGCCTCGAAGGGAGCCATCTGTAGGCTCTCTTGGTAGCTGTTGTTGTAGGCAAATTCCATGAGCCGCAAACGCTCATCCCAAGCACCTCCATGATCAAGAATATAGCACCGGATCATATCCTCCACAATCTGATTCACACGCTCGGTCTGCCCGTTGGTCTGCGGATGGTAAGCTGTGGAATACCTCAAATCAGTGCCCAAACCCTCCTGCAAACTCCTCCAGAAACGAGATGTAAACCGAGAGTCTCGATCTGAAACGATGCTAACTGGAACACCGTGCAATCTGACGACCTCATCCAAATACAACTCAGCAATCTTTTTCATCGAGTAATCGATCTTATAAGGTACGAAGTGCGCACACTTCGTCAATCGGTCCACGATCACCCAAACAGAATCAAACCCTCTCGGAGATCTCGGTAAGCCTGTGATGAAATCCATCGAGATGCTTTCCCACTTCCAAGTCGGGATCTCCAAAGGTGCCAATTTGCCACCAGGCCTCCCATGGTCGGCCTTCACCCGCCTGCAAGTGTAACACTCCGAGACAAAACGAGCTATATCACCCTTCATCCCATACCATCAGGCGATCTGCTTCAGATCATGGTACATCTTCGTAGATCCCGGGTGGTAGGAAACACTGGATCCGTGAGCCTCTTTGCAAACCAATACTCTGATGTCTCCAACTGCGGGGATGCAAAACCTGCCGCGGTACTTCAAAGTACCCGCCTCGTCGATGGAGAAATCTGGCAACTCTCCCCTCTCAGCCCTGAGGTACAAGTGCAACAAATCCGGATCCTCTTTCTGATGCAATCTGGTGAGAGAAATCCATGACGGCTCTGCCACTACCAAACTGCTCTGCAACTCACAGCGTCCTGCGGTGATATCCATCAATAGAAACTCCTCCACTAAACGATCCGCGGTGAGATTGAAGACTTTCCCGTCTTCCGGCTCAAGGCGTCGGCCACCACATTGGCCTTGCCCGGATGGTACTGAATCTCAACATCATAATAAGCCACATACTCAAGCCACCGCCGCTGGCGCAAATTCAGCTCCTTCTGAGTGAACACGTACTTCAGGCTCTTATGATCGGTAAAGATCCTGCACTGGGCCCCATAAAGTAAGTGTCTCCACAGCTTCAAGGCAAAAATCACCGCTGCGAACTCGAGGTCGTGCGTAGGATAGTTCCGCTCATGAATCTTCAACTAACGAGACCCATATGCGAGCACCTTCCCCTCCTGCATCAACACGCCACCGAGTCCAACGCGCGAGGCATCCACATAAACGTCATAGTCCTGTCCCTCCGCCGGTAAGGTCAACACAGGGGCAGAACATAACCTGCTCTTTAGCTCCAGAAAGGCCTCCTCGCACTTATCACTCCAAACGAACGCCGCATGCTTCTGCGTCAGCTTTGTCAAGGGCGCTGCCAAGGTAGAAAAGCCCTCGACGAATCTTCTATAATAGCCGGCCAACCCCAAGAAACTCCTGATCTCCTTGGGTGTGCTCGGCCTATGCCAATCCATCACTGCCGAGATCTTCTCCGGGTCCACTGAAATACCATCTTTGTTCACCACATGACCCAGGAAAGAAACCTGAGGCAACCAGAACTCGCATTTGCTCAGCTTGGCATACAACTGATGATCCCTCAAGGCGGATAACACCAACCGCAAATGCTGATCATGCTCCGCCGCATTCCGAGAATAAATCAGAACGTCGTCAATGAACACAACGACAAACTTGTCCAGAAAGTCCTTGAACACCCTGTTCATCATGTCCATAAATGCTGAAGGCGCATTGGTCAGCCCAAAAGACATGACCAGGAACTCGAAATGACCATGCCTCGATCGGAAAGCCGTCCGTGGAACATCCGACTCTCGGATCCTAAGCTGATGGTAACCCGAACGGAGGTCTATCTTCGAAAACACTGAACTGCCACGCAACTGATCAAATAGGTCGTCGATTCTGGGCAGTGGATACCTGTTCTTGATGGTGACTTTGTTCAACTCTCTATAGTCGATACAAAGGCGCATCGAACCATCCTTCTTCTTCACAAAGAGAACCGGAGCACCCCAGGGCGACGAGCTCTGCCTTATGAAGCCCTTCTCCAATAACTCATCAAGCTGAGTACGAAGCTCCTCCAGCTCTCGCGGGGCCATCCGATACGGCGCCTTGGCAATCGGACGCGTACCAGGCTCCAAATCAATCACGAACTCCACATCCCTGTCTGGAGGAAGACCGGGAAGATCGCTAGGAAACACGTCAGGAAACTCTCGCGCAACCGGAATCTCATCCAAAAGCGGCACACTGCTAACAGTCCCCAACACTGAGACTAAACCAGCAAAACAGCTAGCAGGAAAAACCCTCTGAGCACATACCGCAGAAATCGCCGGAGAGTCCCGACGCGAATCACCGAAAACACTCCCGGGCTGACCGCTGTCCTTTCTGAAATCCAAGCGCTTTCCCCTGCACTGAATCACTGCATCATATCGGGACAACCAGTCCATACCCAGGATGACATCGAAATCCTCTAAGTCCAACACTTTCAGATCAGCCTTGGCCAGATAATCCCCCAACAAAATAGGGCAGTCCAGAATGCCCTGATCTGATATCACGGATTCACCCGAGGGGAACTTGACGCTAAAGGCACCACCAACACGATCAAGAACCCACTGGCACCGCTCGACAAAGGCCCTAGCCACAAAGGAGTGGGTAGCACCTGAGTCAAACAGAACACGGGCCCAGCGGTTCCTTACCTTAAATTTCCCTATACACAAACAAAATATTAAACGCACAAGCAATTAACAAAACAATAGCAACACTAAAACTGCTACAACAGAGAAAGTCAAGCGAGGGGGGGGGGGGGGTTACCTGAAATGACTTGCGTCGAAGTCTCAGCCTCCGCTGAAGATACCACATTCAGCTTCCCTTTACCCTTGTCCACCGGCTGAGGCGGAGGTAAAGCCTGAAGCGGAACAGCATGAAGAGCGGACTGAACCTGAGGGCACCTCGACTTAATATGGCCCTTCTGGCCACACTGGTAGCAAACACGATCCTTGGACCAGCACTGAGCAGCCTCGTGACCGGGTCGCTTGCAGACAGGACAAGGAACATCCCTCCTCGGAGCACTCTGGATAGCATGCACATGCTCCTTCTTCTGGACCCTTGCCCTCTTGAAGCACCTCTCAGCTGGGTGGCCCGGATGGCCACAGAAACTGCACACTACCTTGCTCTTCTTCTCAGAAGCAGCACCAAGAACCTGGGGACCCTTTTCCTCAACTGACCTCCTCTTCTCGTTTCTCGCCTGCTGTCCACGCTGCTTCGCGTTCTCGATAGCCTCAACCTTCAAAGCGGCCTCAACTGCCCCTGCAAAAGTCACCGCTCCGTGGGCGACCGCTAGCTGCTGAACGTCGCTCCTCAGGCCACCAAGAAACCGCTTCACCCTGTCCTCCTCGGAGCTCACCAAGCTAGGACCAAAGCGACTGAGTTTGCTAAACTCAATCTCATAATCGCTGACGGAGAGCTGCCTCTGCTTCAGATGAATAAAGTCATTCATTAGTCTGTCTCGCTCTACTGACGGTAGAAACTTCCTCATCAGGATCTCTTTGAAGGATGCCCAAGTACATCCTCCCACCATGCCTTCCTTCTCTCGCATCCACCAGCTCTTCGCTAGCCCCTTCAGCTGATAGGCGGCTAACATCACCTTCTGGTCCTCAGTCACCCCAGAGTAATGGAACATCTCCTCCGTGGTGATCATCCAGTCATCCAGTACCATAAAGTCCGCCTTACCATCGTAGGTAGGAGGTCGCAGCCGCTGAAACTGGGAGATGAAAGCCATCCCGGGGGGCACCACCACTAGAGGCACGAGAGGAGCAGGAGGGGCAGGAGGGGCTAGGACAGCTGTACCCACGGCGGGGTCCTGAACTCCCGGAGTCTGACCCGCCGCTCCGGATAAAAAGGACTGCATCTGGGCCTGCAACTCCACCACCTGCCTTGATAAGGCCTCGTTACTCTGCCTCAGGCTTTCCACCATTGCATCACTCTGAGCCCCAGAAGACTCGCCCTCAGACTGGGGAGTCGACCTCGTCACTCTACGCTTCGGCGCCATCCTAAAAGAAACAAACATCACAATTATTAGAACGCACTATAACTACTAGAACGAACAACAGACACGTACAGACAATATGTACATAAATATGCTCTTCTACTGCTATATTTGCTCTGGAAATTTATTTCATTTATTAATAAAGGAAATGATATGCTTAGCCTAAGATGGTTCACCACCATCACTGACTCTTGTGCCTAGATCGGGAATGCATGAATTTATATTCTTTTTGACTCAAAAAAAAAAAAAAAAAAAAAAAAAAAAATATGTGTGTACACATGTCATCCTGCACGTCTTTAGCTTGGCGCGTTGTGCTTATGCGATGTTATGCTATGCATAATTATGCTATGCATTCTAAAAAGGCCCTAGTGCATGCCATGGCGGAGTACACATGAAAATGTTATGCATCCCATAATACATAACATTCTCAGGCAACTAAAAAAGAAAACGTGCTAGTCGCATCCATGCGGTGAGGTTATGCACCCCATAATACATAACCCTCGCATGTTGCCCCTATGGTGGATCCATATACAACCACATATTATGTATCGCAAAATACATAATATGCCCCGTATACTTCATGTTATGCTTATGAGTGTAGTGCAGTGTTCGTGCTTCAGCCAAAACGTGCCGATGACATGTCGGTGTGTGTATGATATGACTCTAAACATCTAACACAAACAAAGGAAGGTTGCCCGACCAATTGTCAAGCAACCTCCCTCTGATACCAACTGTCACAACCCGCATTTTTCTCACTATATTTTAAATCAGAGTAAGAGAAAATCTACGCGCTGTGATGCCACGTCGAGCAGGGGATAACTGCCGACGTTCAGGCGACACTCCAAATCCTTACAAATCATGACTTAATTGATTATAAAAACTTGATTAATTTATTGGCCGTATCCCTCGGCTCGGTGGACCAAGGAGTCCACGGTTTCAAAACTGATTTTTTATACGTAGCGGAAAATACTTCATTTGTGACAACATCCTAAATGAGCGCATAAGTGATCCCGAAGGACCCTTACGCTGAACCAAAACTCTAGTTTTAATTTATACATATATAGAAAAAAAATCATTTGTTATACGTAATTAAGAAAGTACGCTAAGTGAGTTCTTTTTAGAAATCATGCTGATCATGCTTTATATACATAATATGGTTTTACTTTTATAGTTTTAAAATAGCTAGCAACCTAACATAAAACTTCCCAGAGCAAGTAAACTAAGTCCCCAAAACAGGGTAGCAGTAAAAGTAGACATATCCAGTGCAAAGGTAAAAAAACTACCAGGGGCGTCACATACGACAATAACCCACTGGCAAGTACACAAGTCTGTAGGAAGACAGTAAAACTACCTCACTATGACTCAAGAGAGTCTCAACAGCCAACAGAAAGGAAACCTCCAACAGCACCATAGCAAGCCACCTACTGGCTACTGTCCTGAACCTGAGGCATTCAGAAAAGTAGAACACCTCAGAGCAAGGAAAAAGGAATGCAAGTGCTAAAAAGAAAAGTAAGGTAAAAACAGGTAAAGTGAAGTAAAGAGAGTACAACTAGAGTAGAACAACAATGCCCAAGGAAGGGCGAAAAGCAAACCTGCACCAGGTGCGGGTAAACAGCAACTACTCTGCCTAACAACCCGCAGAGTCAACATGGCCATGATGCCAAAATGCTGCAACACCTACGGAAGAAACGCCTAACATCCTAAACTGTGAGAGGCGGCAGTAGCAAAAACAAGAAACTTGGAATCAGGTTGAAAGCGTTCCAAATCGCCCAACCACTAATTCCGAGTCAACAAATTGCTCAAGGGTTGACACGTGAAGGCACAAAAGACCCATCACTCACTTGCCCAGAAAACTACTCGGGTCAAGGTAAAGAGTGTGGTCAAGGCTACATCACGCCACACAACCCTAAAAGAGCCATCCACCACCACTACTGACCACAACCCACGATTCGGCCTTCGAAAAGTAACAGCCGACAAGGGACTCTCGATACACGAGCAAAACACTCGGGGAGATATCAACGCTAAGGGATTAGTCGTTGCGATTACGCAACGCCGCTGCGAGTGAGTACACTCACTCGATCCTAAGCCTAGCGTACGAGCACCGACATTGGGTCGCACGATTACTAGACGCACGTCCATAGACCGTGCGTGCACAATTCACACCTAAACGCCTCAAATAAGGCAAATAGGAAAATCCCAACACCCTAAACATACACCTAGACCTAAACATAAACCCAACTCTAGTCTAACCCACACCTACGCTAAACATCTACCGCGACGCCGTCCTAGAACGGGAATCTACTAGCGGGAGGGTAAAAGCCTAAATTTTTAACGCGGTTTCCAATGGGGATAAGGGTTAGGAACGTTCAAATTCGTGGCGTAAAAGCATGAAATTAGAGTAATTAACAAGAAAATTGAGAGACAAATAGGCCAAACGGCGAAAAGGGAGAAACACTTGCCTTGCTAAATCACCAAAATTTCGCCGGCACAACGGCGCTATGGCGGACGCCCAAGAGCACGAAAAGCTCCAACAAAATACCAAATCCACCTAAGATTGCATCTAAACATGAAAAGGAGAACAAGGAATTCCAAAAAAGAAATCCAAAACGAAATCCAAATGGAAATCATGGAGGAATGACGAATAGAATACCTCGGAGCGAAGCTCTCGGCGAGGGGAACACGGATCCGGGCTCGGATCGGGAAGGGGAGGCCGGGGCTGCCGGCGGCGGGCGGCGGAATGGCCGGCTAGGGCTTCGCCTCCTCTCTTCCGCTCGGCTGCTACAGGGATGGAAAAAAAATGGGGGCCGACGGTTATAAATTTACGGGAGAGGGAGAGATGTAACCCTATGCAATGGGTTAAATTAAAGGGTTTAATTAAATTTAAATTTATTTGGCTGGAGGGGGGGGGGGGTTCGGGCATTTGGGATGGGAAATAAATCCCAACACTATGCACTAATTTAAGTTATAAATAATACCATTAACACTAACGTAATACTTAATCTAATCAAATAACCTAATATAAATCACTTATACTATTAATTAACAACCTAATTCTAACTCATATAATTAAATCTAATCCAACTACCTTCACTAACCCTAATTAACTAAACACTAAAACCAACGTGATGACACGAACGCCGTCACGCACGCGCAAACATACTCAATCCCGCACGCACGCACACGCACGCACGCACACGCGTGCACGAGCACGTACATGTGTATTTACGCACCGGCACGCCCAATTCGCGCTTTATGTTAAAAAAAAATGCGTAATAATTATTTATATACGCTTACATAAAAAGGAATGACGACCCGCTAACGAGCGACCGTCGAAACGACGCGAACAAGCGACGTTCTCAGATTTCGACCAAACTTGCACCGTAGCTAAACACTCGGGCTACGAACACAGCGACGAAGTCGAAAACGACCTCCGACGATCAAACACTCGGGCTAACACCGCCCGAAGCCAAAACACGATGATTCCCTGAAAAACTCAACCGGGCCTCCAAAACAGACACCGACTAGCTGGGGAACCCCGCAAACAGGCTAAACCTCTAAGAACACATAACGAGGTACTCTAACAACGGCTCGAGACGGAAAACGTCAACGTAACGCCGAAAAAGGATTTAAATAAATCGCCGAAAATTCGGGGGCGTTACAACGCCTGCCCAGTTTATCTTCTTCTTATTAACAATTGCACACATTGGTGCAAATTGCTGCCTTGTAATATTGTCGTGGGCGGAGTGCTTTCCCAGTAGCACTTTTCCAACAATTTCCGCAAGAAACTTGATCTTAAACGGGAAATTCACTTTGAGCAGCTTGGAGGGAATGCCTTCGGCATGTCCCGGCTCAGTTAACATTCTTCCGAACTCAGGAGCATCTTGCTCATACTCTTCTTCACCATTAATCAATCCAAAAATTTCAGTCAGAATAGCGGGAGTCAATATTACCTCTTCTCCGCTAATTGTTCCAGTCATCGAATCGTCAGTTGAAGACGAAGAGAAAGCCCACTCTTTGATCTCTTGAGTGTTTATCTTTATTCTGTAGGACATGAGTTTCTCTAATCCTTGATCTCTGCACAGATTCAGAATCTCCACTATTCCTGGTTCGCAGCAGCTGAAGGCGTCAAAATCTACGCTGAAACCGGCATCAAACTTCACTACTGCAAGAAGCGCTGGAGCAATCGCCATCGAAAGAGCTGTAGAAGACGAGAGAGAGACGACGAGGACGGAGCGCAAGACAAAGAGCAAGCGGGAAGACGGAATGCGAAAAGATGCTCTCCGTCGACGATAAGAGCAACTATCTCTTAACCTAGGTCGACCATCGGCTTTATATTAAAACAGCGATCGTCGATCTACTTAAAAGATACTGGAGACGATGGTCAAACGGTCGTTCGACGATCGATCCTGAAGCAGAGTAGTCGATCAATCATTCGACTATTTCTGTCTTCACAAACAGCAAGCTGTCGTCAACCATAGATCGACGATAAGCTCGACCTGTTCGACTATCTTCGAACGCCGGTCGACGATCTTCAAGCAGATAAGATATCTTCAACCATAGGTCGACGATAGGCTTGATCCGCTCGACTATCGTCGAACTTCGTTCGACTATCTTCGAACAAGTTTCAACAAGGCAAACGTCACACTTAGTCTTTTCCATTAATCATGCCTAGTTGAACTAAAAAGAACAGATGCTTCTATTCATCTAAGGGCTTGGTGAATATATCACCTCTCTGAAGGTCTGTGGATATGAACTCAAGGCTGATCTTGTTCTTTTCCACACAATCTCTCAGGAAATGGTGTCTAATCTCAATGTGGTTCGTTCTAGAGTGGTGCACTAGATTTTGTGCAATGGAGATAGCACTTGTACTGTCACACATGATTTTAGTGTTCTTGTGTGAGTACCCATAGTCCAAAAGTTGATTTTGTATCCACAGGATCTGTGAACAACAACTAGCAGCTACTATATATTCAGCTTCTGCAGTTGAAGTTGAGACAGAAGCCTACTTCTTACAGAACCAAGAGACCAATCTCTCTCCCAGGAACTGACAAGTTCCTGAGATACTTTTCCTGTCAACTCGACAACTAGCATAATCAGAATCAGAATATCCAATTAATTCAAATTCTGACTCAGCTGGGTACCAAAGTCCTAGATTTGGACATCCCTTCAGGTATCTCAAGATTCTCTTGAGAAAAATCAGATGAGATTCCTTGGGGTTGACCTGGAATCTAGCACAAAGGCATGTAGCAAACATTATGTCTGGCCTACTTGTAGTTAGATACAATAGAGAACCAACAATGGCCCTATAATTCTTTTGATCAACAGGCTTTCCCTGATCATCAGAATCAATAACTACATTAGTAGCCATAGGTGTATGCATTGCTGAAGCATCTGCCATCCCAAACTTCTTTACCAATTCCTTGGCATATTTGGATTGGGAGATGAAGATGCCATCAACATCTTGCTTTACTTGGAGACCAAGAAAGTAAGACAGCTCACCCATACTACTCATCTCAAACTTAGAATGCATTAAGTTGGAGAACTTTTTGCATAGTTTGGGATCAGTGGAACCAAAAATAATGTCATCCACATACACTTGAACTAACAGGATTGTGTCCTTGTGGTGCTTGACGAAGAGGGTTCTATCAACTACTCCCCTAACAAAGTAGTGCTCTAACAGGAAACTAGCTAGAGTCTCATTCCAAGCTCTTGGTGCTTGTTTTAGTCCATAAAGAGATTTCTGCAACTTGAATACATGTGAGGGCTGAGTTGAAGAAACAAAACCGGGTGGCTGTTCAACAAACACCTCTTCCTTTAGCTCACCATTAAGAAAAGCACTTTTGACATCCATCTGAAAAATCTTAAACTTCATAAAGGCTGCATAGGCTAAGAAGATCCTTATTGCCTCTAGCCTTGCAACAGGAGCAAAGGTTTGGTCATAATCTATGCCTTCCTCCTATCTGTAGCCCTGAGCTACAAGCCTAGCTTTATTCCTTACAATGATTCCATTTGCATCCAACTTGTTTCTATGCACCCACTTGGTGCCTATGATCAGTTTGTCTTTAGGTCTTGGAACCAAAGTCCATACTTTACATCTCTCAAACTGATTGAGTTCCTCTTGCATAGCAATGATCCAATGGGGATCTAGCTCAGCATCTTTAATGGTGAGGGGCTCAATCTGTGAAAGGAAACAAGCATGCATCACATCCTGTCTTAACTGATGTCTTGTTTGAACACCACTTGATATGTCTCCTATTACTTGAGATGTAGGGTGATCTCTAAGTGTGACAACATCAGCAGGTGGGATGTGATCTTCAACAATAGTTGGGATTAATTCCTCAGGAGGAATTTGATCTACTATTGGTGGTACATCAACAACATCTGCAATGTCTTCATCACTGTCTGATTCAGTGATATGAAGAGTTGAAAGATGGAGGATTTCTTGAGTGACATCTTCTGTAGATTCTTGTACCTGTAATGAACTTGAGGAAGGGGAAGTTTTCTTCTCCTTGTAAAACATTTGGGATTCATCAAAGGATACATGAACAGACTCTTCAATTTTAGAAGATGATTTATTAAAAACCCTATAAGCTTTGCTTACTTGGGAATATCCAAGAAAAATTCCCATTGAAGCCTTTGCTTCAAACTTTCTAAGATATTCTTTATTGTTATTATGAATATAAACAACACAACCAAACACTCTAAAATAATTTATTTTAGGTTTCTTTCCTTTAAGTAACTCATAAGGAGTTTTACACTTAAGTTTGTGTATCAGACTTCTATTCAAGACATAGTTGGTTATACTAATAGCTTCTGCCCAATAGGAAAGAGTCATATTAGCATCTGCCAACAATGTGCCAGCAGCTTCAATTAGTGTTCTGTTCTTCCTTTCAACTACCCCATTTTGTTGGGGAGTTCTAGGAGCTGAGAAGCTATGTTTGATACCTTCTCTCTCACAGAATTCTTGCATGAGAAGAGAGTCAAACTCAGTACCATGATCACTTCTGATCAAGGCCACATGAGTAGAGTACTCAGTCTGCACACATAATAGAAAATCTGTAAGGGCTTTGAAGTTATTAGCCTTAGTTCTCAAAAAGAACACCCAAGTGAACCTGGAGAAGTCATCTACAATGACTAGGGTGTAATACTTCCCTCCTAAACTCTATACATTTATTGGGCCAAATAGGTCCAAATGTAATAAATACAGGATTCTAGGAGAATCACTTTTATTTACTAATTTAAATGAGTTCTTGGTTTGCTTGCCTAGTTGACAAGCCTTGCATAGGCTCTCCTTCTTATAGGGGCAAGAAGGTAAACCTCTAACAAGGTTGTGTTTAGATAACCTAGATATATTCTTGAGGTTAACATGACTAAGCCTTTTATGCCATAGAGTATTGTTATTGGTTACTTCATTAATCAAACAGATTTCAGAGTGAGTTGAATTAAAATCTACTAAATAAATGTTACCTTGTCTAATGCCTACTAATACAACACTATTATTTAAAGTAATATTACAAAGAGAGTTAGAGAATGATACCTGGTATCCAGCATCATATAACTGACTTACTGAAATTAAATTATGCTTCAGTCCAGTCACATAAGCAACTCTCTTGAATGTAACAGCTCCAATTGTCATCCTGTCATAGCCTTCAGTTTGACCACAGCTTGAATCTCCAAAGATTACCTTTGGGCCAAGCTTTGCCTTGAACCTTGACAGATGTTCTTTATTTCCTGTCATGTGCTTGGAGCAACCACTATCCAAATACCACTTATTTTGAGTGATAGGATAGGTCTTCACCTGTAAGTAAATCAATTTAAACATTGTGGACCCAGGTAACCTTGGGTCCCTTGTTTTTCACATAAGAAAAACTGGAAATAAATGAATAAGCAGGCTGAGGGTGATAACCTAACGGGTAAGATCTCCTAGGTGGGATTCTCCATGCTGATGATGGGTCAATGAACCTAGGGTTTCTATTTATATTTGGGTTTCTAACGTTCTGGTTTGAATTTTGAAATTCTTGTTGAAAGCGTCGATCGGCGTTCGACGATTGGTACCCAGATCGTCGATCTTCGTTCGACCATTGGGTCTGCGATCATCGAGTAGCATTCGACGCCCTTTGTAATTCCTTAAATTTCTGTTTTCTTTTCTCTCTTTTAGCTTTATTTAAAGCTCTATTTACTTGATTGACTTGCTCAGTGTTTTTTATTCCACTAGATGAAATAAAATTCACTGGAGTTGAAAGTTGATTTTTAAGAATGATTGGGGGCTCACTAGAAGATGCTCCTAAGCCTAATTTGTTATTGTCTGATCTAGTGTTAGACATGCTGGTTATTTCAAGCAACTTAAGGCTTCTACCATTCAGAGACTCTTCTAACCTTTTGGATTTAGCTAACTCATTCTTAAGAAATTTAATTTCTTCACTAGAATTAGTGAGATCTTCCTTTAACTTAATGTTTTCATTAGCAATCAATTCAGATTCAGCTAGTTTAATTCTAAGTTCTTTTATTTCTTTTTCAGAACTAATTAAATCTAAACATAAAGATTTAAAATCAGATTTAAATTCAGCAGATGTAAAGTCATAAGAAGATAATACCTCATCTTCTATTGGCATCTCTTCATCTGAATCTGAATTCTCTGCAGCTGAGTGATTGCTGCAGGCATCAATTGCCATCAGGCAAACTTCCTTTGCCTTCTTTTCTTCTTCATCCTCACTGGAGCTTGAGGAAGAGGATTCCTCATCAGAATTGCTCCAGGTTTCAGCAACAAAGCCTCTCTCCTTCTTTTTGTTCTTGTAGGAGGATGGCTTGGAATGCTTCCTATGCTGATCCTTGTCTTTTCTTTTATCTTTGTTCTTTTCCTCTGGACAATCTGGAAGAATATGTCCAGGCTTCCTGCAACCATAACAGATTATTTCTTTAGAGGGGGTACGATCATACCTTTGTTTATCTTCATACTTTGAAGATTTCTTTCTGAATTCCTTCCTTCCCATCTTGAGAAACCTTTTGGCAAAATGCCATCAGTTCCTCATTGGACTGGCTGCCTTCAGAAATGTCAGCAGCTTTGAGAGCAAGGGTTTGCTCTTTTCTTGTAGGAGTTGGGGTCTTTGCTTCAGCTTCAGCTTCCCTGGACTTCAGCACTTACTCAAAAGACTTGAGCTTGCCGAGAAGGGCTTCTGTTGAGATTTCATTTGTGCTTCTGGCCTCCTTGATAGGCCAGATCCTTAGATCCCATGTGCTAGGGAAGCACATAAGAATCTTATCATTGAGCTCTGTCAATGAAATATCCTTATCAAGGGTCCTCAGCTCATTGATGATTGAGCTGAGCCTTGTGTACATAGCTTCAACTGATTCAGCATCAGTTTTCTTGAAATTCTCATACTGTGAGATAAGGTTGGACCTTCTGTCCTTCCTTTCATCAGCTGAACCAGCTACAATCTGGTTCAGTGTATCCCACATAGCTTTTGCTGAGGAGCAGTCAGCAACCTTCTGGAATACTTCATCAGACATTGTCTGAGCCAGAATGTTCATCGCCTTGACATCTGCTATCTTTGCCTTTTTGTACTCATCATTGTAGTCTGGAGGAGGCACTACACTCATATCAGATGATGATGAGGCAGTAGCTGCAGCAGGTGCTCTTGGTGGTCCTGTCAAAATAGAAGCAAAAGTACTTTCATCAATAGAGTTCATATATAATTTGATCCTTGACTTCCAGATGCTGAACTTAGCTAAGTTGCATGCTGGAGGTCTGGTGCTAGAATAATCCTTGGACTGGGCCATGATAGTGAAAGTGAATATCTATAAACTTTGGTATCTATCAGGATCTTGTGACTTAGGTGTTAGCCTATTCAGTCAGTCAACCTCCCTCTGATACCAATTGAAAGAGAAGGGATAGATACTACTCTAGAGGGGGGGTGAATAGAGTAATCAAAAATTGCACTGGCAAAGTTGACTTTCTACTCAACTCCCTTGGAGTTAAATGCGGAATGAAGGTTATAGATATTTGAGATTTAAACCTTAAAGCCTAACACAAGTGTTGTGCATAAAAAGGCAGCCAACTGTAATTACAGTTAAGGCTTGGAAACCTAAACAACAACTAGCAAACCTAGTTAAGATCTAATCACAGCCACAATGCAAGTAATTAAGCAAAGCAATCCAGACGACACAAGGAATTTATAGTGGTTCCCCAAACAACTTGGGTACGTCCACTCTTCTACCAACAAGGTAGGAATCCACTCAGGTTTTTGATCAGGTGCCCTGCCACCAACAAGATCTGCTTCAGGTAGATCAAGAAACCCTTTAGACTTTTGATCAGGTGTCTAAAAACTAACATAGGTTTTTGATCAGGTGCCCTGCCACCAAGGGATACTTTTGAAGGGAGTAATAACCCTGTACAGAGGGGGAAAGGAGGTTAAGGTGTCTTCTCTATTTTTCAATAGATTAGAGAAGCACAATAACTTGCACTGAGCTAGAAAGCTCTAAAAGAATCAAGGCTCCCCTGGCTAAAAGAATGTCCAGGTGAAGTCTTGCTTCAGTGCAGAAACACTTCAGAAATTTCTAAAGGAAAAAGCTACAAGAAGATAAATAATATGAAATAAGATTTTCTTCTTCAGGCAGCTATCTTCTTCTTCTTCTTCTTCAAAAGGCTCTGAGTGAAGATCTTCCTGTAAGCAGGAGAACTCAGGTTGAAGAAGAGAGAAGAACTTGAACTTCTTCTTAGTTAGATGTGAAAGTGCTGAGAGCAGTTTGGAGACTGTAAGTTCTTAAGCTTGAATGCTGCTGTTATCTTTTGAATTCCTTTTTCCTGGATGAACTTGATTTTTGCTATGTGGACTAGTTCATTTCTTTCCTCAAGAAGGTCTTTATATAGCAGCAGCAACAACGACTCTTACTTGAGTTTGAATCTTGTCTTCTTCTGAACTCTACAAGCTGGGCTGCAAAAAGCATAAAGCAAAACAAAAAATACAGCAGACAGATATCCTATAATAGGATAAAGCTTTCTAAGAAGCTGCAAATACTTCTGATGAAATAATATAAGAGAAAGTCACATCAGAAAAGACTCTTTACAGCCAAGGAAGACTTTTTGAGTCTAACGGCTATAAAGGACAGCCTGGCAGAAATCATATCTCAGCTATAAGACTAACAACTTTGTCAGAAAAGATTAGCTCATGCATAAAGAATAGAATAGATATTGCATGGAAGTGTTATCACAATTTACTCAGATAATCTTTTATAAAATATGCCAAATAATTATGAAATTAGTCACATCACAGAAGACGACAAAGCTATTTAAAACATATAGCAAAACGTCGAACGACCTTCGGAGATCGTCGACCGACGCACGGAGATCGTCGATCTATCGGGCAGATAGTCGAACGATCCAGATAGTCGAGCTATCAAAGAAAATAGTCGAACTACCTCAGCAGATAGTCGACCTATCTGAACAGATAGTCGAGCTATCAGATAGTCGATCTATCCGGACAGATAGTCGAACTACCAAACAAAACAGATAGTCGACCTATCAAGCAGATAGTCGACCTATCAGATAGTTGAACTATCAGGACAGATAGTCGAACTATTAAAGACAACAGATAGTCGACCTATCAACAGATAGTCGAGCTATCAGATAGTTGAACTATCAGGACAGATAGTCGAACTATCAAAGCAACGCAGATAGTCGACCAATCAACAGATAGTCGAACTATCAAAGCAACACAGATAGTCGACCTATCAACAGATAGTCGAGCTATCAAAGCGGACAGATAGTCGACCTATCAACAGATAGTCGAGCTATCAGATAGTTGAACTATAAGGACAGATAGTCGAACTATCAAAGAAAACAGATAGTCGACCTATCAACAGATAGTCGAGCTATCAGATAGTTGAACTATCAGGATAGATAGTCGAACTACCAAGGCAATTAGATAGTCGACCTATCAACAGATAGTCGAGCTATCAATGCAGACAGAACGTCGACCAACTGATAGACGATCGTCGATCAGCCGATAGACGATAGTCGAGCGACGTTCGACTATAGTCGAACGAAAAACTACTTAACCAAATATTCATCTGGAAAGGCAATTCTACACAACTAGAGAATCTAACCTATCAACTAACCTTTGACCATAGATAAAACTTGGGTCAAGAGACAGAAAGAGAGGACTGAACTCAAATCAAAACCTAGGGTTCCAACAGTCCACATTCCCTCACCTTTCTAACAGCTTGTTAGACAAGGCCTCTTCTTCAAACTCGGCTCCTTAGCGCTTACAACACAGATTCCTCAAGATCTCTCAGTCTCCTCCAAGAACTATAGCATAGGCATAAAGCCCTACCTCATATCAAGCTTGCTCCTACAACTAAGTGGACAAAAGACAACCTATCACATACATGAGCACAAGTCCTTTAGCTCATGCTATGGAGGTTATCCCTACAACTCAGAGAGTCACACTCTCCTACCTCAGATCTATTAAGATCCTACCTCAGGCACACAGGCCCTACACTCAGATCCACACAGGGATCCTACCTCAGCCTTTATAAATAGGCTTACAACTCAGATCCAAAAGGATCTTACAGGAAGAGTAGTTGGTGTGGTTGAAATGACACTATAGAAATTTCTTTGTGTCTGCCTCCTGAGCTGAGTTAACAGCCTTAACTTTCTTCACATCAATAGAAATAGTATTTTCAGTATGATGATGCCTGTGTTGAAGAAACTCAGAAACTTGTTTCTGAATTTGCTGAAGAAGACTGAGGATTAGACATTTCTTGTATTCTTCAATCAGTTAACCTGGACCAACAGGAACTTGAAAGCTCTGCTCCTCCTTCTTTATTAGTACCCTTATCTGAACTTGCTGTATCAGAATAAATTAGCAACAGCAACTTGAAAGAACTTTTGGATCAGCTGATTCAACTTCAAGCTTCAAGCTCAACAATAATGGCAAGGAAGATCAAGTTTAGCCGCAACTTTTTGAAATAAGAAAACGCTAAAAGTTAAAGTTCCTTCAGTCCATCTTGTCCCTTTTATCTTCCGCTGATTAACGGCTCCAAGAAGTAGTGGGGACCACCTGTAATTGATAGCTGCACCTTGCTTTAACGGAAGAAGACGTATAGTAAACCTCCGACAATATTGTTGTGTTCTGTAGCTTTCCCGCAAGTAATTTGAACTTTGTTGACTTTGGCTGGCGTCAGCAATTGTGGACTTAGCTAAATCCTCTGATTTAACTCTAGGCGTTGAGTGTGTTAAGTGAATGGACTTCACTCAATGAATCTAGACTTAGTCAAATTCTTTGCACTGTCAGGCATTGAGTATATTTAGTGAATTGGCATCACTAAATGCCCCTAGACTTAGCTGCAACTATCTTTGTTAGCTAGGTGTTGAGAGTGTTGGGTGAAGCTTCATCACTCAATGCTTTTATACTTAGTCGCTTCTCTAAAGTATGCCAGCTTGCTGAGGTGTTGAATGCTTTGAGTGACCTGTCATCACTCAACACTTCTGGACTTAGATTTTTTTGTCTATCTCTTCTTGAGCTTTAACATCACTCGATGCTTTCTTTTCTGATATTGAGTGAGCTGTATTACCTCAACGATTCTGGACTTAGCCAGATTTCTGGACAGAATCTTCAACTACTTGAGCTTGACTCAACACTTCTTTCATCTAGCATTGAGTGAGCGGTCCTCACTCAACGATTCTGGACTTAGCCGATTTTTAAGCTTGATAATGCTGAGGCTTTGACATACTCAGCTATACTCGACGCCTTTTGATATATGACATTGAGTGAACTGCCTTGACTCAACGCCTATAGAATTAGCCAAAGAATTACTTTGGAGACTGCTGGGCTTTGACTGTCCACACCTTTCTCAGCGCTTTTTGGCATCTGGCGTTGAGTGAACTAGCTTCACTCAACGCCTGTGAACTTAGGTAATTGTCATCCTTTCCAGTATCCTTCTTTGACTTCTAGCATTGAGTGAACTGGCTTCACTCAACGCATGTGGACTTAGAAAGATATTTGTCTCTCCACATCTCTACCTTATGACCACTTATCACAAACTCTTAGATAATCTATCTAAACTTATTCCATGGAACATCCTGCACATCATGAGCTTGAATAATATCAAATACAACTATGTTCTTTGTACTGATTGTGATGCCTCTTTAAATATTCAAATCTAGGCAACATTGAGGGCAATATTTCCAACAGAAGCTACTGGTCAAGACATTACATCAACCCAAGAAGAGGTTAGTGATGAAGAAGAGGAAGGGAAAATGGTATTTTCTTAGAGAGTAGTAAATGATAGGTACACAAAGAAGGAAAAGAAATTGCTGTCCAAGAAAGGAAATGTAACACCCCATCCATCGAGAGTAATATAATAAAAAATCCGGCTAGGGCCATATGCCATATTAAACAGACAAATAAAAGAGTTACGAGATGAAACCATAATTCATTTACATTTAAAGACGTATCCTAACACAGAGTTGTCTTCTAGCAGAAGTTTAAGAAGTTAAAAGAATCATCAAACCGAGAATGCCCACTAATAAAGCCAACATGAATGAAAGTCATACACATATCTTTGGCCTTAAGGCCTTACGAAACCATGTTCATGTTTACAAGAAAGATATTTCCATACATCGACATACAGTCTAACAACAAATGAAAATACTAAACATAACACTTGGGCCTTCGAGGGGAAGCTCGAGAAAAAGGGCTTCAACCCGCTACTTCCCTTGTGTATCTACATCACTTGCACAAAAACATTCCACCGAACGGTGGAAAACAAGGCAACGATCAACATTAGATGATCAAATTATAATAATAACGCCCCTCTCTTGGGGTGGCGGTGCTCTTTCTGTAACGTCCCGATTCACGCTAGACACCTCGTGCGCATTTTCAAGTTCGGAAAGTTGACTAGGGCTTGGGGGTGCGATGGAGGGTAAGCTTGCACCTGAGCCGGGGGAAATGCTGACTCAACAACTGAGTGTCTGGACACTACTGCGCGATAGTAGTAGGTACCTTGCGGCGGTATCCATCGCCAGGTATACATGACGAACACCAGGAAGAGTCGAGGGTGTCGAGTGGACTTGATGATCATCGAGTGTTATTGTACAGTGGTAGTTGACTGATTAATCGACATGGGGCTCTGTAGGCTATCACCTTGCCTAAATGCTATCGCAGGCGATAGGCTCACTGAATTATTTTGTTTGTCACTCTACAAGATAGCATACTACAGTAACAGTGATGTAGCCCCGCCCTAAAAGATCCTACACGGACGGCGATTCAACGACTCTCACTACGATCAACACCCTCTTTCCGACTCACTAACAAAACACAGCAAACACATTGATTTTATTTATCTCTCGCGCTAACGTACGGGTAGCCGACCCGCAAGTGGATCGGAGAATGGCTATATGCCAAAATCCTTTCCGACTAAAAGGAACAATATTGGTTCCGACGAGCTTGGAGTTGTACCAAAATAGATTCACCAAAGAAATCGCGATTCGAAAAGTGGTAGGATCTATCCCAACTAAAGAAAAGGCGAGGATCGCCACTCCTCTCGGATTTATCGGAAAACAAAACGAAAATCACAAATCTATTAAAAATAACACCGCGATAAATAAAGCTTCGAAAATCCACGCAAAAATCGTCCACCACAAGAACTAACAAAGAGGGAAAATCTCTTGGGTAGGAATTTTCGTTACCCCTCTCGGAATCGTAGATCCGAGATTTTGGATCCACAAGAAATGAACGCTCTTCCCTTGAAATCCACGGGAAGCGCACCTCGGATGAAGAACTCGCCCGTCTTCCCCGCTTCATGCCGTGGAGGTTCACCCAAGCATTTCTTCCTTGCACTTGCACCTTCTCCTCCAAGGTTGGACAAAAGTCCTTGAGTTCTTCTTGGAGAGATTCGTGATGAGGTATTAGTAAGGAGGAGAGGGGAGGGAGAAAATAGAATGAAAAGGAGAGAGAGAGGGGGACGGCCAAGAACTAGAAGGAAGGAGGAGCCCCCTTGGGCGGCGGCAAGAAGAGAGGAAGAGAGATAGAGAGAATTAGGTTTAGGAGAATTCTTGATTGATTTCAATTTTTAGTCTAAATGACAAAAGAAGAGTTTTGGCCTTATATAAGGCTTACATCCAAGGTGCTAATATCAGCCCAAAATCAGTGGCTAAACGCACACCATAAGTTCAAAAAGATAGAAATAAACTAGTTTAATACAAACCATATAAACGGATAAATGCAGACCATAAACTAGTAAGATAAATTAAATTAAGTCTTGTTGCATGGGCGAAGATTGTAGCCGTGACTGCTATGGCGCCGCAAGTCTTTGGTCGGTGGAGCATCATCATCATCTTACGCTACTACCCCATGATCACCAAGTGCGCCTTGGACGTCATATTCATCACCAAGTTGGCCGTCGTGGTGGTCGTCGCCATCAGTCCTCCCTCGCTCAAAAGGACTCATCACTGATGAGTGGGCGGGAAGGTAATGGCGTAAGAGAGCCTCATCGAGAAGTTCCACCTCCGAGGCAGAGAGCCAAGAGTCGTCTGAAGTAGGGCAGCCACGCCACTTGACCAAAAACCTGTGAATGTCACCGTTGGGAGTGGTAAACACTGCATCCTGCAAAATCCTGTCAGGCAAGAAAGCGGTTCGGGGGAACCTTGGAAATGTGTTAGGCAAAGATGAAAAACAAGTTTCATCATCTTTAGGCAACATACCTCCCGGAGAATCCGAAGGAGAGAGCGATCCAGAGACAATCTCACCCCCCACCCCATTGGAAGATATAGTGGAAATATTAAACGGAGAGACAGAAAGTTCAGGTGGTGGAGAGACATAAAGCATTAAATCCGAAACGTTAAAAACAGGAGAGATTCCCCAATCAGCGGGTATCTTTAATAAATATGCATTTTCGCCTATCTTCTTTAAAATCCGAAAAGGACTAGCTCTCCTATTCGCTAATTTCTTTACAGTGCCCTAAGGAATCCGTTCTGGGATGAGACGAACCATTACCAAATAACCAATATTCAAGGGGACGGCTCGCCTATGTACGTTAGCATTCGATTGATAAATAACATATTGTTTAGCTAACATCTCGCCAATGTGCTTATGGAGAGTGTGGACGTGCGAGGCGAAGTCCTGTGCAAATTGATTGGATTTATCAGATGGTGGTAATGGAATCAAGTCAATAGGCGCGAGCGCCTATTATCCATGCACGATCTCATTTGGAGAGAAACCGGTGGACCTATTCTTAGAATTATTGTAAGCTAATTGAGCATGAGGAAGAATAAGGTCCCACGTACCTTTATGATCACCCACGAAGCAACGAAGTAAACCACCTAAGCTTCGGTTAACCACTTCCGTTTGGGGATGATAAGCTGATGAAAACTTTAGTTTAGTACCCAAAAGCTTCCAAAGTGTTTTCCAGAAATAGCTAGTAAATTTAACGTCCCTATCAGTCACTATCATTTTTGGGATGCCCCGATGTGCCACGACTTCCTTGAAGTATAACTTAGCAACATGCGATGCATCGTTTGTGGTATGACAAGCGATAAAGTAGGCCATTTTTGAGAATCGATCTACGACGACTAGAATGGAATCGTGTCGCCTAAATGTCAGAGGTAGGCCCAATATGAAGTCCATGCTAACGTCCTCCCATAGAACTGACGGAATCGGAAGTGGTGTGTAAAGTCCAGCGTTGGTCTTGTTACCTTTCGCTAATTGACATACACGGCCACTCCCTATTATTTTATTGACCATTGGTTTGAGGCCCGACCAAAAGAATTTGTCCTCCACTAGTGTTATAGTTTTATCTTGACCGAAATGTCCACCTAACCCTCCACTATGTAACTCCCATACAATAAAATGGCGTAACGAAGAGCAGGGAATACATAATTGTGTATGCTTAAATAGATAACTATCACGGATGTAGTATGCAGAGATAGCAGAAGGGGAGTTGTCCTGAGCGGCTAAGTATATATCCTTAAAATCCGGGCATTGCACATATTCATCCTTAATTCTTTCAAATCCTATGACAGATACTTCCATTGTAGAAAGTAATAGGGTGACTCGACTAAGAGCGTCCGCCACACGATTTAACGTACCCTTAAGGTGCTTTATGATGAATGTGTAGTCCTGAAGGTAGGAGACCCATTTGGCGTGCCGAGGGCTGATTTTATTCTGAGAGTTTACAAATTTTAGCACCTCATGATTGGATAAGATTACAAATTCCTTCAATATAAGATAGTTTTGCCAATGTTGGAGACAACGTATCACGGCATAAAACTCGCGATCATAATTGGAATAATTTAACTTCGGGCTCGCAAGATTTTCACTAAAATAACCTATCGGATGTCCCTCCTGACTTAGAACTCCTCCGATTCCTATCCCAGATGCGTCACAGGATAATTCAAACACCTTGCTAAAATCCGGCAACCGTAGTAGTGGGGCTTCGGACATCCGTGTCTTAATCGTTTGAAACGCACTAGCGGCCGCTTTAGTCCAAATAAAGTCACCCTTCTTCATGCATTCAGTGATTGGAGCCATGATACTACTAAAATTTCGAATGAACCTTCGATAAAATGTGGCAAATCTATGAAAATTTCTAACATCCCGGATATTTTTTGGTTCCGGCCACTCTCTAATAACTTGGACCTTTTTAGGGTCAACATGAATACCTTCGGAACTCACTATGTATCCTAGAAACTCTATGGAAGTCACACCAAATGCGCACTTTTTAAGATTAATAAATAAATTTTCTTGGCACAGTGTTGTAAGGATTGTTCTTAAATGTGTCTCATGGTCCTTCTGCGAGAGGCTAAATAACAATATATCATCGAAGTATACTATTACAAATTTACCCATGTATGGTTTAAATACTTGGGTCATCAACCGCGAGAATGTACTCGGTCCGTTGGTGAGCCTCTCTTCAAGCACCAACCACTCATAGAGCCCATCCTTAGATTTAAATGTCATTTTCCATTCGTCTCCTTCCTATATCCTTATTTGGTGGTAACCACTTTTAAGATCCATCTTTGAAAATATGGTGGCTCCGGATAATATATTATCTAATAAATCATCCAAACGGGGAATGGGAAACCTATATTTGATAATAATTTTATTTATGGCCCGGTAGTCTACACACAATCTCCAAGACTTATCTTTCTTTGGGACCAAAAGGGCAGGGACGACACATGGACTCTTACTATGGCGAATAAATCCCTTTGCTAATAAATCTGAAATTAAAGTGTGAAATTCATTATTCGCGGAGGGATTGAGCCGATAATGGGGAAGGTTAGGCAATGATGAGCCCGGGACGAAGTCAATCTCATGCTGAATTTCCCTTATGGGTGGCAACTTAGATGGTAAGTCTGCCAGATAGACGTCTTTATACTCTTCCAATAAAGTTTGTAGAGATAACGATAGGTTTTCTACTGAGGGTGAATCTTCCTTAGCTTGAAGATATACTAAAGCATAGATGACGCCATCCAAGGAAGTCTCACGCTCTGACTCCTTCTTACTTATCAAGCTTATAGTTTTCGTTTCCGCAGGCACAATTGTGTCTTTGGAGGCAATAGACGGATCCTTAGGCGGTGTGGGTTTCAAGACAATGGTCTTACCATTAAATTTGAACTCGTAGGTGTTGGCTCGTCCGAAATGGGTCACGACATAATCATAAAGCCACGGGCGTCCTAGTAGTACATGACAAACATTCATGGGGATGACGTCGCACCACACCTTATCGATATAGCTCTTCACTTTAAGTGGCACTAAACATTGCTTAGAGACCGCGATGGACGTTTTGTTTACCCACACTATTCTATATGGTTGGGGATGCGGTTCAGTGACTAAATGCATACGAGTGATGGAGTTCTCCGAAATTACGTACATGCAACTACTGCTATCTATTATTAGTTTGCACCACTTGTCACCGTTTTTAAAATTCAACGAAAAGACGTTCGTCCGATTATACTCATCCGACGCACGCGGTGTGGCCAGAATACACCTCATAACCATCATATAAGAATCATCTTCAATATCACTCGGCTCGGCATCAGATTAATCGCCGGCTTCGTAGACGATCTCGGCAGGCTCAGATGTGGAGTCTAATAAAGCTACTGGTTTACTCTTAGTGGGGCACTCACTAGAGTACTGCCCTTAGATCCCGCACGAATAACATGTGGCATTAGTCTTACTAATCCGTCCTATCGGAACTCTCGATTTCTGTTGTTCCTAGCGGTAGTGACTATGGAATTCGAATCAGTCGATCGAAACTTTCCTTTGTCCCGCATGGAGGTCGAAGGTGGGGGTCCTAAAATGGACTTTCACTTCTGGAATGCTCGTCCCCTGGACTTGTAGGCATTGTGCTTCTCTATATCAAAGGTTGCATTGAATGTCGTGTTAAGTTCCGTATGACCATACCGCAGGAGATTGCCTTGGATGTCCGGGTTGAGTCCTTTACGAAAACGAGAAATTGTGACTTCGGGCATTTCTCGGACATCACAACGCACCATAAAATTTTTAAGGAGTCCCATGTACTCCGCTACCGATTTGCCCCCCTGACGATGGGTGGCTAACTCATCGAACATTTGGGTTTGGTGATATGCATGGACATATTGGTCAGTTAGAAGTGTTTTCATGGCTGCCCACCCAATTGGAGGTACTCTATTCACGGTACCTAATCGCCTCTCTTCGTTCAACCAGAACATTTTGGCCCTACCTAGAAGTTTCATCCGTGCAACCCGCACCTTCTCACCATCCGACAGGTTGAACCACTCAAAATAGCACTCGATCTCCATGATCCAGTCTAGTAAAACTTGGGGTTCACCCATACCATTGTATGATGGTGAATCAATCTTAACGGCTCTAGTTACATCGAACTCATAAGGGGCTCAAGGCGCTTGCTCATCGTCCTGATCACGAGGTTGGTTTTGTCTTTCATCTTGTTGGTTGGCATCTTGGGGTTCGGGACCCGGTCGATTTATCCCGACGCCGTGGTTTCGAGGCGCTGCTTGATTTAAAGCCAGCCCTTATATTAATTGGGTGAGTGCATCGAACCTAACGTTAAACTCTTCCCGAAGCTCTGCGATCGTGGCCGGAGCGTTCTCATCATCATGTTCGTCTGCCATATTTGACGTGGAAGGGGAATACTCCGTGCCAAGCCTAGTGCGCATGAATAACAGGAGAAATGGTGGTTTTGACAAGATTAATTTTATGAAGATGGATTTTATTATCACTTATCGACTGGGCGAACGAAAAAACCGTTTCAGACTTTTGTTCTTAAAAAAATAAGGAGAATTCTCAGGAATTTTTTTGTAATTTTCTACAGATTTTTGTTTTGTTTTTACTAATCGCAGACCAGATTTTAGAAATTTCAGGATTATGTTGTTTATTACGGATCGTGCACATCCAGGTGAGAGTCGAAAACCCTATGACAGAACGATTTAAGGATGGTGTCGATTGATAAATCAACACAACCTCCCTCTGATATCAATTTGATGTAGGCCCTCCCAAAAAATCCTATAGGGACGGCGATTCGACGACTCTCACTACGATCAACACCCTCTTTCCGGCACACTAACGAAACGCAGCAAACACAATGATTTTATTTATCTCTCGTGCTAACGTACGGGTAGCCAACCCGCAAGTGGATCGGAGAATGTCTATAGGACAAAATCCTTTCCGGCTAAAAGGAACAATATTAGTTCCGACGAGCTTGGAGTTGTACCAAAATACATCCACCAAATAAATCGTGATTCGAAAAGTGGTAGGATCTATCCCAACTAAAGAAAAGGCGAGGATCGCCACTCCTCTTGGATTTATCGGAAAACAAAACTAAAATCACAAATCTATTAAAAATAACACCGCGATAAATAAAGCTTCGAAAATCCACGCAAAAATCATCCACCACAAGAAAAAAAAGAGGGAAAATCTCTTGGGTAGGAATTTTCGTTACCCCTCTCGGAATCGTAGATCCGAGAGTTTGGATCCACAAGAAATGAATGCTCTTCCCTTGAAATCCACGGGAAGCGCACCTCGGATGAAGAACTCGCCCATCTTCCCCGCTTCACGCCGTGGAGGTTCACCCAAGCCTTTCTTCCTTGCACTTGCACCTTCTACTCCAAGGTTGGCCAAAAGTCCTTGAGTTCTTCTTGGAGAGATTCGTGATGAGGTATTAGTAAGGAGGAGAGGGGAGGGAGAAAATAGATTGAAAAGGAGAGAGGGGGGCGACCAAGAACTAAAAGGAAGGAGGAGCCCCCTTGGGCAGTGACAAGAAGAGAGGAAGAGAGATAGAGAGAATTAGGTTTAGGAGAATTCTTGATTGATTTCAATTTTTAGTCTAAATGACAAAAGAAGAGTTTTGGCCTTATATAAGGCTTACATCCAAGGGGCTTATAACATCCCAAAATCAGTGGCTAAACGCACACCATAAGTTCAAAAAGATAGAAATAAACTAGTTTAATACAAACCATATAAACCGATAAATGCAGACCATAAACTAGCAAGATAAATTAAATTAAGTCTTGTTGCGTGGGCGAAGATTGTAGTCGTGACTGCTACAAAATCGCAAGTATTTGGTCGGTGGAGCATTATCATCATCTTCCGCCACTACCCCATGATCACCAAGTGCGCCATGGATGTCATCTTCATCACCAAGTTGGTCGTTGTGGCGGCCGTCGCCATCAAACAGGATACTGCGCGGCGGTAGCCGACTAATTTATTAGCGTAGGGCTCGGCAGGCTATCGCCTAGCGGTAGTGAAACCATCGGCGATAACCCCGCTGAATTGTTTGTAAAGGCACTTGGTGAGATAATGCGCGACAGTAGAAGAGTACTGCGCGGCGATAGCGGTGCAGGTGGATGCTCCTGAGTGGGCAGTTTGGATGGTGGCTTGCGGAGAAAGTCGATTTCAAAACTACCGCACGGCGGTAGCATACTATCGCGCAGCGGTAGCTCCCTGTTCAGAAAACCATAGATCTATTTGGCCGCCTTTTTTATATAGGTTTGTCCAAAAGCTTGGCTGGTGGTCTCCTTCTATAATTTTCCCGAGATAATAAGGTGCAGAGCTTCTCTTTGAAGGGCAAGGAATGGGACGAACTTCTCTTGGAGGAGAAGATCGAGAGCAAAGGTTAACGCTGCCATGCCGCCAAGGAGGATAACAAGATCTATGGACGTAAACAAGGTGAGCTTCCTACCCTCTCCCTTGGTGCTAGATCCTTAGTTATGAAATAAGAGAGATGTCTCTCAAGATGGCTTGACTGGTGCGTGATGAAGTTTCCTAGGAAGAGACCATGCTAGGACCTTGTCCAAGGGATTTGTTGTCTTCATCCTCTCCTCTCTTCGTTGTGAAGATGGTAAACTTGGTTTTGTGAAGAAAGATGGTCTATTGAGTGTGAATAAGGGAGGAGGAAGAGCTGTATGTAGTTTTGAACAAATGGCTAGAGGAAGAAGACGAACCGATGTCATCCATTTTGCTTTAAGATACGTGCAGAAATCTGTTTTCATTGTGCACCGGATTTCGAGGCCTTTTTTGAGTGTGATTCGACCGGATCTAGGTCTTGGGATGAGCAAGAAAGTTGTAGTCCTCAGAAAGAACTTTCCAATGGATGGTTACATATTTTCATAGGAGCTTCGTAGCTCCGGTAATATCCAGTCGAAGTTGCTGCACAGTGTTAACTTATGTGCATGTTGTTTTTCGGGTTAGTGTATAACCAGATTTTGGATTTGGTAGAAAGATCGTAGCAAGATGATATTATGGTTGGGTGAAACCAGTTATACGTAGCCGTGATAAACAAATGATTTAATGGAATTTAGTTGCAAAAATGGTTACTTTTGAAACCTGGTAAGGATGTGCGTGATTATAATCTGAGGATTGATATTTGTTGTGAAAGGTAGTGTGGTGCCCGATAACTGAATGTGTAACTTATAGCTATGTTATCATACTTGAAGAATATGTGATGTATCATTATGATGTTAGGATAAATGTATGGAAACATGATTGTTCATGAATGCTTGATTATAGGGAATGAATCGGAAGAGGTAAATCTCATGGTCATGGAATATGTGGAATCGTGATCTTATGTTGTTTAAGGATAATTAGTATAGTCCACTGCTTAGAGTTGTGTCTCCCTATGGGTAGCAGTGTGGGATTGGTATGTTGTATATGGTGGCTTGCCACCTGTGATGATGTTGAACCCATGAGTGCTTGGGGAGCACAAAAATGTGAAAGGGTTGTAGTGCGTGAGTATTTGATCGCACTGGACCAATGTGATTAGAAGGGACTCAGTTAGAGCCCTTGTATGTTTGTTAGCATGACTACGTGAATTTGCATGCGGTGTGAGTTGGCACGCATGTCATAATCCTGGGTTAAGGATAGTGTGGCAGGTCTACGAGCTTGCCAGTCATCACACCGATAGGAGTTGACAGAAAAACTTGGACTGTGGGCCTTGGTCCTCGGTGCATTTTCCTGGGGCACCCTACCTGCCAGTGGACGGTTTGGCTTTGTCCATTGGTGATACGCTCCCATAGGCTCCTTCCATGCCACAATGACAGGCCAGTTGGGCTGGGCTCTTGGTGCACATCTACCCGAGACCCCTTCTGAGCCGTAGTACGCAAGAAGCTCCGTTGTTGTGTTCTTAGCATTGAGGCATACAAAGGCCTAGGTCAGGTAATGTGTACCATCCTAGTAGCAGAGAAGCCCGCTCTACTATCACCGTCTGGCCACGATAGATGACTCCTGAGAGGTTAGCTACCTGCTCGAAAAGTGGGAATTAAAAAACTATGTTGACATAGCAGTGTGTGTGTGTGTGTATGGGAGCCATCATGTTGCATTCATAACATTGCATTGCATTACTTTACACAAGATCCTTTTCACATAAGTTTGTATGGGTATTCTTATATGATGAGTTACTTTACCGTTAAGACGATCCTTAACTTATAAATCTGTATGGACATTTTTATAAGTTAAGTTACATTCCTGTTATAGATTTATATACTGTGGTAGATTGATATTACTCATATAGAACTGATAACATAGAAGGATGTTGATGTTTGTTTACATTGCTATTGCTACTCCGATGATATATTGTGATACACCACATATTGTACTAACTATTTATGTATATATATAGAGTACCTACTTCTTTTTCCCGCTCTGTGCCTAAGAGCCGCTAGGGTGAGAGGATGAGATATCCACTTAGTGTTTTTGACTAACGGGCTCTATGACTACCATTTTAGGAGAACCCCGGGAAGACAGAGCCGCACTAGCACCAGGCTATGCAGGAGGGAAGCCAAGCCAGGGTGACAGGGCCTACGTGACGATACCTTCACTGCCGTCAGTTACTGACGTGAGTTCTTGTGAGAGATTATATGTTGTAGCCTTCGGGCAAAGTTTTATGTACTTTGATATTAAAGAGGCCATTATAGCTTCTTATTTCTATTGCACTCTATTTGGACTTATATACTTGTGTGAATTTTGACTTCTGTACTTTCTTTATGTTGGGTTGGCATGGATGATATTAGTTTAGCTGGCAGAGTAGGCGTCTTGTAGTATCGGTTGACCTGTGCGTTGACTCTACCGCAAGGCTACTTCTCTGGACATAAGACTCCCCTCGGTCATGTCCTGTGTTTCGGGAAGGGGGTCTTACAAATTGTATCAGCTTGTAACGATCCTGAACTAAAGAAGTCATTGAACAATGGTGCCATCCATGCTCGATTGGTCAGTTTGCAGACAAACTGACATAGAGGAAGCAATGGTTGGCCCATATATAATTCACACAAAGTATGTCCAGTTGTTACCCTATGATTATCCAACCTGACCTTAGGTTTGTAATTTTATGTGTAGACTCTGACATATATAGAGCCAATTGGGGGCACTCCCGCCCCTTTCATCCATACCTATTTTTAGTAGTCCGAATTGGGACAGATGCTTACAGAAATCCTAGATGCTTTCATGTCTAAACAGGCCCTAATACTGCAAAAAGATTTGGGTTATAACTGGTTGAGTACCTTTCGAGCCCTCTCCACGCCTGCTTATTATGGGACGGAGTCGACTGTCCGTACTGAAGAATGGATAGACATGGTGCAAGAGTTAATGGCGGGAATCAGATGTCCAACTAGTATGGTTGTGACCTTAGCTGTGTAAGACCTGGAGTCACACACCAAATGATGGTGGAAGTCCCTCATGGGTTCCACTTTCCAAGGCCGAGTGTACACTGACATTAGCTAGAGTGAATTCTTTATTGCCTTCTTGGAACACTTCATCCCCTCTACTGCTCTAGATGGACTTGAGGAGAGATTCCTGCAGATGAAACATGGATCCAAGTCAGTTACAGAATATCAATAGGATTTTTCAGCATCTTGGAAGGTTAGCTGACTCCTATGAATTGGATGACCGAGGCTATGCAAAATTATTTTACAAAGGCTTGCGAGACCCCCTAAGGTAAGCGCTTTTTTTATAGCAGACTCGAGCTTGGCAGAGATAGTATACATGACGAAGAGGTTGGAGGCAGACCACTTGGGAGTACAGGACAGTATTAAGAGACCTGCCGAGGGCATGATGGAAGCAGGACCCGACTTTTAAAGTAGGCAAAATATTAGAGGAGGAAGAGGAAATCAAAGAGGTCGCAGACCTTTGCACCAGAACTTTAGGATGGAGTGCCCAGCCCCGCAACCAGCATTGCCTCCACCTCCACAGTTCCACCCTTATCAACATCTAAGAGGACAATACGAGTGAGTTTGTTTCCAATTCCATCAGTCGGGCCATATCCGACAACACTACCCGCAACTAGGTGGAGGTGCTCCCCCTGTTTTTCCTCTGGCAGCTCCGCGAGGATGAGGACAAGTGCGTGGTCAAGGACGAGGACCACGAGGAAGGAATCCTGGACCTACTAGGGAGCATATGTTTTCTTTAGACATGGAGCTGGAGCGTAATCCTCAGGATATGATTGCAGGTATGTCGCGATTTGAGTAATACACTATAAGCATTCGTCTTTAAGTTGTTTAAGTTATGCTAGGAATCTAGCTTTGAGTCTTTATAATTGACACTTAGGCACTGTGTCAGTCAGTGGGAAACCAACCCACACCTTATTTGAAACCGGTGTCACCCATTCCTTTATCTCGACGGAATTTTTGAAAAATTTAAATGGCATGTTATATTTCACCATTATCGCTCGGAGAGTATGCCTACCAGACGGCTCCGAGATGACTTCGTCCGCCAAGTTTGACTTGTAAGTTTATATTGGAGGAAAGATTTTTTAAACCCTTGCAATGGTGTTGGGGATGCCAGAGTTCGATCTTATTCTGGGCATGATATGGTTGGATTGGCACCACACCAGGATTGATTGTGCGGCAAAGCAAATCACATTGAGGCAAGGAGATTCAGAAATCATTTTCAAAGGTATCAGGTTTGCACCCCGAATGTTGTTGTCTTCAATTCAGGCCCTTAAGGCCCACATGAAAGGGTATGAGGTATATATGATATGTTTTGAACTAAAAGAGATGGCGATTAGCATGAAAGATGTGCAGGTAGTGCGGGAATTTCCTGAGGTATTTCCCGAGAAGCAGCAAGGATTACCCCCGCAAAGAGAGGTGTACTTTCAGATTAAACTAGCACATGGTGCTATGCCCATCTCTCGAACCACTTACAGAATGTCTCCAAAGGAACTCACTGATTTTAGAGTTCAGTTGCTGGAGTTAGTGGAATCATGGTTTGTTCGTCCCAGTTCATTAACCTGGGGAGCCGCTATTTTGTTTGTTAAGAAGAAGGACAAAATATTACGGTTGTGCATAGACTACCGGGAACTCAACCGACTGACGATGTAGAACACCTATCCTTTACCCCTGATCAATGAGTTATCGATCAGTTGGTAGGAGCACATTGGTTTTCCAAATTGGAATTGCATTTGGGGTACTACTAGTTATGGATACAAGAGGAAGATATTTAGAAGATGGCATTTAGCTTGAGATATGGCTTATATGAGTTCATGGTGATGTCGTTCGGGCTCACGAATGCCCCTTCTACATTCATGAGTTTGATGAATAGGGAGTTTGAGCCATATTTGGATGTCTTCATCATCATCTTCATCGATGAAATTTTGGTCTACTTGAAGATAGAAGAGGAGCATGTTGAACACTTTGCCTTAGTCTTGAAGAATCTAAAGGAGCATTCCATGTTTGCTAAGTTCGACAAGTGCGAGTTTTGTCTCCGAGAAGTTGCCTTCTTGGGCCATGTTATTAGTGGTGCTGGATTAGCAATAGACCCGACCAAGGTGTGTTCCGTTAAGGAATGGTCGCTCTTGAAGTCATCGGTCAATGTACGAAGTCTTCTTGGACTTGCGGGGTAATATCACAAGTTTATGAAAGGATTTTCAAAGATCTCCCTTCTCTTCATAGCCCTAACAAAGAAGGGTGTTCCATATGAGTGTACATATCAGTGTGAAGCTGCGTTCTAAGAGCTGAAGGACTGGCTTACCACCATACCGATCCTAGCCCTTCCATCCTGGAAGAAAGGATTTCAGGTTTACACTGATGTGTCCTATCAAGGGATGGGAGAAGTATTGATGCAACACAAGAACGTGATTGCATACGCTTCAAGACAGTTTAAGAAGCATGAGGTAAATTACCCAGTGCATGATTTGGAGTTGGGAGCAGTGGTGTTTACCTTAAAGGTTTGGAGACACTATTTATATGACGTTCACCGTGAGATCATTTCGAACCACAAGAATTTGAAATACGTTCATACTCAGAAGGAGTTGAATCTGAGGCAACGACGGTGGTTATAATTTTTGTGTGATTACGAATTCACATTGAACTACCACCCCGGGAAAGCAAACTATGTACCTAATGCATTGAGCAGAAAGGTACCAAGGTCGAGCCCCTGAGTCGCGAATGATGGCTATGGAATTGACTCGAGTGTTCGAATAGATGGAAATTACGATAGTTAATAAAAATCACTCGGAGATATATACGGAATACCTGGCTATCATGAGTATTGTATGTAACATCCGCGAGCGGATTAGGACAGAGAAAGGGAAGGATGCTGCTCTGGCCCCTGTGATTAAGGCATTCGAGAGTGTTTCAGCCAGAGAGTATGATTTGAAGGAAGGCCTCATTCATTTCCATGGCAGGCTCTATATTCCCAAGGGGGGAAGAATCCGGGAAGACATCCTGAGAGAGGCACATTGTAGCATGTACTCGATATATTCTTGGATTGCAAAAATGTATAACGACCTGCGAAAGACCATGTTTTGGCCAGGAATGAAGAAAGACATTAAGTATTACGTTACTCACTATGTGTCTTGTCAAAGGGGAAGGTGGAATGTAAGAGCGGGAGGATTGTTACAGTCATTAGCCATACCCGAGTGGAAGTTCAAAAATATCTCCATTGATTTTGTCCACGGGCTGCCTCACTCGCGCTCTGGGAACGATTCAGTCTGGGTAATCGTGGATCGCCTAACAAAGGTTGCCCAGTTCATTCCAATGAGGAAAGAGTCACATGTTGATGTCTTGGTGCATCTCTTCGTGGAACAGTTTGTGCGGTACCACGGGGTGTCCAAGACAATTGTCTCTGACTGCGATGGTCATTTCACTTCCAAAGAATGGAGGGTAGTTCAAGCATATATGGACTCTCGCCTTACCTTTAGTACAACTTTTCATCCTCAGACGGATGGCTAGCCTGAGAGAACCATTAGAACCATGGAAGATCTTTTGAGGTTATGCTTGTTATATTGAAAAGGATCGGCCCTTTGGCCTATCGGCTGGAGCTTCCATCGGAGCTAGAAAATTTGCATGACGTCTTCCAAGTGTTGTCGCTTCGGAAAGCACTCCTACGACCCGATCAGCATGTCGCCGCTATAAATAGAACAGTGGCAATCGATAGGTCTTTTTGACTAGAGCCGGTGCGGGTACTTGATACCGAAATATGGCACTTGCGGCGAAGGAGTGTGCCCTTGGTGAAGATCTTGTGGTCTAATCACAAAAAAGAGGAATATATTTGGGAGCCGAAGGACTTGATGCGGAAGCGCTACCCAAAGTTGTTTCCCCAAGATAAGTTTAGAAGCATACCTTAATTTTCATGCTTTACCTTCTCCATAGACTTAGCCTGATTTCGGTGATGAAATCTTTTATTTTGTTTATAGGATTTGTAACATCCCGATTCACTCTAGACCCCTCGTATGCACTTTCAAGTCAGGAATGTTGACTTGGGCAAGGGGGTGCGCTGGAGGGTAAGCTTGCACCTGAGCCGGGGGAAATGCTGACTCAACAACCGAGTGTCTGGACACTACCGTGCAATGGTAGTAGGTACCATGCTGTGGTAGCCATTGTTGAGTATACACGACTAACACTAGGAAGAGTCGAGGGAATCGAGTGGACTCGACGATCGTCGAATGCTATTGCGAGACGGTAGCAGGATACCGCGCAGCAGTAGCCATCTAATTTATTGGTGTGGGGCTCTATAGGCTATTGCCTGGTGTTAGTACTACCACGGGTGATAAGCTCGCATAATTAATTGGTTTGTCACTCGGCAAGCTAGCATGTGGTAGTAGCGGGATACCGCGTGGCGGTAACCGACAAATTTATCGGCATAGGGCTCGGTAGGCTATCACCTGGAGGTAGTGATACCATCGGCGATAGCCCCGCTGAATTATTTGCCATGACGCTCGGTAAGATAACACGGGGCGGTAGAAGAGTACCGCGCGACAGTAGCAGTGTAGGTGGCGGCACTTGAGTGGGAAGTTTGGATGATGGCTTACAGAGGAAGTCGATTTCGAAACTACCGCGCGACGATAGCATACTACCGCGTTGTGGTAGTTCCCTGTTCAGAAAACCCTAAATCTATTTGGCCACCTCCTTTATATAGGTTTGTCCAAAGGCATGGATGGTGGTCTCATTCTCTAATTTTCTTAAGAGAACATGGTGCAGAGCTTCTCTTGGAAGGGCAAGGAACGGGACAGACTTCTCTCGGAGGAGAAGAGCGAGAGACAAGGTTGACGCTGCCATGCCACCAAGGAGGATAACAAGATCTATGGCTAGAAATGAGGTGAGCTTCCTACCGTCTCCCTTGGTGCTAGATCCTTAGTGATGAAATAGGGGATATGTCAGCTCAAGAGGGCTTGACTGGTGCGTGATGAAGTTTCCTAGGATGAGACCAAGCTAGAACCTTATCCTAGGGATTTGTTGTCTTCAACCTCTCCTCTCTTCATTGTGAAGATGGTGGACTTGGTTTTGTGAAGAAGGATGGTCTATTGAGGGTGAATAAGGGAGGAGGAAGAGTTGTATGTAGTTTTTAATAAATGGTTAGAGGAAGAAGATGATCGATGTCTTCCGTTTTGCTTTAAGATGCGTATATAAATATATTTTCTATGCAAAGTGGACTTCAAAGCTGTTTTAGAGTGTGATTCGGCCGGATCTAGGTTTGGGCTGAGCACAAAAGTTGTAGTCCTCAGAAATACCTTTCCAACGAATGGTTACACGTTTTCTCAGGAGCTTTATACCTCCGGTAATGTCCGGTCGAAGTTGTTGTATGGTGATAACTTATGTGCATGTTTTTTTCTAGGTTAATGTATAACCGGATTTTGGACTTGGTAGAAAGATCATAGCAAGATTATAATAAGTTTGGGTGAAACCAGTTATACGTAGACATGATTAACAAATGATTTGATGGAATTTAGTTGCATAAATGGTTACTTGTGAAATCCAGTAAGGATGTGTGTGATTATAATCCAAGGATTGATATTGATTGTGAAAGGGAGTGTGGTGCCCGATAAGTAAATGTGTAACTTATAGATATGTTATCATGCTTGAAGAATATATGATTTATCATTATGATGTTGTGATAAACGTATGGAAACATGATTGTTCATGAATGCTTGATTATAGGGAATGAATTGGATAAGGTAAATCTCATGGCCATGGAATATGTGGAATCATGATCTCAAGTCATTGAAGGATAATTAGTATAGTCCACTGCCTAGAGTTGTATCTCCCTACGGGTAGCAGTGTGGGATTTGTATGTTATATAGGGTGGCTTGCTACCTATGATGATGTTGAACCCTTGAGTGCTTGGGGAGCACAAAAATGTGAAAGGGTTGTAGTGCGTGAGTATTTGACCGCACTATACCAATATAATGAGAAGGGACTCAGTTGGAGACCTTGTATGTTTGTTTGCATGACTACGTGAAATTGCATGCGGTGTAAGCTGACATGCTATATCATAATCCTAGGTTAAGGATAGTGTGATAGGTCTACGAGCTTGCTAGTCATCACACCGACGAGAGTTTATAGATATACTTAGACAGTGGGCCTTGGTCCTCTATGGTTTTTCCCAAGACACCGCCATGCCAGTGGAAGGTTTGGCTTGGTCATTTGGTGATACGCTCCCAAAGGTTCCTTCCATGCAATGATGATAGGTCAGTTGGGATGGGCTATTGGTGCACATCTACCTTAGACCTCTTCTGAGTCGTACTACACAGGGAGCTCCGCTGTTGTGTTCTTAGCATTGAGGTGTACAGAGGCCTAGGTCAAGTAGTGTGGATACCAGCCTAGTAGTGGAGAAGCCTGCTCTATTGTCACCCTCTACCCACAACGGATGACACTTGAGAGGTTAGCTACCTGGTCGAAAAGTGGGAACTAAAAGACTGTGTCGACATAGTAGTGTGCGTGTGTGTGTGCATGGGTGAGCCATCATGTGGCATTCATAAAATTGCATTGCATTACTTTACACAAGATCCTTATCATATAAGTTTGTATGGACTTTCTTATATGATGAGTTACTTTACCATTAAGCCGATCCTTAACTTATAAATCTGTATGAGCATTTTTATAAGTTAAGTTACATTCCTGTCATAGATTTAGATACTATGTTAGATTGATATTACTCATGTAGAATTGATAGCATTGAAGGATGTTTATGTTTGTTTACATTGCTATTGTAATCTCGGGCCTGATGTGATAATACCTTCGGTATCGTCAGTTATCGACGTGAGTTCTTGTGAGAGATTATATGATGTAGCCTTCAGGCAAAGTTTTATGTACTTTGATATTAAAGAGGCCATTGTAGCTTCTTATTTCTATTGCACTCTATTTGGACTTATATACTTGTGTGGATTTTGACTTCTGTACATTCTTTATGTCGGGTTGGCATGGATGATATTGGTTAGCTGGCAGAGTAGGCATCTTACAGTACCGTTCTACCCGTGCGTTGATGCTACCACAAGACGGCTGTTCTAGGCATAAGACTCCCCTCGGTCGTGTCCTGTGTTTCGTGAAGGGGGTCTTACACTTTCCCTACAAGCAACAACTTGTTCACATAAATCATGAATGTGCGACTTAAGCACCAAACATAACAAATGATTGCACGACTAACCAAACATCTCGTGCACTCAGGGCACATTAGAGGTGTATCGAATAATCCAGTATCCCACCTTTTGCCTTTACAGAAAAATATTGATGCATTAGCACCCAAACAGGGAACGATATTAGGCTACGACTCTCTCCGATTCCAACGACAATTGCCAAGTACTTTAGGTCTTTTTAGCCAAACAACATAGTGCGGGTAAAGTTCAGCTCTTTCCTATTGCTCAAATCATCTTGTCAATTAACGATAATGATGTAGGTCAGCCTCCCCTTTCCCGTAAACCACATAACTAACGTTGCATTCTATGGCTAGCACGCACGGTCAACAAGGATAGGCACTCTAGGTACATAGCTCAACAAGATAGCCCTCATGTCCCCAGGACACGATCTTCACAGTCACAACAAAATCTCACATTGAGTTGTTGGCAACAGAACTCTGAAACCATAAATTTTCCACGGAGTCTTCTTCGACAAGCAAAACAAAACATCACTAATTTAGACCAACTTGTCCAGATCAGCTTCACACAGCATGCCTAATCCGTACTCTCACTTTCGGATATAATATGCACAGACTACTTAGGGATAAAACATGTCAACCTATTAGAAAGCACCTTTTCTCCACAAATCAGTGAGGAAATCCATGTAAACATGCTAAATAAGGACTTCACTTGTCGAATAAGAGAATCGTTACCCTCATAGCTCGTTTTCATAGAGCCATGAATAAGGATCTTGTTTTCCTATTCACAAAACTAGGCTCAGCCCTAAGGATCCATTGACCACTTCTTTGGCAAAATTTGACCAAACAACTTGAGTAGTTTTCAGCCAAACTGAGCTCTAGGGAGCTGCTCGGGTTGGAGAGGATGGAGAAGAAAGGTTTGGTATTCTTCTTTGAAACTGCTCCAACTAGCACCTTCCAACTTTTGTCCCGCCTTCCCTCAGTTTTGTACTTACCGGAGGGTACACAGAGAACCTCTAGAGGCTGCTCAAAGCTTCGATCCAGTCAGAAACCTCATACAAGCTCCCGCGACATTCTTCTTCATTCGACTCAGGCAGAGAGAAAGAGAATGACAGACAAAAATGACTTGTCTTTCACCGAGCCATGCTTTAAAACCTAGATGGGATGGAAACCTAGCTGTACGATCTAACCTAATTAGAATGGATCACCAAGATCAACCCTAACTCTTAATTTAAAGGTAATGACCACCACAACTTAGCCGCTTAAGAACCAGAAGACACACGTTCATCCAAAACACTAGGCAAATTTGCTCTGACCACTCGATGAATTTGTTCAGAACACTCAACAAATTCATTCAGAAGACTCGACGACTTCGTTCAGATCACTCGACAAATTCGTTCAAACCATTCGACAAATTTGTTCTGTCCATCCAACGAATCCAATCAGAACACTCGATGAATTTGTTCTGACCACTCGACGAATTTGTTCTGTCCACTCGACAAATGTTGTGACCACTCGATAAATGTTGTGACCACTCGACGAATGTCATGAACACTCGACAAAATTACCTTGGTTATTTTCAGTTAGAAAACCTGGCGTGTTACAAATCTCCACTCCTTTAAGAAATTTTGTCCCGAAATTAATCGTATAGGAAATAAAAAAACAACATATATAAAATTTGTACCTTAACGGAACAATTCGGGGAACTCCTTCACCAGGGTTTGCTTGCAATCCCATATCAGCTCCTCACGACCATAGTTGTCACAACAAACCTTTACCATCCTGATTGCCTTTTTTCATAATTGCTTGATCTCCGTGTCTTCGATACGAATGGGCTTGAATTTCGTCTTTAACCCATTATCGACTGACACTTGATCCACAATAATGACTTGTGTATACGCATGAATAGACTTCCTTAGCACTGATTTGTGAAACACATCGTGCAAACCACTTAGCTCGATTGAAAGAGCTAGCCGATATGCAGCTTCACCGATCCGTTCAACAACTTCAAACAGTCTAAGGTTTCTCGGACTAAGCTTTTTCAACCGTCAAAGTTTGGATACACCTTTGAATTGCTTGATTTTAAGATTCACCCAGTCGACCGCCGCAAACTCAACCTTCTGATGCTTGGCATTATAATACATAACCTGCCTATCCTGAGAAATCAACAGTCGCTCCTGAATTAAACATATCGTTGAATTTGCCTCTTCAACTTCTTTACTTTTATACAACTTAGTTTCATCAGTTTCTGCCTAAGATAATGGAGTACGTAACTTCCTACCATAAATGGCCTCAAAAGGCTCCATCTGAATACTTTCTTGGTAGTTGTTGTTGTAGGTGAACTCAATCATGTACAGATGGTCCCCCCCATCTCTTTTCGAAACCCAGGTCACACATACGGAGCATATCCTCCATCGTCCTGTTGGTCCTTTTAGTCTGACGATCTTTTTGCGGTTGAAAGGCATTGCTAAATTTCAGTTTCGTACCCAACAGATGGTGAATTAGTCTCCAATCATTTGAAGTGAAACACCCAGATCGGTCACTTACGATGTTATGGGTCACATCGTGAAATCGTACTATGTTATCAACATAGATCTTTTCTAGCTGTTCCACTGAATTGTCCTTTTGCTTCGGAATGAAGTGTCACACCTTCGTCAGACGGTCTACAATTACCCAGACGGCATTGTTCCCAAGCTAGTATCTCGACAATCCGTGCACGAATTCCATTGATATATCATCAAACTTCCATTCCAGAATCGACAAAGACTTAAGAAACCCACCAGGCTTCTGACATTCGACCTTCACTAGTGCGCAAGTATGAAACTTTGGAATATAGTGAGTTATGTCCTTCTTCAAACCCGGCCACCAGCATAATGACTTCATGTCTTTATACATCTTTGTGCTCCCTGGGTGGATCGTGTACTTAGTAAAATTAGTTGTGTACATCAACTCTTCCCATAATGTTCCAAACTTTGGGACGCACAAACAGTCATCTTTCCTCAAAAGACCGTCTTCAAAAGAAAACTCAACTTTATGACCCTCTACGGTCTCTGCTACATAGCAACTCATGCTTTCATCAAGCTTTAACGCTTGTCGAATCTTGTCTACAAGGTCACACTGCACCTCCGTCCTAATCAAGAATGCATTCAACATTCTACACCTCTAGACACACGAGATTTCCATGGCTTTTAAGTCACTAATGAGACACTCATCATGCCTTAGAATCCAATTTGCCTATATGGAAGCCCTTCGACTCAATACATTCGCAACAACATTTCCGTTGCAGAAGATATAGTGAATCTTGAAGGTGTAGTTCCTGAGGAACTCTATCCACCTCCGCAGTTACATGTTCAAGTCATTCTGACCTATCAGATACTTTAGGATTTTATGGTCTTTAAAGATATCGATCTTAACACCATATAAGTAGTGTCAGCACAGCCTGAGAGTGAATATCACAAATGCTAACTCCAAATCATAGACTAGATAGTTCCTCTCATACAACTTCAATTGGCGAGAGCCATACACATAAACCTTTCAGTGTTGAAGAAGAATGCAACATAAGCCACTTTTTGAGGCGTTACTGTAGATTTCGTAGCCTTTTATACCACATGATGAGCACAGAATGGGCGCAGTGGTCAAATAATTCTTCAATTCATTAAAATATTTAGCGCATGCCGACTACCAAACAAACTCTCGATCCTTCCCCATTAATGTGGTGAGAGGTAGAGTTATCCACGAGTAGTTCTTTACGAAGCTCCTTATCGTAGCTAGTTAGTCCTAGGAAACTCCGGACTTCTGCCACCATAGATAATAAAGGCACTCCCGTATCGCAACAATCTTTGTTGGATCCACCGCAGACCCCTCTCCATTGACCACATGAATAAGGAATGCTACTTAAGATAGCCAGAACTCATATTTAGAGAACTTGGCGTACAACTGACTCCTCCTCAGGGTTTCCAAAATAGTGTGTAAATGATCCACATGATCTTCTTCCGACTGAGAGCATACCAGTATGTCGTTAATGAACACTATTATGAACTGGTCCAAATACTCTCTGCACATTCTGTTCATCAAGTCTATAAACATAGACAATGTATTTGTCAGCCCAAACGACATGACAGTAAACTCATAATGCCTGTAATGCATGCTAAATGCCGTTTTGGGAATATCACTTTCCCTGATTCTCAACTGTTAATAACCAGACTTCAAGTCTTGCTTGGAATAAATAGTTGACCCAACTAACTGATCGAATAGATCATCAATTCTCGGTATTAGATACATATTCTTCTCTAACAGCTTATTTAGTTCATGATAATCGATACACAACCACAAAATTTCTTCATTTTTCTTCACAAAAGGACCGACGCACTCCAAGGTGATGAACTTGGGTGCACGTAGGCTTGCTATAACAATACTTATACCTGTAATTTCAGTTCCTCCATCTCCTATGATGCTAAATGGTACGGAGAGTGTGATATAGGCTTAGCACCTGACACTAACTTAATAGTGAAATCAATCTCTCGCTGAGATGGAGCTCCAAGGAGATCTTTCGAGAATCCGTCAGTAAACTCTGATACTACATGAATGCTACTCAAACAGGCCTAAGACTTTTAAGCCTCCACTAGCGTGAAGAATAACTCCGCGCCATTGGGAAATGCATTGACTACTTGGAGAGTAGTCATTAGTGTCTTGTCCGATCCCTTCATACCATAGAAGGTAGTTTCACGATCTATATTTTGTCCCAATTTGACCTTTTGAGATTATAATTGATGCATGCAAGCTGCTGCGAGAGCCAGTCCATGCCAAATATTATGTGAAACTCTACTATGGGCAGTAGTGATGGTTCTAAGTCAAACTCTTGACTTATTATCTGCACCACAATGCAATAAACTCTATCTGCATTCATCAAGCACCCGTTAGGCAGCAACACATCCAATCTATCTTTCGATAAAAAATAAGGCACTCTGATACGCAACACAAAGTCCTCAAAAAGAAAGGAGTGTGAAGCTCCTATATCAAACAGTGCTCTCACCGGATATTCCAAGATTATGACAAAGTCTAATACAAACCGGTTATATGATCAAGGCAAAGGGCGTAAGTTATAGAAAGCAATAAAGTTATATTCTAACTCATACTTGTAACTATATTGCCCTGCTTAATTGTCTCATATTGGCCAAGATTGTAAACTTTGGGTTGGGTTGGAGCATAATGGGACGCAGTTGACTCCACTGTTTTCCCTTTTATAGCAAATGATGCTCCCGCCTTCTTCTCTGTCTTTGGATGACCACTCTAGCAATCTCGAGCATAGTATCCCACATTGCCACACGAATAACAAATAATAAGGCCTCGCATAACAGTGGTTCCAGAAACAGTAGAGGGAGCTGATCCAGAAGACCTAGCCTTTTATTCTACTTACGGAACCCAGACTTTACAGAACTCGATACTTTGAACTCGGGCTTCTTCACAACCACCTCCTTCTTACTATGAACTCCTAACAATATCTTGCTCCAAATATCGAACAATCTTGACCAATGTTAGAAAGCTCAACCTTATCGGGCCTAAGAGTAGCAACCTAAGATCATCCCACAGACCTTCATAAAACCGATTGGTCTTGTGCTCCTCATCCGCAAAAGTGGAGCCCGCATACCGCCCCAATCTAGTAAACTCATGCAAGTAGTAGTCAACAAAACTCTTACCTGGAGTTAACCTCTGTGATTAATTCTCCATAGTAATACTCTGTGTTGAAGGGAGATATCAAGTCAGAAACAACCTCGAGAACTCATCCATTGAGATATCTGTAAGCTGTCTTCCCGCAAAATGATGCAGCTCTAACTCGTCCCACCATAGCCTCTCCTCTACGTCTAACAGGAAAGTAGCCACAGTGACTTTTAGCTACTCCTTCATCTTTATTGTCATCATTATTCTCTTAATTCGAGAGAGCCAATCCTCAGCTTGAATTGGGGTTCTAGTCCTCGCAAACACTAGTGGGTTGAAGCTCATCACATACTTGAGTTGCTTCTCAGTTGCTCTTCTTGCTACTAAAGGCTATACAGCCACTTACTCTACCACCACGAGCTCAACAGTGCCAACTGACAAATGGCCCTTTGTAGGGTCGGAGGCTGCCCTTGCCTTCCTAGTTGGGCATTGATCAGGGAAAACATAGCTTCGGTTACTAGCCTTATTATTTTAGCAGAAGGAGGAGTTGCAGGCATGTCAATACGCGCACTACTCTTTACAGAGTGTTGATGTTGGGATTGCTTTGCACGACTCCTAGTCTCTTATAATTACTCAATACACAATTTAGTGACTTCAAAACATAGCAAACATTGATCAAAGGAATGGTTAGGTTCCACATACAATAGTATTTAGCTTGTTTCATGTGTGTTCTTCATTCCTAAGTGGACATTCATGGGTTCTTTCTTGTTATAACTGTGATTCACATGAGTGTTCACCCCCTTAAAAGAATTTAACCACGAATTCGAAGAAGGAAGCGACACCAAAATCTAATACCAAATTGTAAAACCCCCCATCCATCTAGAGTAATATAACAGAAGGTCCGGGTGGGTCCCTATACCATATTAAACGAACAAACAAAAGAGTTACGAGATGAAACCTTAATTCATTTCTATTTAAAGACATACCCTAACACAGATTTGAATTCTAGCAAAAGTTTAAGGAGTTTAAAGAATCACCCAACCCGGAATTTCCACTAATAAAGCCAACAGGAATAAAAGTCATACACATAGCTTTGGCCTTAAGGCCTTATAAAACCATATTCATGTTTACAAGAAAGAGATTTACATACATCGGCATGAAGGCCAACAACACATGAAAACACTAAACATAACACTTAGGCCTTCGAGGTCCAGCTTCGCAAAAACGGCTTCATCCCACTACTTCCCTCGTGGATCTTCAACACTTGCAAAAGAACATTCCACCGAACGGTGGAAAATAAGGCAACGGTCAGCCTTAGCTGGCCAAATTATAACAACCCCTCCCCTCTCTCGGGGTGGAAGTGCTCATTCCCTGCAAGCAGCAGCATGTTCACATAAATCATGAATGTGCAACTTAAGCACCAAACATAATAAACCATGGAACGACATGACAAACATCTTGTGCACTAAAGGCACATTAGCGGTGTACGTGATAATCTAGGGTCCCACCTCTTGCCATCATAGGAAAATACTAGTGCATTAACACCGACACAGGGAACTTCATGAGTCCAACTACCATCCACAGTCCCAGAATAGATGGTTCCACTTGAGCATTACGAGCCAGGCATAATCCACGACTCTTTCCTATGCTAACGACAATTGCCATCTACTTTAGGTCTATTTAGCCGAATGACATAATGCGGGTACAGTTCAGCTCATTCTTGATGCTTAGATCTCCGTGCCAATTAACGACAACGAAGCAGGTCATCCTTCCCTTTCTCGTAAACCACATAGCCACGTTACTTTCTACGACTAACACTCTCGTCCAACAAGGTTAGGCACTCCAGGTACCCAGCTCAACAAGCTAGCCCTCATATCTCTAGGACACGGGCTTCATAGTAATAACAAAAGCTCACATTGAGTGTTGGCAACCAAACTCATAAACCAAACAATTTCCAAGGAGTCTTCTCCGGCAAGAAAAACCAAACATCACCAATCTAGACCAACTTGTCTGGATGGGCTTCACACAGCATGCCTAATCCGTACTCTCGCTTCCGGATACTATATGCAAAGACTACTCGAGAATAAAACATATCAACCTATTGGAAAACACGCTTTCTCCACCAATCGGCGAGGGCTTCCTTGTAAACATATTAAATAAGGACTTCACTTGTCAAAGAAGAGAATCGTTACCCTCATAGCTTGTTTCTGTGGAGCCATGAATAAGTACCTTGTTATCCTCTCAAAAAATTAGGCATGACCCTAAGGATCTAATGACCACTTCTTTGGAAAAACTCGACCAAACAACTTGAGTAGTTTTTGGCCAAACTTAGCTCTAGGGAGCTGCTTGGGTTGGAGAGGACAGAGAAGAATGGTTTGGTCTTCTTCCCTGAAACCTCTCTGAATAGTACCTGCAGAATTTAGTCTCTCCTTTCCTCATTTTCGTACTCACTGGAGGGCACACAGAGAACCTCTAGAGGCTGCTCTTTGCTTTGATCCCACCAAAAACCTCATATAGGCTCTCACATCTTTCCTCTTCCTTCGACTTGGGTAGAGAGATAAAGAACAACAGACAAAAATGACTTGGCTTTTACTGAGCCTTGCTTTAAAACCTAGATGGGATGGAACCCTAGCCGTACGATCTAACCTAATTTGAATGGACGGCCAAAATCAACCCTAACTCTTAATTTAAATTTAAGGATGACCGTAAGTAAGCCGCTTAAGAGCCAGAAGACACACGTTCATTCAGAACACTTGACGAATTCTCTTTGACCACTCGATGAATTTTTTCAGAACACTCGACAAATTCATTCAAGCCACTCAATGAATTCGTTCAGACCACTCGACAAATTTGAGCAGACCACTCAATGAATTTGTTTAGACCACTCGACGAATTCATTATGTCCACTCGATGAAAGTCGTGACCACTCGACAAATCCATTCAGAACACTCGACGAATTCGTTCTGACCACTCGACGAATTCGTTTTGTCCACTCGACGAATATCGTGACCACTCGATGAATGTCGTGACCACTCGACGAATGTCGCGACCACTCGGCGAATGTCGTGGCCACTCAATGAATTTACCTAGGTTATTTTCAGCTAGAAAACTTTACCTGGGGTGTTACAAGAAAGATCCAATCCAAGAAGAGAAAGCTTCCAGCTACAAGCATCTCTCCGTAAGCTGAAAGAATGATTAAAACAAGCATCGCTCAGCAGGTTGAAGAAGGTATTAAAACGTGTCTAAGAAGCTACAACCCTCCTCCATTATTTTTTCTTCCAAACATAATTCCTATCCCTATAGAAGAGCTCAATTTGATTAATATAAAAAGAGAATCCTTAGTATTCCTCCAATGCCATTACCAAAAGATCCATCAGATAGAAGATCAAAGAAGCAAAGGCTTGGTGCTGCATCCAAGCTCATAAAAGACAAAGATGTCTGAAAATCTGTCAATGGAATAGAAAAAATCAAGAAGAATATAGCTGAAGTGAAAAGAAGAAAATTAAGCATGGATGAAGTATATCAAAATGCTCAGAGGGATTGTGAGAGTTTGATCTCAGTGACATAATTTCTCAAAGATAGACTAGACCATTGGAGATACAAAAACATACTTTAGTACTCAGAAATGACCAAAGTCAATCTACTGAAGAAGCTCTACAGCTATCTACTGGAGTTATTCTCTTCTAAACTTCTTGGTAAAACAAATTGATATGTAAGGATAATAGTTTGTTGGAAGTTTTCTATACAATTCGTTCTAATGATATATATATATAGTTTCCACTTATGCTTGTGCTATTTGCATGTATCCGTAATTGGGTCATTTTTTACTGCTGAAAACTATCCTTTGAATGTCACATTTTATTTTGTAAAATCACAATTCAAAACCTTGTAAATTTTGTTAAGTTAATAGGGGAGATTGTTGGTAAAATCCTTTTGATTTAACTTAACAAATTTATAAATGAAGTCACAACCTAGGATTATTACCCATGTTATATAATGAGGGTAATATTGTCATAGATGTCCTAGAAAGTCAATAAAGTCAAGGGCATGAGCTTGGCATACTGAGATAGAAAAGAAATCAAGAAAAATTCTACATATTTCAATTAAAAGTCGACGTAATATCAACTGGAAGTTGACGTCACTTCGACTGGAAGTCAGAGCAACAAGAAAAGATACATCGACACAAATTTAAGAGAGATGTTGACACATGCATTGATAAGATATCGTCTCAACGTCAATTACAGATTCAAGTCGATAGGAATTCAATCTAAAGGCGGATCTTGATATAACTTCCTTTGAAAGTCAACGTAGCATCAACTACAGCTTAATATGGAAATTCTAAAGGATGTTCCTAGGCTTATGTCCAGGAAGTCTTTATGGAATTATTTCAAATTCTTATAGTCGTTGGAAGAAAGAATATAAGGAAAGAATTCTTCATCAGGTATATCAGAATTTATTTGGAAAATTTCTTGAAGAATTAAATAGAATTCATTAGAGGAAATCTGGAAGGAGATTATATTATTCCTTCTAGAGATGGTTTTCCAAAAATGATGGTAATTTTGAAATTGATTAGAGAAGGATGTACACAGACAATAGAGAAGCAAAAGAATCTAAGATAGCATTAAGTAGAGAAGCTTTCAAATATCTTCTCCTTCTTTCTTCTTTTCTGATGATTATGCTGCTACAGATTCAGTGAAGAATACAAGAATACTTTTTGGATTAAGGAGATTATAATCCTTGTAATATTCTCAAGCAATAATTTTTCATCAATCAAGTATCCAATACACTTAGTACTTATAGTCCTCAAAAATTTGCTGAGAGAGGGCTAATCATTGAAGACTTCACTCTTCATCTCTTCCTTTCTTTTTTTATTATTTTCTTATACTGATTGAGTAAAGAGTTTTAAGAATCCCTTTTCAAAGGATTAATCTTTGATTCTAAGAGCCTCCTTATCAAAAGACTCAGTGGTTCAAGATCTCCTTATCAAGAGATCTAGTTGTTGGTTCTAAGAGTCTCCTTATCAAAAGACTCAGACACTGGGAAATGCATTTCTACCAAGATGGTAGAAGGGTGGATGTGCCCAGATTTTGGGGAATCACTATAACTTTAGTATCTTCTGTATTGTGTTTTTTTGTGTTGTAATGTGTTATGCATTTACTTATTGCATTTCTATTTACTCTGGCTAATTATCTATGAGCACAAATTCAGTAAGTTTGTTGGTACCCTAGTTTGGATTTGAGTTTAGTCTTCTCAATTAGTTTCTTTACCCAAGATTTATCTATGGTAAAAGATTAGTTGTTAGATTAGTTTTTCCTCAGTTGTAGAGTTGTCACTTTTCTAGATGAAGATTTGGTTAAGTTGTTTTTGGTTTGACTATGGTCGAACGCCGCTCGACTATCGTCTATCAACTGTTTGAGGATCGTCTATCAGTTGGTCAACTATCTTCAGTCAGTAGATCGTCTATCTCTGAGTTAGTTCAACTCTTGTTAGCTCGATGATCTGTGGTATCTCCCTCGTCGATCGTCGAACCCCACTCGACTTCTTTTGACCAGACAGATTTCTTGATAGTTCGACTACTTGCCTTGATAGTTCAACTATCTGATAGCTCGACTATCTGTTTGATAGTTCGACTATCTGTTCTGTTTGATAGTTCGACTATCTGTTCTGTTTGATAGTTCGACTATCTGCCTTGATAGTTCAACTATCTAATAGCTCGACTATCTGTTTGATAGTTCGACTATCTGTTCTGTTTGATAGTTCGACTATCTGCCTTGATAGTTCAACTATCTGATAGCTCGACCATCTGTTTGATAGTTCGACTATCTGTTCTGTTTGATAGTTCGAATATCTGCCTTGATAGTTCAACTATTTGATAGCTCGACTATCTGTTCTGATAGTTCGACTATCTGCTATGGTAGTTCGACTATCTGCTTTGATAGTTCGACTATATGTTTTGTTCGACTATCTATTTGATAGTTCGACGATCTCTGTGGTTCATTTGACGATCTCTGTGGATCGTTCGACGATCTTTTGTCTGCCTTTAGTAATTTTGTACTCCTTCTGTTCTATGATTTATTTCCTATTTATTTGGCATTTCATTAAAGATTATTTCATTGATTTTATGCATACATCTCAAGGCAATCTTTGCCCCATCCTTTGTGCATAAGTCAAGCTTTTTCTGACAAAGTTTTTTGTCTTATTAGTTGAAATATCTTTTTGCTTTATCTGCCAAGCTGTCCTTTATAGCCGTTAGACACAAAAGTCTTCTCTGGCCGTAAATAGTTTAGTCTGATGTGACTTTCTCTAGTATTTCTTTTATCAGATTGGATTTGCAGCTTCTTAGAAAGCGTTATCCCTTTATAGCATGTCTGTCTGCAGGATATGTTTTGTTTTGTGCTATTTGCAGCCCAGATCGCAGATCTAAGAAGAAGACAAAGTTCAAACAAAGATTAGATCCGTTACAAAGGCCAATATATAAAGAGCTTCTTTTGAAAGAAATTTGAGAGAGACAACAAGAATACAACATCAACAAAAAGAAACTAAGCAAGCAGAGTATACACAGAGTGATTCAAAACAAGAAGATATACTGCTCTCAGATATTGTTACATTCAACTGAGAAGATCACCCTTCTTCAACTCTCTCTTCTTAAATCCTGAGTTCATCCTGCTGCCAGGAACATTCACTCAAAGTCTCAAGAAGAAGAAGAAGAAGAAAGAAAAGTTGTTGAAGAAGAACATCCATTACAAATCAAGAGTCTTCTTCAAGCTGATCCTTCAAGAACTTCAAGACAGCTCTCTGTCAAGAGTTCAGAAGAGTTCCTGCACCCTGAAGCAAGACTTCTTCCTGGATATCACTAAGCCAGGGGGAGCCTTGATTCTTTAGAGCTTTCTAGCTCTGTGCAATCCACTTGCTTCTCTAATATTGTTTTAACAATAGAGAAGACATTCTAACTCTCTCAACCTCCTATATAAAGGGTTATTACTCCCTTCAAAAGTGAACCTTGGTGGCAGGGCACCTGATCAAAAACCTGTGTTTGATTTTGAGCACTTGATCAAAAGCTCAAAGGGTCTACTTGATCTACCTGAAGCAGATCAGTTGGTGGCAGGGCACCTGAACAAAAACCTTTAGTGGATTCCTACAAGGGTGGTAGAAGAGTGGACATACCTATTTAGAGGGAACCACTATAAACCTCTTGTGCCGTCCGTGTTGCTTAATTTAATTATTGCACTGTGGCTGTGAGTAGAAATAACTAGGATTTCTAGTTGTTGTGATAGGACCAAAGCTCAACTGTAATTACAGTTAGCTTTCTCTTGTACACTTCACTTTGTGTTAGGCTCTAGGGTTTCAAATATCTATAAACTCATTCCGCAAATTAACTCTAAGGGAGGTGAGTAGGGTGTCATAATTTTTGAATACTCTATTCACCCCCCCCCCCTCTAGAGATCCTGATAGATACCAAGCTTATAGATATTCACTTCATGGCCCAGTACAAGGATTATTCTAGCACCAGACCTCCAGCAACTTAGCTAAGTTTAGCATCTGGAAGGCAAGAATCAAGTTATATATGAATTCTATTGATGAAGATATTTTTTCTTTTATTTTGACAGGACCTCCACCACCACCTGCTGTATCCACTGCTACAACATCTACAAATCTCAGTGCAGTGCCACCTCCAGATTACAATGATGCATACAAGAAAGCAAAAGTAGTTGATGCTAAAGCAATGAATATTCTGGCTCAGACTATGTCTGATGAAACCTTTCAGAAAGTGGCTGATTGCACGTCTGCAAAAGCCATGTGGGACTCACTGAACCAGATTGTAGCTGGTTCAGCTGATGAGAGGAAGGACAGAAGGTCAACCTTATATCCCAATATGAAAACTTCAAGAAGACTGAAGCTGAATCAGTCGAAGCTATGTACACCAGGCTCAGCTCAATCATCAATGAGCTGAGAACCCTTGATAAGGAGATAACATTGACAGAGGTCAATTATAAGATACTGATGTGCTTCCCCAGCACATGGGATCTTAGGATCTGTCCCATCAAGGAGGCCAGAAGTACTTCTGAAATCTCAACTGAAGCCCTCCTTGGCAAGCTCAAATCTTTTGAGCAAGTTATAAAGTCCAGGGAAGTAGAAGCTGAAGCTAAGACTCCCACTCCAATAAGGAAAGAGCAAACTCTTGCTCTCAAAGATGCTGATGCTTCTGAAGGATGCCAATCCAATGAGGAGCTGATGGCACTCTTTTCCAAAAGGTTTCTCAAGATGGGCAGAAAGGACTTCAGAAAGAAGCCTTCAAGATATGAAGATAAACTAAGGTATGACAGATCTCCTGCTAAAGAAATTATCTATTATGGTTACAAGAAACCTTGACACATTCTACCAGAGTGTCCAGAGGAAAAGAACAAGGATAAGAGAAAAGAAAAAGAACATCAGAAGAAGCACTCCAAGTCCTCCTCCTACAAAAATAAGAAGAAGGAGAAAGGATTTGTTGCTGAAACCTGGAGTGATTCAGATGAGGAATCTTCCTCCTCAAGCTCCAGTGAAGATGAGGAAGAGAAGAAGGCAAAAGAAATTTGCCTTATGGCAATTGATGTCTGCAGCAATCACTCAGCTGTAGAGAGTTCTGATGATGATGAAGAAATGCCTACAGAAGATCAGGTATTATCTTCTTATGATTTTTCTTCTGCTGAATTTAAATCTGAATTTAAATCCCTTTGTTTAGATTTAATTAGTTCAGAAAAAGAAATTAAGGAGCTTAGAAATAGGATAACAGAATCAGAAATCCTCTCCATTGAAAATGCTAGGTTAGAAGTAGAACTCACTAAGTCCAGTGAAGAAATAAAATTTCTTAAAAATGAACTAGCTAAGTCAAAAAGATTAGAAGAATCTCTAAATGGTAGAAGTCTTAAGCTGCTAGAGATAACTAGCATGACAAACACTAGGTTAGGAAATAATAAGCTAGGCTTAGGAGCCTCATCAAGTGAACCCCCATTGGTTCTTAAAAATCATCTTTCAACTCCAGTAAACTTTATTTCAGCTGATGGAATAAAGAATACTGAGCAAGTAAATCTAGTTAACAAAGCCTTAAATAAAGCTAAGAGAGAAAAGAGAAAGCAAAAATTTAAGGAACTACAAAAGTCATCGAACTATGCTCGATGATCGAAGGCTCAATGGTCGAACGATGCTCGACGATCTGAGCATCGATCGTCGAACGATGATCGACGATCTCAATATGATTTTCAAAATAACAACCTGAACCTTTGAAATCCTAATGTAAATAGAAACTCTAGGTTTATTGACCCATCAACTGCTTGGAGCATTCCACCTAGGAGATCCTATCCCTTAGGATATAAACCCCAACCTGCTTATTCTTTTATTTCAAGTTTTCATTATGTGAAGAATAATGGACCCAAGGTTGTCTGGGTCCACAATGTCTAACTGTTTAATTTGCAGGTGAAGACCTATTCAATTACTAAAGATAAATGGTATTTGGATAGTAGCTATTCCAAACATATGACAGGAAACAAAGAAAATCTGTCAAAATATAAGGCCAAGCTTGGACCAAAGGTGATCTTTGGGGATTCCAGCTGTGGTCAAACTGAAGGATATGGTAGGACTACCATTGGAGCAGTAACATTCAAAAGGGTTGCATATGTAACTGGACTGAAGCACAACCTTATCTCAGTAAGCCAGTTATGTGATGCAGGATATCAGGTATCTTTCACTAACACTCTCTGTAATATTGCTTTAAATAGTAATGTTATGTTAGTAGGCATTAGACAGGGTAATATTTATTTAGTAGATTTTAACTCAACTCAATCTGAAATATGCCTGTTTAATGAAGTAACAAATAATAATACCTTATGGCATAGGAGGCTTAGCCATGTTAACCTCAAGAACATATCTAGGTTATCTAAATATAACCTTGTTAGAGGTTTACCTTCTTGCCCCTACAAGAAGGAAAGCCTATGCAAGACTTGTCAATTAGGCAAGCAAACCAAAAACTGCTTTAAATCTGTAAATAAAAGTGATTCACCTAGAATCCTGTATTTATTATATTTGGACCTTTTTGGCCCAATAAATGTATAGAGTCTAGGAGGGAAGTATTACACTTTAGTGATTGTAGATGACTTCTCTAGGTTCACTTGGGTGTTCTTCTTGAGAACTAGGGCTGATAACTTCAAAGTTCTTATAGACTTGCTGCTATGTGTGCAGACTGAGTATTCTACTCATGTGGCCTTGATCAGAAGTGATCATTGTACTGAGTTTGAGTCTCTTCTCATGCAAGAATTCTGTGAGAAATAAGGTATCAAACATAGCTTCTCTACTCCTAGAACTCCCCAATAAAATAGGGTAGTGAAAAGGAAGAATAGAACCCTGATTGAAGCTGCTGGAACATTATTGGCAATGCTAACATGCCTCTCTCTTATTGGGCAGAAGCTGTTAGCACAACTAATTATGTCTTGAACAGATGTCTTATACACAAGCTTAAGAGTAAAACTCCTTATGAGCTGCTTAAAGGAAAGAAACCTAAAATTAATTATTTTAGAGTCTTTGGTTGTATAGTGTATATTCACAATAACAACAAAGAATATCTTAGAAAGTTTGAAGCAAAAGCTTCAATGGGAATTTTTCTTGGATATTCCCAAGTAAGCAAAGCTTATAGGGTATTTAATAAATCATCATCTAAAATAGAGGAGTCTGTACATGTTTCTTTTGAAGAGTCAAAGATATTTTATAAGGAGAAGGAAATTTCTCCTTCCTCAAGCTCATTGCAGGTACCTGAGTCATGCAAAGATGTCACTCAAGAGATTCTCCATCTTTTAACTCTTCATATCACTGATTCAGACAGTGATGAAGATACTGTGGAAGCAGTTGCTGTACCACCAACAGTTGATCCAATTCCTCAAGAGGAATTAAACCAAACTGTTGTTGAAGATCACATCCCACCTGCTGATATTGTCACACTTAGAGATCATCCTACATCTCAAGTGATTGGTTACATATCAGCTGGTGTGCAAACAAGACATCAATTAAGACAGGATGTGATGCATGCTTGTTTCCTTTCACAGATTGAGCCCCTCACCATAAAAGATGCTGAGCTAGATCCCCACTGGATCATTGTTATGCAAGAGGAGCTTAATCAATTTGAAAGATGTAAAGTATGGACTTTGGTTCGAAGACCTAAAGGCCAACTGATCATAGGCACCAAGTGGGTGTTTAGAAACAAGTTGGATGCAAATGGAATTATTGTAAGGAACAAAGCTAGGCTTGTAGCTCAGGGCTACAGACAGGAGGAAGGTATAGACTATGACCAAACCTTTGCCCCTGTTGCAAGGCTAGAGGCAATAAGGATCTTTCTAGCCTATGCAGCCTATATGAAGTTTAAGGTTTTTCAAATGGATGTCAAGAGTGCATTCCTAAATGGTGAGCTACAGGAAGAGGTGTTTGTTGAACAATCTCCTGGGTTTGTCTCTTCAACTCAACCCTCATTTGCTTACAAATTGTAAAAAGCTCTTTATGGACTTAAACAAGCACCCAGAGCCTAGTATGAGACTCTAGCTAGTTTCCTGTTAGAGCACAACTTTGTTAGGAGAGTAGTTGATAGAACCCTTTTCGTTAAGCATCACAAGGACATCATCCTGTTAGTTCAATTTTATGTGGATGATATTATTTTTGGCTCCACTGATCCCAAACTGTGCAAAAAGTTCTCATACCTGATGCATTCTAAGTTTGAGATGAGTAGTATGGGTGAGCTGTCTTACTTTCTTGGTCTCCAAGTAAAGCAAGATGCTGATGGCATCTTCATCTCCCAATCCAAATATGCCAAGGAATTGGTAAAGAAGTTTAGGATGGCTGATGCTTCAGCAATGCATACACCCATGGCTACAAATGCAGTTATAGATTCTAATGATCAGGGTAAGCCAGTTGATCAGAAATACTATAGGGCCATTGTTGGTTCCCTGTTGTATTTCACTGCAAGTAGATTAGATATAATGTTTGCCACATGCCTATGTACTAGATTCCAGGTCAACCCCAAGGAATCTCATTTGATTCTTCTAAAGAGAATTTTGAGATACCTGGAGGGATGTCCAAATTTAGGACTGTGGTACCCAGCTGAATCAGAATTTGAGTTAATTGGATACTCTGATTTTGACTATGTTGGTTGTAGAGTTGATAGGAAAAGTACCTCAGGAACATGTCAGTTCCTGGGAGAGAGATTGGTCTCTTGGTTTTGTAAGAAACAGGCTTCTGTCTCAACTTCAACTGCAGAGGCTGAATATATAACAGCTGCTAGTTGTTGTTCACAGATCCTGTGGATTGAAAACCAGCTTTTGGATTATGGGTACACTCACAAGAACACCAAAATCATGTGTGACAGTACCAGTGCTATCTTCATTGCATAAAATCCTGTGCACCACTCTAGAACCAAGCACATTGAGATCAGGCACCATTTACTGAGAGATTGTGTGGAAAAGAACAAGATAAGCCTTGAGTTCATATCCACTGACCTTCAGAGAGGTGATATTTTCACAAAGCCCTTAGATGAACAGAAGCATCTGTTCTTTTTGGTTCAACTAGGCATGATTAATGTAAAAGACTAAGTGTGACTTCTGCCTTGTTGAAATCTGTTTGAAGATCGTCGAACGACGTTCGACGATAGTCGAATAGGTCGAGCCTATAGTCGACTTATGGGTGACGACGGCTTGTTTGTTTGTGAAGATAGAAATAGTCGAATGATTGATCGACTACTCTGCTTCAGGAAACGATCGTCGAACGACCGTTCGACTATCGTCTCCAGTATCTATTAAAATAGATCGACGATTGCTGTTTTAATATAAAACTGATGGTCGACCTAGGTTAAGAGATCGTCTTTTTAGTAGTCGATAGAGCTCGTATTTTCGTATTCCGTCTTTCTGCTTGAGCTCTGCCCCGCGTTTTCTACTCTTCGCTTCTCTCGTCTTCTTTGACAAAATCAATGGCGATTGCTCCAGCTCTCCTGACAGCGATGAAGTTTGACGCCGGTTTCAGCGTGGATTTCGACTCGTTCAGCGCCTGCGATGCGGAGATCATAGAAATGCTACAGCTCTGCAAGGATCAAAGATTGGAAAAGCTGATGTCAACAAGGATCAAGATTAACATTCCAGAGATCAAAGAATGGGTTAACTCTTCGTCTTCCAGCGACGAATCCATGACCGGTACAATAGGTGGCGAAGAGGTAATCCTGACTCCTGCCGTACTTACTGAAATTTTCGGATTGTTGAATGGACAAGAAGACTATGACCAAGATACTCAAGAGTATGGAAGAATGCTCGTCGAGCTAGGACATGCTGAGGGCATTCCTAAAAAGTTACTGAAAGTTAACTTCCCTTTGAGGATTAAGTTCTTAGCTAAACTTGTTGGAAAAGTGCTGTTAGGTAAGCACTCAGCTCATGACAATATAACCAGGCAGCAGTTTGCCTTGATGAGTGCGATTATCAATAAGAAAGAGATAAATTGGGCAGGGATAATGTTTGATTTGATAAGAAAGAAGAACAGCAAGAAGGAAGTAACCCTTGGAAGGGTAATAGGAATTTTCCTAAACGAAAAATATCCTCAACTGTTGGGTACAGTTGCAACTTCCATCAATGCCAGTAAGAAAATGGATCCCACCTTATTTGTTAAGTGGAAAAGGAGCATTCAGAAGCCTTCACCAGCTGGGGTAGCTCCTGTTTTATCTGAGAGCACAAGGACTGTATCATTCACTCCCCACCTACCTGAAGAAGGCTCCTCCATTCCCCCCCCCCATTACTTCTACTTCTGCATTGCCATCTACTTCTGCATTACCATCTACAGCCACTGTCTCTCTTCTACATGATTCCTCCACTATTCTCCATGCATCACCACCAGCATCTCCACTCCCTTCACACTTGCTAGGATTTCTCATCCTAGTTTTGATCTGTTGGTTTCTGAGAATCTACCCACTCCACCTCAGTCACCAATTTCTCATCCAGATCATATTGATCTTCCTGCATCCACCCATCAATCACCAGTTCACAACATATCTCATCAGGAGACCATCATCCCTGATGATCTTCGTTCTACTGTGATTCCCCCTTCCACATCTTTTGAAATAACCCCAGCTTTCATTTCAAACATCCTGGAGCTAATTACTCCTTCAATCAAAACCATGATTGAAGAAGCAATTGCCCCTCTTGTTTCTACCATCTTTTCCCTATCATACTCCATCATAGCCCTCTCCAAGTCTGCTGAGCCCTCTTCGCTTAGGGGCCTGACTTCAATATCTACTGAAATCAGGCAGGGGGAGATGTTCGAGGAAGATGCCTCAGGACTGCCCCTTGTTACTCTTCCAGTAGATCCCCAAGCTGAAATTCAAAAAGAAACAGCAGTTCCAGTTGACATTACAACATCATCTGCAGAACCAACACCAGTTCAGAGGCCATCTGATATCATAATGGAAGCAGAATTTGCCTTCAAAGTGTGCCTTGAAGAAGCCTCCACTCCCTTAGTTGCTCTATTCCTAGAAGGAGTCATTACCTCCTATCTAGATGACTTGTGGGAGTTAGAAAATTCTGAGGAAAATCCTGAAGGTAATTCATTTACTCAATTCCTTGACATGTTAACTGACATGATAACCTTTGAATACATGGAAGGGATGTTTCGATACCATTTAGAACACCTTTGTATCCCTTTGGTTTCAGATCTAGTTCAAGAAGTTCAAGCTGCTCAACAACAAGCTCCAGAACCAGCTCCAGAACCAGCTCAAGAACCTGCTGTTCAAGATCCTGTATCTACTCCTCTAGCTCAGATAGCTGTGCAAGATGAAATGGTCCTCAAGAAAGTTACAGTTGAGCAAGAAAAAGTTTCAGATGATCAAGAAGAAAGATCTACAGTCTGGGATGACACCCCTGGACTAGACCTGGATACTCTTCTGGCACAGGATGCCTTAGAAGAAGAAAGAGAGGGAGCTGCATTAAAAGCCAAAGAACAAGCAGAGCAAGAGGCTTTTGACCCTTATGATCAACCTCAATCATCTCATTCTGATGATGAGGATGATTCTGATGAGTCAGAAGGTTTTAAGAAGAAGAAAGCAGCAAAAAGAAAAAGGAAAGCTGTTACTCCTCCTCCTCCTAATCCTGATCATGATGTTCCCTATTACATACTGAAAGGGATAGATCCCAAATCTAAAGAATATCAACATTGGATGGGACTATCCAAAAACCAACAAAAGCAGAAAAAGAAAAGCAAAAGATATGACAGTCCAGCTCCAAAGTAGAATCCAAGAGGCCCTCCTCCTCCACCTCCTAGTGCAGGAGCATATGGAAATATTTCTGCCAATCCATCAGCCCCTTCTACTAGATTCACTCCGTCTCAAGCACATAAAAGAATAAGTAATCCAGGATATACGGCAGATCTCAATCTGGACATCAAAGACAAGAGGCTGATACAAAAGAGCAAGTGAAGGAGGTAGTATATCAGAAGTCAACCTTTTCTCCTCCTCCTTCACCCAAGAGAAAAGCATCACCTCCAAAAGAAAGCAAAAGCATACCATCCAAAAAGCCAGCTCAAATGAAGAAAATAGATTCAAAAGGAAAAAGTATTATTTACTCTGAAAAATCAAGTAAAAAATATGCAGAGTTTGCTCCTCCTCCTTCTCTAGTTATTCAAGAAAATAAAGAGCCAGCTGCAAGTATGCTAGAACTCTCTACAAAATTCAAAACTGTAAAACCTTTAGACCCAACTGGTGATAATGAATATGAGAGCCAAGAGCTAAATCCTGATTTCAGGATGGCCAGATTTCTCGAACTAGTTGGATCAGCCAGGATCAGACAGGCCAGAGCTGAAGGTAAAGATATTACAGGCTTAACTACTATGTCTAAATTCAAAAAGAAGGAGCTAGATAAATTCCAGGTTAGACCTGAGGTTTTTGATCCTTCTAAATATATGGAAAAGCACCCAGAAGCAGTAGTGCCAAGAGCAGGAGAATCTAAAATCATTGGAGACCAAGATTTAAAGATATCAAAGAAGGAAGCTCTAGATCCATTCAGAAAAATTTCTTTCCTTCCTGATTCTTCTGTCTCTAAACCAGATTCTGATGCTGCTTAAGTTTTATTTATTGACGGTGTGTTTATTTGACTGTTTGTTTAATGCAATTTGATGCTTAGATGTTTCTTTTCCTAAATTATATTTATTTCCAGTAGTTTTGTTTTGAGAGACTTAACCCAAATAGGGGGAGATTGTTAGTACCCTAGTTTGGATTTAAGTTTAGTCTTCTATATTAGTTTCTTGACCCAAGATTTATCTATGGTCAAAGGTTAGTTGTTAGATTAGTTTTTCCTTAGTTGTAGAGTGTTCACTTTTCCAGATGAAGATTTGGTTAAGTTGTTTTTGGTTCGACTATGGTCGAACGCCGCTCGACTATCATCTATCAACTGTTTGATGATCGTGTATCAGTTTGTCGACTATCGTCAGTCAGCAGATCGTCTATCTCTGAGTTAGTTCAACTCTTATTAGCTCGACGATCTGTCGTATCTGCCTCGTCAATCGTCGAACCCCGCTCTACTTCTTTTGACCAGACAGATTTCTTGATAGTTCGACTATCTGCCTTGATAGTTCAACTATCTGATAGCTCGACTATCTATTTGATAGTTCGAATATTTGTTCTGTTTGATAGTTCTACTATCTGTTTTGTTTGATAGTTCGAATATCTGCCTTGATAGTTCAACTATCTGATAGCTCGACTATCTGTTTGATAGTTCGACTAGCTGTTCTGTTTGATAGTTCGACTATCTGCCTTGATAGTTCAACTATCTAATAGCTCGACTATCTGTTTGATAGTTCGACTATCTGTTCTGTTTGATAGTTCGACTATCTGCCTTGATAGTTCAACTATTTGATAGCTCGACTATCTATTCTGATAGTTCGACTATCTACTGTGGTAGTTAGACTATCTGCTTTGATAGTTCGACTATCTAGTTCGTTCGACTATCTGTTTGATAGTTCGACGATCTCTGTGGTTCGTTCGACGATCTCTGTGGATCGTTCGACGATCTTTTGTCTACCTTTAGTAATTTTGTACTCCTTCTGTTCTATGATTTATTTCCTATTTATTTGGTATTTTATTAAAGATTATTTCATTGATTTTATGCATACATCTCAAGACAATCTTTGCCCCATCCATTGTGCATAAGTCAAGCTTTTTCTGACAAAGTTTTTTGTCTTATTAGTTGAAATATCTTTTTGCTTTATCTGTCATGCTGTCCTTTATAGTCGTTAGACACAAAAGTCTTCTCTGGCCGTAAAGAGTTTAGTCTGATGTGACTTTCTCTAGTACTTCTTTTATCAGATTGGATTTACAGCTTCTTAGAAAGCGTTATCCCTTTATAGCATGTCTGTCTGCAGGATATGTTTTGTTTTGTGCTATTTGCAGCCCAAATCGCAGATCTCAGAAGAAGACAAAGTTCAAACAAAGATTAGAGCCGTTACAAAGGCCAATATATAAAAAGCTTCTTTTGAAAGAAGTTTGAGAGAGACAACAAGAATACAACATCAACAAAAAGAAACTAAGCAAGCAGAGTATACACAGAGTGATTCAAAACAAGAAGAGATACAGCTCTCAGATATTATAACATTCAACAGAGAAGATCACCCTTCTTCAACTCTCTCTTCTTCAATCCTGAGTTCATCCTGCTGCCAGGAACATTCACTCAGAGTCTCAAGAAGAAGAAGAAGGAAGAAAAGTTGTTGAAGAAGAACATCCATTACAAATCAAGAGTCTTCTTCAAGCTGATCCTTCATGAACTTCAAGACAGCTCTCTGTCAAGAGTTCAGAAGAGTTCCTGCACCCTGAAGCAAGACTTCTTCCTGGATATCACTAAGCTAGGGGGAGCCTTGATTCTTTAGAGCTTTCTAGCTCTGTGCAATCCACTTGCTTCTCTAATATTGTTTTAACAATAGAGAAGACATTCTAACTCTCTTAACCTCCTGTATAAAGGGTTATTACTCCCTTCAAAAGTGAACCTTGGTGGCAGGGCACCTGATCAAAAACCTGTGTTTGATTTTGAGCTCCTGATCAAAAGCTCAAAGGGTCTACTTGATCTACCTAAAGCAGATCAGTTGGTGGCAGGGCACCTGAACAATAACCTGTAGTGGATTCCTACTAGGGTGGTAGAAGAGTGGACGTACCTATTTAGAGGGAACCACTATAAACCTCTTGTGTCATCTGTGTTGCTTAATTTAATTATTGCACTGTGGCTGTGAGTAGAAATAACTAGGATTTCTAGTTGTTGTGATAGGACCAAAGCTCAACTGTAATTATAGTTAGCTTTCTCTTGTGCACTTCACTTTGTGTTAGGCTCTAGGGTTTCAAATATCTATAAACTCATTCCGCAAATTAACTCTAAGGAAGGTGAGTAGGGTGTCATAATTTTTGAATACTCTATTCACCCCCCTCTAGAGTTGTATCTATCCTCACTTTCAAAGTTTATTAGCGTAATTTTAAATCTATATTCACCTCCCCTCTAGAGGATTCTCTATGGATTTTAGTCAACTGTTCACACTTTCAAGCGTGTTTATCTGACCCCCGCCAAATTGCTTACAAGCAACACTCCGCTCCAAGGAGGAATAACCGTTGCTGTACCCATAAACTCAGTAGAAGAGCACGTTTGGCTGATGGAGGAACATTAGGTAGAAGTGCTCTCTTTTATACGGGAGTTAGGAGTCTCCAATCCTCCCAACCCAGCTGACACACACGGGACGCGACACACTATCACATATGAGCATGTTTGTCTCCAAAATGTTGCTCGCCTTGAAGATCCCCCTGCCGACTAGATTTTTGTTGAAGCAAGCTCCACGCACACCACACAAAGGCCAGAGCTAATAGCAAACACTCAGTTCAACCCATGCCCAATGTAGGTGGATCCAAGTCAAGATAACTAGAGACTCATATGCCAAGAAGTAAGGGATATATTCAAGGTGGAGTATGTTGGATTGGATAGGCAACCTTAGAGGGGGATAAGGTTTTCTGATTAATTCAAAGATAAAATTTGATTTACAAAAAAAACTAGTTTTGCAGTCTACTACAGAGCATTAGCTTGCTAGCGCTCAGTGGTAGGTAACAGAAGTTAGTTTCTCCAGAAAACTTCGCCTTATAGAGGCTCGCACAACCTTCAAAGATCTACCAGCATACAACCACAAAATTACAATAAAAATAAAAAAATGAACAATAATTTTATTAACGAATAACAAAAGAGGTTTACAATTTAGAATAACTATATCTCCATGACGTCGGAGATAGGAAACGATGGATTTTAAATTTCTCTTTTTGTTTCTATACCGACCCTATACCTGAACCAGTTGGCTCTTTCCCTTCCCCCCAGAAAGGTCTTCGAGTCGGCTCTTCACCTTCCTCAACGAAAGTGTCTTAGAGCCCCACTAGATTGCTCGATCTAGGCGTCCCTCACTGGGATGATTTCACATGAAATCCTTCCCAAATTCCGACAACCCTCCGGTCGATTTTCCTCTTACTAGATCCCCCGATCGAGATGTCCCTCATCAGGACGATTTCTCATGAAACCCTTCCTGGATTCCGATGAGCCTCCGGTCGATTTTCCTCACACTAGATCCCCCAATCTAGACGTCCCTCACTGGGACGATTTCATACGAAACTCTTCCCGGATTTCGAAGACCCTCCGGTCGATTTCACTCATGCACAAACAACTAGAGAATAAAGAGATTTAAAAGTAAAATACAAAGAGTTAAGAAATTATTTCTACCTCAAGCGTAAAACTCCTCCGAGGAACGGTGCACGATCGATGCTCTTGAATATCTTTCTTGTAGCAGTCGATCCACCGTGAATGGTCGTTTAAGATTTCGTTTGTTGGAGTTCTTCTATCACGAGCGGGAGGAAGAAATAATGCTTTTCCTTCAACAGAGATGAGAGTTCATCCTTCTCCAGATGGCTTTTATACATCATGAAAAAATAGGCTACCGTCGGTGGTAGAGATAGCGCCTGATGGTAGGTTGATGCGCGTGGATGTGATAGCTATCTAGCAGATTTGGAAAAATATACGAATAAAATATTTTTCCACATTTCCGTGCTACTGCGGCGCGGTATGAACTATCACTTGGCAGTAGCATGATGACTCGAAGATCTTTGAGAGTGCTAGCTCCCCGCAGTAAGACTAGCGCTACACGGTAGTCCATAGAGCACTTGTCCATAACTAAATCTGAAGCTAGCGCTCGGAGATAGGTCACAAAAATTGACTTTCATTTTCTTTTGTACTTGTAAACCTGCACACTATACCCAAAACACGTATGATCAATTACAACATGAGATTTGATATTATCAAACTAAAGAGATGTGAACCATAGGCTCCAACAAACTCCCCCTTTTGATAATATAAAATTTCATTCATGAGATATAAAAATTTAACAACATGGTATGGTGTAATCCAATCAGTAAGTGTGAAATATAACAAGTTGAAATAAACAGTACGGCTCCCCCTATAGATGTGCTCCCTCTACACGTGTACTCCCCCTATGTGTGTTCTCCCCCTACACGAGATCCTCCCTTAGGAGACTAAGAAACACTCAACTGGCATAGGATATACTTCAACTAGTGTAGGATGTACTCATGGACACTTGATTATCCCCCTTTTGGTATTATTGAAAGGGTCGGGGATTAACGAACATGTCCCGTGAACACTCAAATCTCTCCCTATGTTCATGAGATACTAAAGAGATGAGAAAATGTGCACACATAAAACAAATCATAAGTAGTAGTGATAAAAATTGGAACGGAATACCATGAATATAGTCCTACCCAATACACACCAAAAAATAATTAATTTTTAGAGTAAAAAAAATTTGGACAGCACAAGTGAAACTAAATACACATGATTTGGAGTACAATGCTAAGATGTTTATAGAGTTAAGACAGTGTAATATTGCAAAAGTCAGGAATAGAAATCGTGTACTAGTACATATGTGCTATAGACATATAATACAGTATAAGCCCAATTCTTATGCATGGAAGTGTTAGATAGAATAATGACATGTGTACGTGTAGCATCAAAAGAAAAACATCAAGTAGAAATAATCTTTAGTACATGTTTTATCACGATAATTCAATATGTTAGCACAAGAGAAATAAAGTGAAAAATCATGTCACATTGCTATATACTTTATACCAAGATTCAAATAAGGGACACCAACTTAAGTTCTAGTCTTTGCACAAGATCAAAATGATTCTTTTGACAACGGTGCTCATCCTCACAATGTTCATTGTTGGAACCCAAAACTGGCCCCCAACGAGAGTTTGGACCCTAGGGTGTAGCTAATACCTACTTCTCTCAAGTCCAGAACCCTGACCAGCTATAAGGAACTAAAGAACTTACCCTACGCTACAGCACGGAGGTCCCTCCATTAACCTGGAAGATCTTAGAGCACTTCCCCTCCTTAGCCAAGTGCTGAGCTAAGGATACCTCAGAAAGTGCTACCAGACTTAAGAAAATGAGAAAGCTTACCTTCTGAGGTACCATGTGGGTATATTTATATAATCCAGAAATCTGGTCTGCTAACAGCGTAGCTCCTCTATTCTAAAAGACAATATGCAGCCCAAATTAGTCTGCCAACAACCAAACTCCACTATTCTGAGGATTTAAATGCAGACCTCTAGGGGTAGCAAGGTAAATTTACCTCTAGACCATACCAGGCGAGAGGATTCCTGCATACCTAAGCGGAAGCCCTTCTGCCTGCCCAGACAAAAGGCTTTTCAATCGCCTGGCCGAATGTGGGTCTGCCCGTCCAAGAAAATCGGTCTAAGAACTGATGCATTGAGTATAGAAGGATCATTTAATTCCTTAACTCAAAAAGCGTCGAGTGCGTCGTGTGAAGGGTGATCACTCGGCGCCTAGAACCAAAGAGTGTCGAGAGCGTCGAGTGAAGGATGATCACTCGACGTCTAAAACCAAAGCGTTTTAGCAACTATAGGGGATTTCAACCTATATAGGCATTGTAACACCCCAAAATCCCAAAAATCCCAAAATGGGGTTCAGGCTAGGTAACACGGCCTGGGACACGGCCGTGTCCAGTGCATACGACCTCAGACACGGGTGTGTCCTAGGGCGTGTCATGCTCTGTTTTCTCAGGTGTGGGTTTGGTATCGAGAGAGCGTTGAGTGAGGCACACGGGCATGTCCCAAGGCATGTCCTTCTCTGTGTCGTCTCGAGCACTCAATGCCATGCATTCGACGATTATCGAGAGGTGACACGGCCAAGGACACGGGCATATCTGAGGCCGTGTCCTGCTCGGGTGGGTAACCGGGCGGCGTTGAGTGTGACGCACAACCTGTGACATGGGCGTATCACAGGGGTGTGTTTTGCACATGGCCAAGGACACGGGCGTGTGCCCCAACTGTGTTCTTTTCGGGAATGTTGATCCTGTGTCAATTGAGGGACACACCCCTCGACACGAGCGTGCACTAAGTGACACGGGCGTATCAGGTGATTGATACGGGCATGTATGAGCCTGTGTTCTTGTCTGGGCGAGTCAGTTTGTGTACCGCTTAAAGTACACGACCTGTGACACGGGCGTGTCACTGGCCGTGTCAGCCCACATATTAGTCTTTTATGGAGATTTGTGGCCGTTCATTTCCTTCATCCTAGATCCAATGGCTCAGGCTTCTGCCTGCTGGGTTAAGTCAAGGAGTTGAATGAAAGTGTCATTCATGCTTTAGTTATTCTCTTTATAAAAGAGAAGAGAGAAGGGAGAGGAGGAAGGAGAAGGAGGAGAAGATCAAGCCACCGGTGGAGCTCCCGAGTTCCGATTCGAGATCCGAGGCCAGTTTTGCAGAGGCAAAGCCGCTGCGGTGCTTTCCAACTGGCTAGAATTTCGATGGCTCCCAAGAGATCGTCAAGGGCAACGATCTTTATTCTTGGACATGGGAAGTCCTCCTTTATGCATGAGCATGGGATCCTCCACCAAAAGGTGGAAAGGGTAAGTGATCCCAGTGGGTTGATAGTTGCTATCCCCGATTGAGTCTGCATTTAGACCCGGAAATGTGTAGTATGGGATAGGCATGCTGTGTGAAGCCCATCTGGACAGGTTGGTCTGGATTGGTGATGTTGCATATTGCGCACTGGAGAAGACTTCGCGTATGAACGTGTAGTTTGTGGAGTTAATGGGTTGTGTCTGTGAAGGTAAGTAGCAGGAAGTACTGGAATGAGGAATTCAAGGAAAACATCCTTGTAATGCTTGTGTTGTATACTATGAAAGACCAGTTTTCTGGCACTGCATGAACTGCAGGGTTTGGGTTGAGTTTGGGTGCAGATAGAGAGTTCTGCTGAACCCGCCAAGCGACCGCGAAGGACACCGGCATTAAATCCCCTTTTGGATTGTGAAGCCATCCCTTGGCAAACATTATGGCTATTGTGAGCTGCGAGCTCTTAAAAGGCTACTTACCGAACATGAAAGGTGAAACTGACCCACGCCTTTAATTGTAGCCTCGAGTACGATGTGCTTGGTGATGGCAAGGCAATTTGAGCAATGGGTGGTGGTGGATCTGTACCTGCGTTATGTTGATTGTACAAGAGAGCGCCAAGGCATTGGGTTTTCGTCAGTAGCATAATGAGAGTCTTAGGCATGTGTGCCATCAAGAATAAATGCTCAAAGGTGTTGATCCCAGTTCGCCGGTATACCCAAAATTGTGCCTGAGTGCACAGATTGTCGGGTCGTGTGGCTGACGGTTGTGATGGATTTTGTGCGTAAGAGCACAAGATATACTATATCTGTTGATGCATTGCTCTGCAGGGAAGGAATGCAACTTCCCTAGGAAAGGGGTAGGATTGTTATAAATTGGTCAGCTGAATGCTGACTGTTGCCTTGTTTGCCACCTTCTGGGTGGATTGTCCATGTGTAGGTGCTGGAGAGTCGAGCAGAAAATGAAGGGCTGAAGTCCCTGTCGCTGCTGCTACTAGCCCTTGAAGGCTAAGCTAAAAGCGTTGTGTTTTGTTCATGTGTGGCCGGCCTGTGCGCCAATGTATGCAATCAAAACTGTTAAAATAGGAACTGTAAGGCCTTAAGGCCCTAAATTTGTGTATTTTGTACATTCCTTTGGGGTATATATATAAATGTGCAGTTTATATATAGTGGACATTCTGAATGGTTGAGTTCAATGTTAACTTTAAGCTTCCGTTAGCATGCTTTGAGTTAGGTTGCGTTTATAATTTGGTATTAACCTGTAACTTCACCGCCTGTTTGTGGCATATAGTGTGGGGCACCAGCCAGACCTTCTACTATACGTCATGTAATGGATGGGGTCGTTACATTTTGGTATTAGCTTGTCTCGGTCTTCCTCTTTCGAATTCGTGGTCGAATTCTTTTGTGGGGTGGCGAGCACGTGTCAGTGCGAACCGCTGTAACATTAATGAACTCTTGAATGCCCACTAAGGAATGCAAATATACTTGTTTGAGGAACTTGCGCGTTCCTAATCGTTTTTATTTCTTGTGCAAGGGCGCTCATGTGTGTTCTCTTTGGGGTCCTTGTGTGTTCCTGCTTCTACTTGGTGCAACATTTTAGTTGCTTACTTATGTGTTTCACGCTTGTAGGCGACTAGCAGTAATGAGGGACAACAAGAACCCCAGCATGCAATGGGGATTAATGAGCTAACTGCGGTGCCAACACTCCCTCTTTCAGTAGCGACGGTCCGATTGATCACTGATGTGATTTTTTCAATGATCAACGCCCTCCACGAGGGACATGTACAACCCTTTTTTTATGGTGCCTCTCATGCCGATTAGTGTGCCTGAGCAGATGGCAAGTGAAAGAGCATCGGCCCTGCCGTTGAATATGTGTCTTATCCAAAGACCAAATACGGTCGAGGAGTACTTTCATGCATTTGTTGCACTGAGACAACATGCAGAGTGTGTGGTTGAAAGTGAGGAGACGAAGATCAACAAATTTTAAAATGGTCTGCACGAGGAACTACAAAGTCTATTGGTGGGTCCAAAGTTCCTTGGCTTTTGTGCCTTGGTCACGATAGCTCGGTCTTTGGAAATGGACTTAAATTAGTTCCGGGCAAGGTACGGTGCCAGTGTGCCCACCGTTACAAAGATGCCAACATCAAGTTCTCGTAAGTGGAAAAAGAACAGACATATGCGGGAGTCGACCTCTTCTACCACCATGGGAGCAGAGGAAAGGCATGTTTGTTTTTCGTGTAGAAACGTAGGACATATTGCCTGAGACTGCCATGGTAATGTGCCAAGGACAAAGAAAGCTAAGGCTGGAGCAGTGGCAGGGCGAACTCCACCCATTTGTTACTCGTGTGGTACAAAAGGACATAAAGCCCGAGACTGCCGAGTTGGCCCTTAGACGAGATAAAACAAGAAGATAAAGAATGTACTGTACATAAATAATTGTAACTATGTATTGTACATATCCGCGTTTGTAATGCTGGCTCCAAAACTTGTTTTGTATATGTATAACTATGTTGTGATGTATAACTATGTATAACATTTGTTTATCTTGGTATCAGAGATACCAGTGAAACGGTATGGCCGTAGTGGAAAGAATGCATATGGGTAGAGGTCGTTTTGAGGTTATCGCGGACCATAGGACCATGTGTGTTGAACGAGGGACCAAGAGTGCTTGTATGCTCGCTAAGTTATCAAACTTGTTCGGTCATGCTTGAAGCAAGTCTTTATGCCTCTAGCGGTCTGTAGGACGAAGGCGGGTTGAGTGACCCTTCTATTGTGTGGTCGGTTTAAACAGACGTGTTTCCTAATGACCTTTATGAGTGATGAAGTCCACAGGAGATCGACTTCTCAATTGCGTTGGTGCCAGGTGCGAAACCTGTGGCCCACTCGCCATAGCGCGTTGCGCCAAAGGTAAGGGATGAATTGAAAGTCCCATTGCAATAGTTGCTGGAACAGCGATACATACACCCAAGTATGTCACCTTGGAGCGCACATGTTCTATTAGTGGAAAAGAAAGACGGTAGTGTACGGTTATGGATTGACTATCGTGAGTTGAATAAGCTGACAGAGAAAAATAAGTATCTGATTCCACGGATAGATGACTTGTTCGATCAGCTAGTGGGATCAACCGTCTATTCCAAGTTGGATTTGAAATCGGGATATTACCAATTGCGGATTCGGGAAGGTGACATTCCAAAGACAACGTTTGGGACACACTACGGTCATTATGAGTTCACGGTAATGTCGTTTGGCTTATGTAATGCGCCTTCGGTATTCATGGATATCATGCAACGAACGTTATGAGAGTACTTGGATTTGTTCGTAATTGTATTCATCGATGATATCTTAGTGTACTCTTAGTCGGAAGATGATCAGCAAACCATTTGCGGTTGGTATTGCATACCCTGTGGAGGAATAAGCTCTATGCCAAGTTCTCAAAGTGTGAGTTCTGGCTATCGTCAGTGGCTTTTCTATGCCATGTTGTAAGTGGAGAGGGCATAACAGTGAATCCGTCAAGGATAAGTGTCATACGAGAGTGGCCAGTGATGTCTTCAGTTGCCGAGGTCAGGAGTTTCCTTGGACTGGCAGGCTACTATAGACGGTTTGTGGAAAACTTCTCACGGATTGCTTTGCCTTTAACCATGTTTACGCGAAAGGATCAGAATTTCGTTTGGACGTCGGAGTGTGCGCGAGATTTTGAAGAGCTGAAGAGTCATTTGACCATGGCGCCTGTGTTGACATTATCATGTGGTACAGACGGCTATGAGATCTATAGTGATGCTTAAGGGAGTGGCTTAGGCGGTGTTCTTCTGCAGTTTGGTAAAGTGATTGCTTATGGCTCATGCCAGTTGAAAGTGCACAAACGGAATTATACCGTCCACGACTTGGAGTTGGTGGCGGTGATCTTTGCGCTAAAATTGTGGCGGCACTATCTATATGACGTAAAGGTGGATATCTATACAGATCATAAGAGCCTAAAGTATCTGTTGGATCAGAAGGATCTGAATATGCGACGACGAAGGTGGATGGAGTTCCTTGGGGACTATACCTTTGATATTCACTATACTCCCGGGAAAGTAAATGTGGTCGCTGATGTGTTGAGTCGTAGGACTCCGGTACGGGCAAGTTGGTTGCAGATGCATGATGAGCGTCTGATCCAAGAGTTGGAAGCGTTAGATATTTCTTGTGTTGATACAAATTCCATAGCTGAAGCTTGCTTGACCTGGACGGAGGTACAACATGACCTTGCGGACAGGGTTCGGCGAGCAACAGAGCTTGATGAAAGTCTCCAATGTTATGAAAAGGATGGGTCAGATGGCCAATTCTCCTGGGATGACGGCTTGTTACGGAAAGGTGGACAGTTATGCGTCCCAAGTATGGGTAAGATGAGAGAAGAGTTGAGGTATGAAGCTCACGTTGCAAAGTACTCAATTCACCATAGGAGCACAAAGATATACATGTATATGAAGAAGTTATTTTGGTGGTCAGGACTAAAGGAAGACATAGCACATTATGTGGCTAAGTGTCAAACTTGTGCGTTAGTTAAAGAGGAATGTTAGAAGCCTGCCGGTTTTCTGAAGACATTATATATTTCAGCGTCGAAGTTTGATGATATCTCAATGGATTTTGTGCACGGGTTGTCGAGATCTCAGCGTGAGAATGATTCAATCTGGGTGATTGTAGACTGCTTGGCAAGTGACTCACTTCCTACCGAATAAGAGGGACGATTCAGTGGAAACCTTGGCTAAGCCGTATGTGGAGTAGAGTGTCTGATTGCACAGTGTTCCCCGGAGCATCATCAATGACCGTATTGGGTGATTCACATCGAATGATTGATGTCTAATTCATCAATTGTTGGGAACAAAGTTAGCATTTAGTACTGCCCTTTCATCCCCAAACGGATGGCCAGACTGAGCGTACCAACAGGATGATGGAGGATATGCTCTGAATGTGCGCCCTGGATTGTGATAAGAGATGGGAAGATCATCTCAATGTAGTGGTGTTTGCCTACAATAATAGCTACTAAGCGAGCATCAGTATGGCTCCGTATGCAGCTTTGTTTGGTCGGGAATGCCGTACATCGCTAGCTTGGGCGGAAGTAGGATAATTAAAAGTATATCTGCGCAAGGATGTCTAAGAAGCTACTTCGACGACACGCTCTATTCGGGAGAGGCTATTGATAGCCTAAGATAGGCAAGCCAAATACTACAACGCCAATAGTCAGAATATGGAGTTTGCGGTGGGCGATTGAGTATTTTTGAAGATTAAACCCTTCAAAGGCGTGTCTAGGATTCAGCGGTTGAAAAAGCTAAGTCCGAGATATCTTGGTCCATTTGAAGTGGTGGAGCGAGTTGGGGAAGCTGCCTATCGGCTAGCTCTTTTGGCAGAACTGAGTGGCTTACATGATGTGTTCCACATCTTAGTGCTTCGAAAACCGTCAAGGATCCAGCTCAAGTGATTGAGAACGATCGCGTACCGGTCGAGTATGGGCTAACGACAAAAGTTAGACCCATTCGGATCGAGGATCGAGCCGATAAACAGTTGCGGAATAAGAAGATCGGGATGGTCATAGTCCGGTGGGACAATTGTGGTCGTGAGGAGTTAACATGAGAGCGAGAGCAGACCATGCGAGCTGAATTTCCCTAGCTATTTATGTAAACTATTGACCATGTATATCTTGTTGTAACATCTGTGAATCCTGGTTTCCTTGCAGTGAGAAAATTTCTAGACGAAATTTATTCTAAGGATGGGAGGGTTGTAACACCCCAAAATCCCAAAAATCCAAAAATGGGGTTCAGGATGGGTGACACAGCCTGGGACACAGGCGCGTCCCAGGGCGTGTCCAGTGCATACGGCCTGGGACATGGGCGTGTCCCAAGGCGTTTCATGCTTTGTTTTCTCGAGTGTGGGTTTGGTCTTGAGAGAGCGTTGAGTGAGGCACACGGCCTAGGATACGGGCATATCCAAGGGCATTTCCTTCTCTGTGTCATCTCGAGCACACAACGCCATGCAGTCGACGATCGTCGAGAGGTGACACGGCTAGGGAGACGGGCGTGTCCGAGGCCGTGTCCTTCTTGGGTGGGTAATCGGGCGGCGTTGAGTGTGACACACATCTTGGACACGGGCGTGTCACAGAGGCATGTTTTGCACACGGACAAGGACACGAGCGTGTGCCCAGCTGTGTTCTTTTCGGGAATGTTGATCCTGTGTCAATTGAGGGACATACCCTTTGACACGGGCGTGTAATAAGTGACACGAGTGTGTCAGGTGATTGACACGGGCGTATGTAAGCCAGTGTTCTGGTCTGCGTAAGTTGGTTTGTATACTGCTTAAAGTACATGGCCTGTGACACGGGCGTATCACAGGCCGTGTCAGCCAAAATATTAGAATTTTGTGGAGATTTGTGGTTGTTCATTTCCTTCATCCTAGATCCAATGGCTTAGGCTTCTGCCTGCTGGGTTAAGTCAATGATTTGAATGAAAGTATCATTCATGCTTTAGTTATTCTCTTTCTAAAAGATAAGAGAGAAGGGAGAGGAGGAAGGAGAAGGAGGAGAAGTTCAGCCATCGGTGGAGCTCCTGAGTTCCGATTCGAGATCCGAGGCTAGTTTTGTAGAGGCAAAGCCGCTGCGGTGCTTTCTAACCGGCTAGAATTTCGATGGCTCCCAAGAGATCGTCAAGGGTAACAATCTTCCTTCTTGGACATGTAAATTCCTCCTTTATGCATGAGCATGGGATCCTCCACCAAAAGGTGGAAAGGGTAAGTGATCCCAGTGGGTTGATAGTTACTATCCCCGGTTAAGTCTGCATTTTGACCCGAAAATGTGTAGTACGGGATGAGAGAGGAAGTTGTCTACCTAAATCACCTAGAGGGGGGTGAATAGGTGAGATGTGCGTCTATTTGCGGAATAAAAAAATTAAGGAACCAGCACAGCACAATACCAAGCAATCACAGACGACAAAAGATTTATAGTGGTTCCCCAACCTTGGGTACGTCCACTTTCCTCACCAATCTAGTAAACCACTAGACTTGGCTACTCCACTATCTCGGATCAAAACGATCCTACACCTCGGAACAATGTTCCTACAAAAGCTCGATCCAAGCCGGATCTACACTCGGAAGATAAAACTTCCTACAAGTCTCGGAGAAAAAGCTCCTACACAATAATTTGTTTTAAAAAAAATGCAAACAATAATGATCTCAGATCTGGATCTTGACGGTCTTCTTCCTTAAGAACTTTGGCTTGATCAGAGAAGTTGAAGACGACTTGAGCGAGATCCACAAATCTGAAAAACTGAATCACCTCGATCGAGAGAGTAGATCTGGAATCTTTAAAGCGCGGCGAGATCGAGTGATTGACTTGCATCTGGATCGCTGAAGAATTAGGGTTTCAAACAGAGATCGGAGATCGTCGATCCAGAGCTTCTTCCGTGAACGTTAATGGCGGCGGCGACGACTTGAAGAATTAGGGTTCACGGGATTGTTCTCTTTCTCTTTCTTAAAAATAATAATCTCTGAAAGAAGTAATTTTTAGTCAAATCTGAAATGACTTATTTATAGGTAGACTCCAACGGTTATAAGAGTAATTAAAGATGACACGTGGACCTATCGGATCAATTCGAGATGACCAGCGATATTGACTTAGAGAATTTCAGGAAAGATTTGAACCGACATACTCGAGTCATAGAAGATACATACTCGAGTATCAGATGGTATATACTCGAGTGGAAAAGATTGGCATACTCGAGTAAGAGAAGTTATATACTCGAGTGGAAGGGATTGGCATACTCGAGTAAGAGAAGTTATATACTCGAGTGGAAAGGATTGGCATACTCGAGTAAGAGAAGGGAAAACTACTCGAGTGATTTAGAGATCAACACTCGAGTGATTAACGAACTACTCGAGTATGAGAGCAGATACTCGAGTGAAAACACTTAGAAAAATTTCAGATGAAGTAGGAATAAATACTCGAGTATAAGAGTTGCAGATACTCGAGTGAGAGAAAAAGAACTACTCGAGTATATTAGGAGAACTACTCGAGTGAGGGGAAAATGAACTACTCGAGTATATTAAAAAACAACTACTCGAGTACAGAGTCACTTACTCGAGTATATTGGGAAACACTCGAGTATGTGGACTTAGAGTATTTCTGAGATGGGAGGAACAGAACTACTCGAGTATAAACAAAGCACTTACTCGAGTAACTGACCAACCACTCGAGTACAAGTTATCACTTACTCGAGTGAATACAGCCTACTCGAGTATGTAAACCAACTTACTCGAGTACAGACCCACTTACTCGAGTATACTAGAGAAGTACTCGAGTATGTGGACTTAGAGAAAATTCTGGATTTAAGAACAGAAGGAATTACTCGAGTATAAGATATGACCTACTCGAGTGATTGACTATCTACTCGAGTATAAACTTATCTACACGAGTATATAGAGTCTACACGAGTATGTCTAAGGATCTACTCGAGTATTAAGTCACTTACTCGAGTATATGAAGGGTACTACTCGAGTATGTGGACTTAGAAAAATTTCTTCTGAAAAACATCCTTCAATACTTGAGTCCACCATTCCAAGTGCATGTAGGAAGTGTATCCCAATAGAGAGGCTATACATGGGCCAACACTTTGGATCACACAATGAGGGATTGCATTGTATGGTCCTGTGTTTGGTGACCCATTATAGACTGACATTGGTCTACACTTGGCATTAAGGACCTGCACACATACAACTTAAACACAGCATCAAATACACCTTAATTCATCTTAGTTCAAGGTATGACTACCTACAAATCTGAGGTATTGTGGAGACAAATCCCAACAATCTCCCCCTATTTGTAGATGTCAGCATTATCTATACTAAGGTGAATTATTCAGAGTAAAAAGAACAATACACATATACTTAAAAAAAATAAGCTAAAGCAGGATAACTAATGAAATAGCCATAATCAGAATCAATTATATATATAGAATTGTTTTTAACAAAAAGAATCCATTTCCACATTCTCTTTACTCAAGAGGGTCCTTCCTTATGCATCCTTTCTCTCTTCAGCTCTTGCCTCTCTAGGTAACTGAATGGCTTGGGAAAATAAGTTCTGGGCCTAGGAGGAGCAGCTGGATTATTGTGTCCCCAATTCCTGTCATGAAGTCTGATTTTGATTTGGGACACTTCATAGGCTTTCCATTCTGAATGACTGTAAAACTGGTCTCTGTTCTCACCAAGATCTGTAACTAACTTCAGGGTATCAAGGATTAGGGATTTGGAGGTTGGACTCCAAACTTCAGAATGAATAATTAGTGGTCTGCTTTCAGAAGCTAGGGCAGGATCTCTATTGGGTGCATAACGACTGGCAGAAGCACCTTCACCATATTTTCTCTTCTTCCTTGGAGCTGGAATTTCATCTTGCCACAAATCAGTATAGGTGAGAGGGGGCTCAGTCACATCACCCTCAGGTCTAGGTGAGAAGGCTGGCACACCTTCTGGAATGGCTGCCTGGGCTGGAGCATCTGCAGGAGGTTGTGCTTCAAGAGGATTCAAGAAGTGTGGAATGATGGCAGGGTTGAGCTGGGCATTAGGGAAATTCATGTTGTGCAGCCAAACAGCAGTGTCATAGGTATAGTATTTCACAGACTGGAGCTGGGAGAGAATATCTGCTTTCATTTCTTTTACAAGATCATCCACAGTAGCTTGAGCTTGGTTAGATAGTGTTTCAACTTGTTCTTTTACAACTGCTTGAGCTTGCTCAGATAGTTTTTCCACTTGTTCTTTTACTATCTTCTCCCCCTTGGTGATATCTACAGATAGCTGAGCTATAGCTTCATCCCTGAACTTGCCAACTTCTTCGCAGATTTTCATAAGATTGGCCTCAGCCTTCTTGTCCAACTGGATCTGATTATTGGCAACAGTTTCTTGTTGATTTCTCAGTTCACCTATGCTTGTGATAGTGCGATCTATGGCCTTGCCACCTAGCTGGAACAATCTTTTTAACCCATCAGTATTGGCCTGGATTTCTGCAAAGCCTCTACTCATCTCTTGTTCAAGAGTAGTGACTTTGTTAGTGACTGATGCTAGAGAGTCATCAAAGTACTTTCTCTGTGCAAGGAGCAACTGTTCAATTTGACTTACCACAACTAAGGGAGAAGGGGTTGAGGTTGGTGCAGGAACTGAAGGAGCAGGAGCAGGAGCAGTCCAAGGAGGAATTTCTGTAAGAACTATTGAGCTTGCAGCTCTCTTGAAAGATTCTATTTCAACAGTTTCTTCTGTATTTAGGAAAGATGGCATGGAGAAATACAAAGTCCTCAGAGGTGCCTCCACAGGATCTGGAGACATTTCCTCATCATCAGACAAGAGAATATGATCAGATTTGCTGGGCTCACTATCAGGAGACTTGGCAGGAGACTGGACTGGAGTCTGAACTGGAGTCTAAACTGGAGTCTGTACAGGAGATGAAACTGGAGACTGAATGGGAGACTTGGCAGCTAATCCACTCTGAAAAAGAGGAGCATCTGAGCTGAGCTCATCAATGAATCTGTATATATCTTCAGCTGTAGACAGTAAAGCTGTTGTATCTGGAATCTCTGAGTCAGGAATTGCTGATTGAGGATCTGCTGGAGGAGTAGAGACTGGAGGAGTAGAAACTCTTACCTCTGCTAGTTCTGGAATCACTGATTCTGAAGAAACTTGATGTTGAGGAAGAGAAGAGGCAGGCTCCCCCTCAACTATTGCACCAGAGGTAGCAGTAGTTTGATGTAGAGGAGGAGATGGAATACTGTCTTCAGGTAAACTGGTTTCTTGGTGAGTTTCTGAGATGGCATCAACCTTTGAAGCTTGGGCAGAATTCAGGATCTTGATGTCATACCTCTGTATGGAAGAGATGGAAACTTTCTTCATGTGGTGAAGAGGAGTCCCTTTGGATAAGTCAAACACTGTAGGATTAATCTCATGGAGGAGGAGTGAGATAATCCTAGCATAACTTGGATGTTTCACGCTCTCTCGGATCTTATCCAGTATCATCATTCCGAACTGGAATTTCTTCCGACAGATTATGGCTTGCATGACGTCAAACATATCCATGGAGATGTCTCGGATGGAGTAAGTCTTGCATAAGAGCACTTTGGCAATTACATCCACAAGAAATTTGCCCTCTGAATTGAAATCTGCTCGGCTAAACGAATCTGCTTCAGGATTTGCTCCACAGAAAAGACTGGTTCTTTCGGAATCTTCAGGAGTCAGATCATCTTCTTCATCCACCACTGGCAACTTTAACAAAGTAGCTAAGGAAGTTTTGTCCAGACGGATTTTGATCCCTCTGACCTTGGATTTTAAAACTTTGCCATTTTGCTTGACCTTCAGATTCTTATAGAACTCTTCTACGGCAGGGAAAATAACTTTGCACGGTGTCTGGAGAATGAACGATAGACCGGCGGTGTCGAGCAGGATTAATAGATGTCGGAAATCGTCGGAGAGGTCGGCTATACCTTCAGGAGAGAGCTCTGAGCCGATTCCGATCTTGGAGGAGGGAGCCATCAGCGATTCTGGAGTACGAAGGGAAAAAGAAAGGAAGAAGACAAAACTCTGCAACTGTTCTGGAAGATGAAGGGACGGCGGCTACTCGAGTGAAATGAGAAGTGGAAAGGATTTCTGATTTTTCTAAATATATATATATGACCCTAATTAGGTTTGAGGAGGAGTACGGATGATAAAATCATACCTGATATGGAGCGCCAAACACTTTGGTGCGAATAGAAAAAAAGATTTTCAAATTTCTGATTGCTGTATACTCGAGTAGATTTCGCCATACACGAGTACGAGATGGAGCATACACGAGTAGATCAAGTACATACACGAGTAGGTTACCAATTACTCGAGTATGTAGATTCTGGTACTCGAGTATTTCCGTTTACTCGTGTATATATCTCTATGTACTCGAGTATATCACTTTGAAATATAATTTTCTTAGGAGAGATTTACTGCCACCGATATCTTCAACTCTGAGCCTGTCTGTAAATCCACCATCACTATTCCTCTTTGTTGAGCAGTCCGAGTTCCGTTTTGAAGAACAAGAACTTGGACTCGTCAAGCGGCTTCATGAATATATCTGCCACTTGCCTATCTGTGGAGACATATTGTAGATCTATGTCTCCATTCTCCACATGCTCTCGGATGAAATGATAACGAAGCTCTATGTGCTTGGTCCGGCTGTGGGAGACTGGGTTGTTGGCTATTGCTATAGCGCTGGATGAGTCGCAAAACAAAGGAATGTTCTGGAACTTCATGTTGTAGTCTTCAAATTGATTCTTGATCCATAAGAGCTGTGCACAACAGCTGCCTGCAGAGATGTATTCTGATTCAGCCGTTGAGATGGGTACACAGTTCTGCTTCTTACTGCTCCAGGAGATAAGTCTCCTTCCGAGAAATTGGCAAGTCCCGGAGGTGCTTTTCCTGTCATCTTTGCTACCTGCAAAATCTGCATCTGAGTAACCAATTAGTTCACTATCATTACTTCTTGGGTACCATAAGCCAAGATTTGGTGTGCCTTTGAGGTATCTCAAGATTCGCTTTGCAGCGATGTAGTGAGATTCCTTAGAGTTCACCTGAAATCTAGCACATACACATGTTGAGAACATTATATCTGGTCTGCTTGCAGTAAGGTAGAACAAGGACCCAATTATGCTTCTGTACTTGGTTTCATCAAAAGGTTTCCCTTTCTCGTCCTTGTCCAGAGACATAGCTGAGGCCATTGGAGTCCTCATGGAGGTTGCATTCTCCATTCCGAATTTCTTAAGCAGCTCTTTGGTGAACTTGGTCTGTGAGATGAAAATTCCATCCTCAGATTGTTTCACTTGAAGCCCTAAGAAATACTTCAGCTCTCCCATACTGCTCATTTCAAACTTCCCTTGCATAAGTTTAGAAAACTTCTTGCAGAGGTTGTTGTCTGTAGAGCCGAAAATAATGTCATCGACATAGATTTGCACTAGCAAAATCTTGCCTTTTATTTCCCTAAGAAATAATGTCTTGTCTATCTTTCCTCTCGTGAACTTGTTCTCAAGAAGAAAGGTAGACAGCGTCTCATACCAAGCTCGAGGAGCTTGTTTAAGACCATATAGTGCTTTTTGCAGTAGATAAACGTAATTAGGAAAGGTTGAATCAACAAAACCTGGCGGTTGCTCTACATACACCTCTTCCTTTATGTCACAATTTAGGAAGGCGGACTTAACGTCCATCTGATAGACGGTAAAGCCCTTAAGTGCAGCGTAGGCAAGAAATAACCTGATCGCCTCCAGTCTTGCTACTGGAGCATAAGTCTGGTCGAAGTCGATTCCTTCTTCTTGACGATATCCCTTGGCGACAAGTCTGGCTTTATTCTTTATAATTGTTCCATCTTCGTCCATCTTGTTCCGGTAGACCCATTTTGTCCCGATGACGTTTTTATGCTTGGGTCTAGGAACAAGTGTCCAGACTTTGCATCGTTTGAACTGATTCAATTCTTCTTCCATGGCTAGAATCCAGGATGCGTCGGAGTTGGCTTCCTCAAATTTCTTTGGTTCAACCTGTGAGAGAAAACTTAAGTGTAAATTCTCGTTAGTTGTACCTCGACGAGTTCTGAAGCCATCCCGAGGATCTCCTATGATTTGGTCAACAGGATGATCCTTCAAGTGTCTGAACTCTAAAGTCCTTGCATCTGGGATCTCTTCAGTCACTGGAGTGATTTCACCATTTGGAGTGATTTCATCATCTGGATCATCTACCTCTCCAATAGGGATTGGGGTGGTGATATTTATGAATTTATCACCTCCATCTTCAATAGGTTCATCCAAGCTTATCTCTTTTAACTTTGTACCTGCAGCTTCAATGAACACACTAGAGGAGTTGCTTTGCAGCAAGCTCGTCTCATCAAATACAACATGTATAGATTCTTCTACAACCAGAGTTTTTCTATTAAATATTCTATATGCCTTACTATGGCTACTATACCCTACAAAAATACCTTCAAAGCTTTTCTCACTAAACTTGGTAGTGTGATACTTGCCGTTGTTAAGTACGAAGCACTTACAGCCAAAGATTCTAAAATAGGAAATGGTCGGTTTCCTGCCTTTTAAAAGTTCGTACGCTGTCTTATCGTGGTCTTTGTTTATGAGCGCTCTATTTTGCACGTGGCATGCAGTGTTAATGGCTTCAGCCCAGAAGTATTCCGGAAGTGAGGCATCACTTAACATGGTTCTGCAGGCCTCTATGAGGGTTCTGTTCCTTCTCTCAGCCACTCCATTTTACTGTGGAGTGCGAGGAGAGGAAAACTCATGAAAGATACCTAAGCTTTCACAAAATTCTGTCATGGACCCAGATTTGAATTCTGTTCCATTGTCACTTCTAATTTTGACTACTGAACAGTTATATTCATTTTGGATTTGCCTAACAAAATTAGTAAAGATATCGAAGGTATCTGACTTATGTTTCAGAAAGAATACCCATGCAAATCGTGAGTAATCATCAACAATAACCAACGTATAATCCTTACCTCCCAAACTTCTAACTTGTAGTGGACCGAACAAGTCCATGTGCAGTAGATTAGAATCTTTGCCTATAATGCTTTTAAAATTACTCCTTGTTTGCTTGCCTTTTACACATGCAGGACAAGGTCTTTCCTTAACGCACTTGACATTCGGGGCATCACGTACTAGGTTTTTAGAGAATAATTTATTGATAGTTTTGAAATTAATATGTGCTAATCTCTTGTGTCATTGGTCACCAAGAGATGCACTATCTTTTGCCAAGAAGCATACTGGTGTAGATGAATCAATACAAATGAAATTTAAGCAAAATATGTTTCTGCTTCGAGTACCTGATAAAATCGTTTCCATATTGGTAAGGGATTTTATCAGGCACTTATCAGCATGGAATTCTACTATGTATCCTTTGTCGCATAGTTGACTTATACTTATGAGATTGTGTTCCAATCCTTCAACATAAGCTACATCCGAAAAGGATACATTACCGTTAGTAATCATACCGTAGCCTTTAGTGATTCCATGGTCTGAACCTCCAAAGATGACCTTTGGTCCGTTCAATACTGGTGAGTAGTTTTGAAGTAGGCTTCTAGTCCCGGTCATATGCCGAGAGCATCCACTGTCCAAGTACCAGATTGGCATTTTAGCGGTCATTGGACATACCTGCAATCATAATCACTTAGCCTTAGGAACCCAAACGAGTTTGGGTCCTTGGTCTCGAGTTAGAATACTCCCCCTACGAGGATTAGCCTCATGAGTGGTCATTCTCATGTTGCTAACTTGAGGAGTTGCAGCATATTTGGGATTGAACCAGCAATCGATGGCGAAGTGACCAACTCTACCACAGCACCAACAGTCAAATTTGTTGTATCTTTGCCTCATCTTCTCCTGCTTGACTACCTCGAGAGGAGGTCCAACAGGGGCAGCATTTTTAGATGTGGAGGCTCCATGATGATGGCACGTGCATGAAGTCTTTTCCATCTTCGGCTTTTCTACAACAACTTTCACTTTGGGTGCCTTCTTAATATTATGACCATGAACATAAGGTCCATAGCTCTGAAGTTGAATCTCCTCATAAGGTTCCTTGAAAACGCTCTCACCAAAGTTGCGAAGGCGAGTCCACCCTTGGTATCTTGTCTTAGGCTTCTCAAGGATAGGCCTGCTAAAGTGACCATAGGTGGATTCGTAGTCAAGATCGTTCGTAGGAAAGATGACTTTCTTGAACGCGACTGGCTCCAAGGGAGCTTTCCCTTTCTCTTCGGCAGAGGCCTTCTTGGCCGCCTTATTTCTCCTCTTGGCCTTGTTTCTCCTAGAAGATTTACTAGGAGCTCCTTTGTGGCCTAGACCGGCACCACTTGCCTTAGCTGAGAATTCAGCAATCATAGGAAGCACAGTCTTAGGCTTCGAGAAGCTTTCTACAAGCTTCTTCTCAGCCAAGAGTTGTTCTTCCAATTCCTTGATGATTTTCTCTTTAAGGTCAAGGTGCCCGAGAGCCTTGTTGTATTCTTCGATAGATTTATCGAAGTCTTCCTTGAGAGAGTCAGTCTTAGAGACTTCTTCTCTAAGGTTGCTCTCTGAAGCTTTTAGAGATTTTATCTCCCTAGCTTGAGTTTTCACGACTTGCCGACATTTGTCGTAAGCCTTGAGTAACTCCTGATATTGTATCATGAGTTCTGATTCATCCTCAGAGGGATAGCCCTCTGGTTCATTGTCATCATCAGAGTCCGAAAGAGGGGTGTGAGATTTTACCTCCCCAGTGAACTGGGGGACTTGCTCATCGTCTGTTAGAGCCATTAGCCCAAAGTAAGCTTCTTCCTCTTCTGCACTTGACTCGGATGAGTCAGAGTCACTGAGAGTTTTGCTCTTCTTAGCTAACAAACTCTTTTCTGTCCTCTTCCTGTTGTAGGACTTCTTGTCTTCTTTCTTGCCACCCTCTTTCTTCTTATGGGGGCAATCCGCAATGACGTGACCTGGCTTGTTGCAGCAATAACAAACAATATCAGTGGAATAATGTTTATTCGATTTCGAGCCATACCTGTCGTGGCTGCTTGAGCTCTTTTTCTGACGATCACCATCATTGCGTGATCTTCTATATGAGGCATCCTTGCCTTTCCATTGCTTTTTTTTGTTCAAGAATTTCTTGAACTGCCTTGAGAGTAGAGAAAACTCTCCTTCAGATAGCTCCGAGCCAGAAGAGCTTGGTTCAGATGAATCTTCATCATCAGCTTCAGGAGCTGGGGCAGGAGAGCTAGCCTTAATCTTCCTTGAGTTGTCTGCCTTCAGAGCAACAGACTTCTCTTTGGATCCGGACCTGCTCATCTCTTCTTCAGCTTTTCTAGAATTGATTTGAAGCTCATAGGACATTAGCTTTCCGAACAGATTTTGCGGGTCCGTCTCGGCTAACCTTCCGAACTCCCGAATGGCGCATACCTTGTTATCCCATTCCTTGGTTAGGGATCTTAGGAATTTGTCATTCAGTTCTCCGTTGGTGAAGACTCGGCCATAAACTCTTAGGTCGTTCACTATCTTGAAAAAGTTCTCGAACGTGTCAGCTATGGCTTCCTTGTGACCTTGCCGGAAGGCTTCATACTTTTGATTTAGAAGGGATCTCCGATCATCCCTCACTTCTTCAGTGCCTTCCATCAGAGTCACCAGGGATTGCCACATCTCCTTGGCAGATTTGCAATGGATGAGATTCTGCAGCATTGAGTCATCGACTGCACTTGCTATTATATTTTTGGCTTTCTTATCGAGGGAGACAAGTGCAATCTCGTCTTTATCCAAGTCCATCAGCTTCTTAGGAACTTGTTTGGATGAGTCTATAGTAGAGGCAACCATAGGAACATGCGGACCTTCTTCAACAATCATGAAGATCCGAGGATCCACAGCTTCCATGAAGAACCTAACTCTTTCCTTCCACATAGGAATATTATTCTTGGTGCAAATGGGAAGCTTGGCAAAATATTTAGTCTTACTCATGCTTGATATTTCTCAAAAGACAACTCGGGTAGGATCAGATCAAGGTGTTAACCTCTTAACGATCAACCTCCCCCTCTGATACCAATTGAGAGAGGAAGTTGTCTACCTAAATCACCTAGAGGGGGTGAATAGGTGAGATGTGCGTCTATTTGCGGAATAAAAAATTAAGGAACCAGCACATCACAATACCAAGCAATCACAGACGACAAAAGATTTATAGTGGTTCCCCAACCTTGGGTACGTCCACTTTCCTCCCCAATCTAGTAAACCACTAGACTTGGCTACTCCACTATCTCGGATCAAAACGATCCTACACCTCGGAACAACGTTCCTACAAAAACTCGATCCAAGCCGGATCTACACTCGGAAGATAAAACTTCCTACAAGTCTCGGAGAAAAAGCTCCTACACAATAATTTGTTTTAAAAAAAATGCAAACAATAATGATCTCAGATCTGGATCTTGACGGTCTTCTTCCTTAAGAACTTTGGCTTGATCAGAGAAGTTGAAGACGACTTGAGCGAGATCCACAAATCTGAAAAACTGAATCACCTCGATCGAGAGAGTAGATCTGGAATCTTTAAAGCGCGGCGAGATCGAGTGATTGACTTGCGTCTGGATCGCTGAAGAATTAGGGTTGCAAACAGAGATCGGAGATCGTCGATCCAGAGCTTCTTCCGTGAACGTTAATGGCGGCGGCGGCGACTTGAAGAATTAGGGTTCACGGGATTATTCTCTTTCTCTTTCTTAAAAATAATAATCTCTGAAAGAAGTAATTTTTAGTCAAATCTGAAATGACTTATTTATAGGTAGACTCCAACGGTCATAAGAGTAATTAAAGATGACACGTGGACCTATCGGATCAATTCGAGATGACCAGCGATATTGACTTAGAGAATTTCAGGAAAGATTTGAACCGACATACTCGAGTCATAGAAGATACATACTCGAGTATCAGATGGTATATACTCGAGTGGAAAAGATTGGCATACTCGAGTAAGAGAAGTTATATACTCGAGTGGAAGGGATTGGCATACTCGAGTAAGAGAAGTTATATACTCGAGTGGAAAGGATTAGCATACTCGAGTAAGAGAAGGGAAAACAACTCGAGTGATTTAGAGATCAACACTCGAGTGATTAACGAACTACTCGAGTATGAGAGCAGATACTCGAGTGAAAACACTTAGAAAAATTTCAGATGAAGTAGGAATAAATACTCGAGTATAAGAGTTGCAGATACTCGAGTGAGAGAAAAAGAACTACTCGAGTATATTAGGAGAACTACTCGAGTGAGGGGAAAATGAACTACTCGAGTATATTAAAAAACAACTACTCGAGTACAGAGTCACTAACTCGAGTATATAGGGAACTACTCGAGTATGTGGACTTAGAGTATTTCTGAGATGGGAGGAACAGAACTACTCGAGTATAAACAAAGCACTTACTCGAGTAACTGACCAACCACTCGAGTACAAGTTATCACTTACTCGAGTGAATACAGCCTACTCGAGTATGTAAACCAACTTACTCGAGTACAGACCCACTTACTCGAGTATACTAGAGAAGTACTCGAGTATGTGGACTTAGAGAAAATTCTGGATTTAAGAACAGAAGGAATTACTCGAGTATAAGATATGACCTACTCGAGTGATTGACTATCTACTCGAGTATAAACTTATCTACACGAGTATATAGAGTCTACATGAGTATGTCTAAGGATCTACTCGAGTATTAAGTCACTTACTCGAGTATATGAAGGGTACTACTCGAGTATGTGGACTTAGAAAAATTTCTTCTGAAAAACATCCTTCAATACTTGAGTCCACCATTCCAAGTGCATGTAGGAAGTGTATCCCAATAGAGAGGCTATACATGGGCCAACACTTTGGATCACACAATGAGGGATTACATTGTATGGTCCTGTGTTTGGTGACCCATTATAGACTGACATTGGTCTACACTTGGCATTAAGGACCTGCACACATACAACTTAAACACAGCATCAAATACACCTTAATTCATCTTAGTTCAAGGCCTGACCACCTACAAATCTGAGGTATTGTGGAGACAAATCCCAACAATAGACATGCTATGTGAAGCCCATATGGATAGGTTGGTCTAGATTTGTGATGTTGCATATTGCGCACCGGAGAAGACTCTGCATATTAATGTGTAGTTTGTGGAGTCAATAGGTTGTGCCTGTGAAGGGAAGTAGCAGGAAGTACTGGAATGAGGAATTCTAGGAAAAAACCCTTGTAATGCTTGTGTTGTATGCTATGAAAGACAAGTTTTCTAGCACTGCATGAACTGCAAGGTTTGGGTTGAGTTTGGGTGTAGATAGAGAGTTCTGCTGAACCTGCCAAGCGACCGCAAAGGACGCCGACATTAACTCCCCTTTTGGATTGTGAAGCCAGTCCTTGGCGGACATTATGGCTATTGTGAGTTGCGAGATCTTAAAAGGCTTCTTGCCGAACAGGAAAGGTGAAACCGACCCACTTTTTTATTTATTGCCTCGAGTACGATGTGCTTGGTGATGGCAAGGCGATTTGAGCAACAGGGGTGGTGGATATGTACCTGCGTTATGTTGACTGTAGAAGAGAGCGCCAAGGCATTGGGTTTTCGTTAGTAGCATAATAAGAGTCTTAGGCCTGCGCTCCATCAAGACTAAATGCTCAAAGGTGTTGATCCTGGTATGCCGGTGTACCCAAAATTGTGCCTGAGTGCACGGATCGTCGGGCCGTGTGGCTGACGGTTGTGATGGATTGTTTGTGCATAAGAGCACAAGATATGCTATATCTATTGATGCATTGCTCTACAAGGATGGAATTCCACTGCCTCGGGAAAGGGGTAGGATTGTAATATATTGGTCAGCTGAATGCTGACCGTTTCCTTGTTTGCCACCTTCTTGGTGGATTGTCCCTGTTCAGGTGCTGGAGAGCCAAGCGGAAAATGAAGGGATGAAGTTCGGTCTACTGATGCTGCCACAACTGCTGCTAGCCCTTGAAGGCTAAGCATAAAGTGTTGTGTTTTGTTCATGTGTGGCCGGCCTGCACGCCGATATATGCAATCCACACTGTGAAAAAAGGAACTGTAAGGCCTTAATGCCCTAACTTTGTGTATTTGGTACATTCCTTTCGGGTATATATATATGTGCAGTTTATATATAGTGGACATTCCGAATGGTTGAGTTCATTGTTTACTTTAAGCTTCCGCTAGCATGCTTTAAGTTAGGTTGCGTTTATAATTTGGTATTAACCTTTAACTTCACTGCCTGTTTGTGGCATAGAGTGTGGGGCCCCGGTCGGACCTTCTACTATATGTCATGTAACGAATGGGGTCGTTACAGGCAGAAGCCTTTTTGCCTACCTAAGCAGAAGCCTTTCTTCATGCCCTGGTAAAAGGCTCTTGAGTTACCTTCCTTGGGCAAAAAGACCCACTCAGCGAATACGGGGTTGTATACAATGAGAGTTCAGACCCTGGGGTATAGCTAACACCTACTTCTCCAAAGCCCAGACCCCTGAACATCAACAAGGAACTAAAGAAATGCCCTTAGGATACAGCATAGAGGTCCCTCCACTAACTCGGAAGATCTCAGAGCGCTTTGCCTCCTTAGCCAAGTGTTGATGTAAGGATACCTTAAAAAGCGCTACCAGATTTTAGAAAATGAGAAAGCTTGCCTTCTGAGGTACCCTGTATAACACCTCCATCCATCACATGAAATATAACAGAGGGTCTGGCTGGGACCCATGTTATATCCCATAGACAGTCGGCGGAGTTACATATTAATATCAAAGACTAAACGAATCCAAACTCAGAGCATTCTAGCGGAAGCTTTAAGGGTTAACTTTTTGAATTCAAGTATCACAGCAATGTCCACTTATAAAAACATTGGAATGTTCTTACAAAATACACAAAAAATACTATCACCAGTGATAGTCACAATCTCCCGGCGATAGTCAACATTATCCAAACTATTACAGCTTTAAGGCCTTATAATTATACTTTAATAATGTGGTTTACTGACATCGGCACGCAGGCCGGCCACACATGAAAGTAATAAAACTTTGTTTGGCCTTTGAGGGCCGGCATAGCTTCAGGGCTGCAACCCACTATTTCCCACTCGGCTCTTCAACACCTGCACAGGGACATTCCACCAGATGGTGGCAAACAAGGTAACGACCAGCTTTCGACTGACCAATTTATAACGTCCCTACCCTATACCCGGGGCAGCGGTATTCCTTCCCTTCATGCATAACATTTATATCCAGATATATCAAAAGAAGGTACAACCTAAGAACCATTCAATATATCACAAACGTTTTCCTCAATGACCAAACGTTCCGTACAATAAGGGCACATTCTCGGTGTACCGGACTTCCTGGGTCCCGCCACTTTTCAAAGGTTAATGACTTAATGGTCAACTTTGAGCATTTTAGCCTGGCCTATAACCACGTTATAGCCATGACTTAACTCCCCATGCCACCGGTATGTGCCACGTATTTTAGGTTGCTTTAACCGATCCACATAAAACGGGTACAGATCAGTCATTTATCGTTGTTCAACTCATCTCTTCATCACCGAAAACTGAACTCTCAGGTCGATCGAAAGGACGCTGGTCGGCCTCCCCTTTCCTATAAACAACACATAACTCAAGTTGTGCACAATTGCTCTCACGGCCACTAAAGTTGTGCCCCAAGCTCACAACTCACATATTATCCCCACACAGTCTTCACGAGATAGGCTACACAAGTAAAATATTATCTGGGAGTTATCACCAGTGATAATCATTATCGCCTAGCGTTAACGATAGAATTTCTTTTTTTTTTACAAAAACTTAGCCACAATTGGAATATCTGTCTAGAAAACCCTGCAATATCCTATAGTGCCAGAAAACTAGTCTTTCACATCAATCAAAGCTCATTAGGAGCTAACGCCGGCAATACTCGTTGTCGCCTGGCGATATCCAACAATTATGCAAACTGTGGTATTTTTTGGGTAGTTTCATGGAGAGCATCTCCAGTACTTCCTGCTACTCCCACTTCACAGGCATAGCCCAATAGACCCCATAAACGACCTATTTATACTTGGAGTCTTCTCCTGCACGCAAAATAAAACATCACCAATCCAGACTAACCTGTCCGGATGGGCTTCACACAACATGCATATTCTATACTACGATTTTCGGATCTATATGCAAAAATACCTGGGGATTTCACATATCAACCCAATGGAATTCCCTTTATTTTTCCACATCTTGGTGGGGGATTCCATGCCTATACAAATTGGAGTACTTATCTTATCCAAGATGGAAGATCATTACCCTCAGAACTCATTTCGGAGCTATTAGCAAGCTTTCTATCCAACTGGAAAGGTGCTCCTTGCTTTCCTCTTCACGGATCTTGCCTTAGTTCTCGATTCTAACTCTTAGATCTCCTTCACCAAGCCTTGCTAAGCTCAGCCTCAGCCTTCTTCTTCCTTAGCTCTTCTCTCTCAAGAGCTTGGATGAAAAGGAGGAGAGTGAGTGAGAAGAAGAGAAATGACTTCTCTTCTCTCAAATCCTATGCTTAAGTGGTCTCGGGATTAATCCCAGCCACAGGATCATTTCATCGAGAGAAATCAATGGCCACGACTTTAGCTGACAAGTCAAAGTTAACGCTATCGCCTGGAGATATCCGCTATCGCCTGTGCGATATCGTTAGTAGCCACTTTGACCCCAGTCAACCACCGCTCTTCGGTCGCCGTTCGGCCATTCAACACGTGTCCATCCATATGTGGCAGTATCGCCTGGCGATACCCACTATCGCCACTCTGATAGCTCACTCAACGCTTCGTCGAGTGCATTGAGAGCGTCGAGTGCGTTGAGTCTACTCAATGCTTCGTTGAGTGCTATCACTATCACCAGCGATACCCACTGTCGCCCAGCGATACCCACTTTTAAGTTTTGTTTTCCATTTTTGAGGTGTTACAAACCTCCCCCTCCTTACAAGAATTTCGTCCCGAAATTTTTTTCATCTGAAGGAAAAAAGTACAAAACTATTACAATGTTACTTTTACAAAAACAACTCGGGAAACTCACCTCGCATGATTTGCTCACACTCCCATGTCAATTCTTCATGGCCATAATTGTCCCAACAGACTTTGACTATCCCGATTATCTTGTTTTGTAGCTGGCTGATATCCGTATCATCGATCTGAATGGGTCTAACCTTCGCCGTCAGCCCACCATTGATCGATACTTGATCATCAGCCACTTCTTGCGTCGGCTCTTTTAAGGCTTTCCACAGCACTGATATGTGAAACACATCGTGCAAACGACTTAGCTCCGCCAAAAGAGCTAATCAATAGGTCGCTTCTCCAATCCGCTCAACCACTTCAAACGGACCAAGATACCTCGAGCTCAACTTTTTCAAGCGCCAAATCCTGGACATGCCTTTGAATGGCTTTATCTTTAGATATACCCAATCGCCCACCGCAAACTCCACGTTTCGGTGCTTGGCATTGTAGAACTTTGCTTGCCTATCCTGGGCTACCAATAGTCGCTTTTGTATAGTGTGTATAGTCTATTTTGCATCTTCGACCTCTTTGCTCTTAAACAATTTTGATTCGCCGGTTTCCGCCCAAGCTAAGGGAGTACGACACTTCCTACTGTATAAAGCTTCAAAGGGCGCCATCTGAATACTAGCTTGGTAGCTATTATTATAGGCAAACTCGATCATATGGAGATGGTCCTCCCACCTCTTCCCAAAATCCAAGGCGCGCATCCGGAGCATATCCTCCATTGTTCTATTGGTACTCTCGATTTGACCATCCGTCTGCAGATGAAAGGTCCTACTGGTGGATTAGCCTCCAATCAATTGAAGTAAAGCGCCCGTCTCAGTCACTGACAATACTACGGGGCACACCGTACAATCGTATTATGTTGTCCACGTATAACTTATCCAACTTTTCCACTGAATCGTCCTTCTTGTTTAGTATAAAGTACGATACCTTTGTCAATTTGTCAACGATAAACCACATGGCATCGTTACCGCTCTGCGATCTCGACATCCCGAGCATGAAGTCCACAGAGATATTATCGAACTTCCACACAGGAATTGGTAAAGACTTCAGAAAACCTCCAGGCTTCTAACATTCAGCTTTTACCAAGACATAAGTTTGGCACTTTGCCACGTAAAGAGCAATGTATTTCTTCAAACTCGGCCCCCAGAACATCTTTTTCATGTCCTTGTACATCTTTGTGCTCCCTAGGTGAATTGAGTACTTCATGAAGTGTGCTTCATACATCAATTCCTCCTATAGCTTACCCACATTTGGGACGCACAAATGATCGTCTTTTCTCAAAATACCGTCATCCAAGGAAAATTTGGAATTGACCCATCCACTGTATAGCGTTTCATACTCTCATCGAGTTCCGTTTCTCGTCGAACCCTGTCCGAAAGGTCATATTGTACCTCATTCTAGTTCAGGCACGCATTTGTAGTAGCATTCTTGTCAACACAAGAAATAACTAAGGTATCCAACTCCTGGATCAGATTCTCATCATGCATCTGCAACCAACTTTCCCTTACCGGAGTCCGCCGACTCAAGGCGTCTGCAACCACATTTCCCTTCCCGGGAGTATAGTGTATCTGGAAGGTGTAGTCCCCGAGGAACTCCATCCACCTATGATGTCGCATGTTTAGATCCTTCTGATCTATTAAGTACTTAAGACTCTTATGGTCCGTGAAGATATCAACTTTCACGCCATATAAGTAGTGCTACCACAGCTTAGGTGCAAAATTCACAGCCGCTAACTCCAAGTCATGGACTGGATAATTTCACTTGTGTACTTTCAACTAGCATAAGACATAATCAATAACCTTTCTAAACTGAAGAAGAAAGCAACCTAAGCCGCTCCCTAAAGCATCACTATAAATCTCATAGCCATCCGTACCACGTGGCGAACTCAAAATAGGCGTCGTGGTCAAACGACTCTTTAACTCCACAAAAGCTCGCGCACACTCAGGCGTCCAAACGAACTTCTGATCTTTCCTCATCAGCATAGTGAGAGGTAAGTCAATCCGTGAAAAGTTCTTGACGAAGTGACTATAGTAGCCAGCAAGTCCAAGGAAGCATCTGACTTCTTCTACAGTAGACAACACAGGTCATTCCCGTATCGCAACTATCTTCGCCAAATCCACCGCAATACCTTCTCCACTAACAACATGGCTAATAAAAGCCATTGACGACATACAAAACTCGCACTTTGAGAACTTGTTGTAGAGCTTATTTTTCCTCACGGTGTGCAAAACCATTCGGAATTTATTTGCATGATCTTCTTTAGACTGAGAGTACACTAATATGTCATCAATAAAGACGATCACAAATAGGTCCAAGTACTCTCTATAGGTTCGATGCATCAAGTCCAAGAATACTGATGACGCATTTGTTAACTCAAACGAACTTACAGTGAACTCATAATGACAGTAGCGTGTTCCATATGACGACTTGGGAATATCACGTGCTTCGAGTATACAGTTGACCCAACTAGCTGATCAAACAAGTCATCATTCCGTGGAATCAAATACTTGTTTTTATCTATCAGCTTGTTCAGCTCTCGATAGTAAATGTGTGGACGCAAGCTTTCGTCATTCCTCTTTTCAAAGAGGATCGTTGCACTCCAAGGTGACACACTTAAACATAAATAGCCTTACTCTAGCAATTTTTACAGTTGAACAAGCAATTCCTCCATCTCCTTTGGCGCTACTCGATACGGTGAGTGAGCCACAGATTTCACATCTGGCACCAACTTAATAGCGAAGTCACTCTCTTGCAGGGATGTGACCTAGGGAGATCATTAGGAAACACATATACATAATCCCACACAATAGAAACGTCACTCAAACTAGGATTCAGCTCAACATCCTCTATTAACAAGAAGAATCACTTTGCGCCCTACCGAACAGCCTTGACTACTTGGAGAGCTAACATTACTACCTTGCCCAATCTTCGCATACAAGCGAACCTAGTCTCTTGTTCGGTGTTCTGTCCAAGTGTGACTTCCTTATAGTTACAATCTATACAGGAACGCTCCTTCGAGAGCTAGTTCATACCCATGATCACATCAAACATAACTATTGTCAGCACAGATGCTTCCAAACCAATGACATGACTACCACATATTAACACAAACTTCTACTCATTTTCAACTTTAATTCTTAAGGCAATGTCATTCCAATCTCATGTACGATAACAGCATAAGCACAAAGGGAATACATTATACCCAATCAAAAGACTTCTTGATTAGTCACCACCAAAGGTTTGTACATGCAAAATATGCACTGTTTCAAAAAATAGAACTCAGAGTTCACTACTATAGCAATTTATTTAAGTACACTTAAACTTGCACCAATGTTTGGAATCCCATTAACTTTGGACCTATCAACAGAAAACGGAGTTCATGGCGCAAACCATCATAAAACCTATTTATCATAGTATCATCGGTTTAAAATATAAACTCTGCATATTAACTCAGCACAACAAATTCATGTAAGTACTCTTCGACCATGTGCGTTCCTTGCATGAAACACATATTCAACGGCTGAGTCGATGCTCTTCGGTTTGCAATCTGATCCAATAAACCAATCGACATTAACGCCACCAGAGGAACAAGGGGATGCACCTGCCTTTCAGGTTGGGCATTGACCATTATAAAGACCACCTCAGCTAACATCTGAACCGTTTCTGTAGAAGGAGGAGGTAATGGCACCTTGGTTGTTGCTTAACTCTCCACCAAGCATTGGGGCACATACTGTCCCACACCCATTCTAGCCGCCTATAAACGTGAAACACACAATTAAGCAACTAAGCATATTGCAAAAAGAAATAACAAGAACGCGTAAGTTCCTCAAACATGTGTATTTTCATTCCTAAGTGGACATTCTTGAGTTCATTTATGTTATAACGGTAAGCACATACACGTGTTCACCACCCCGCAAAAGAATTTGACCACAAATTCGGATGAGGAAGACAAAGACAAGCTGATACCAAATTGCAACACCTCTATCTGTAACATGAAATATAACAGATGGTCCAGTCGGGGCCCCACGCCATATCCCACAGAGAGTCGGAGGAGTTACATGTTAATATCAAATACTAAATAAATCCTAACTAAGAGCATTCTAGCGGAAGTTTTAAGGGTTAACTTTTTGAACTCAAGTATCATAACAATGTCCACTTATAAAAACATTGGAATGTTCTTACACAATACACAAAAGATACTATCGCCAGGGATAGTCACAATCTCCCGGCGACAGTCAACATTATACAAATTGTTACAGCCTTAAGGGACATATAATTATACTTTAGCAATGTGGTTTATTGACCTCGGCACGCAGGCCGACCACACATGAAAGTAATAAAACTTTGCTTGGCCTTCGGGAGACGGCATAGCTTCAGGACTGCAACCCGTTATTTCCCACTCGGCTCTCAAGAATCTGTACAGGGACATTCCACCAAATGGTGGCAAACAAGGCAATGGTTAGCTTTTGACTGACCAATTTATAACGACCCAATCTCATACCAGGGACAATGGTATTCCTTCCCCGCAAGCATAACATTTATATCCAGATATATCACAAGATGGTACAACTTAAGCAACATTCAATATCACAAACGTTTGCCTCAACAGCCAAACGTTCCGTGCACTCAGGGCACATTCTCGGTGTACCGGACTTCCCGAGTCCCACCACCATTCAGAGGTTAATGGTCAACTTTGAGCATTTTAGCCTGGCATATAACCATATCACAGCCATGACTTAACTCCCCATGCCACCGATAAGTGCCACGTACTTTTGGTCGCTATAACCGGTCCATATAGAGCGGATACAGATCATCCATTTCCCGTTGCTCAACTCGCCTTGTCATCGCCGAAAACCGAACTCTGAAGTCGATCGATAGGATGCGGGTCGGCCTCCCCTTTCCCGTAAATAACATATAACTCAAGTTATGCCCAATGTCTCTCATGGCAACTAAAGTTGGGCCCCAGGCTCACAGTTCACATATTAGCCCCACACGGTCTTTACGAGACATACTACACAAGTAAATTGTTATCTGGGAGCTATTGCAAGCGATAGTCACTATCGTCTGATGTTAACGATAAAATTTCTCTTTTTGCTCCCATACTCAGCCACAATTTGAACATCTACCCAGAAAACCCTAAAGTATCCTACAGTGCAAGAAAACTGGTCTCTCACATCAATCATAGCTCATCGGGAACAATCACCGGCGATACTTGCTGTCGCCTGGCAATATCCAATAGTTATGTAAACTATGGTATTTTTTGGATAGTTTCCTTAAGAGAATCTCCAGTACTTCCTACTACTCCCACTTCACAGGCATAGCCCAGTAGACCCCATAAACGACCTGTTTATACACGGAGTCTTCTCCGGCATAAAAAATAAAACATCACAAATCCAGACCAACCTGTCCGGGTGGGCTTGACACAACATGCCTATTCTATACTGCAATTTCCAGATCTATATGCAAAACTACCCGGGGATTTCACGTATCAACCTAATGTAATTCCCTTTACTTTTCCACCTCTTGGGGGGATTTCATGCCTATGCCAAAAGGAGGACTTCACTTGTCCAAAAGGACGATTATTACCCTCAGAACTCGTTTCGGAGCCATTAGCAAGCATTCTATCCGGCTGGAAAGGAGCGCCTCGCTTTCCTCTTCACAGATCTTGCCTTCGTTCTCGATAATGACTCCTAGATCTCCTTCACCAAGCCTTATTAAGCTCAGCCTCAGCCTTCTTCTTCCTTAGCTCTCTTCTCTCAAGAGCTTGGATGAAAAGGAGGAGAGAGAGTTAGAAGAAGAGAAATCACTTCTCTTCTCTCCACTCCTCTTCTTAAGTGGTCTCAGGATTAATCCTAGGCACAAGATCATTTCATCCAGAGAAAGCAATGGCCACGAATTTAGCTAACAAGTCAAAGTTAATGTTATTGCTGGCAATATCAGCTATTGCCTAGGCGATATCGTCAGTAGCCGCTTTGACCCCAGTCAACCACCGCTCTTCGGCCACCATCCGGCCATCCGACACGTGTCCAGCCATATGTGGCAGTATTGCCCGGCGATACCCACTATCGCCACTCTGATAGCTCACTCAACGCTTCGTCGAGTGTGTTGAGAGCGTCGAGTGCGTTGAGAGCATCGAGTTCGTTGAGTCTACTCAACGCTTCGTTGAGTGCTATTGCTATCGCCAGTGATATCCACTGTCTCCCAGCGATAGCAACTTTTAAGTTCTATTTTCAAATTTTCGAATGTTACATCCCGTGGGTCTATTTATAGAATCCAGAAATTTGGTCTGACAACAGCGTAGCTCCGCTATTCCGAAAGAATATATGCACCCCAAAGTGGTCTACCAACAACCAAACTCCTATTTTTTGAGGAGCTAAATGCAGACCTTTAGGGGAAGCCAGGTAAATTTACCTCTAGACCATATCGAGCAAGAGGCTTCCCGCATACCTAGGCGAAAGCCCTTCCGCCTACCCTAGCAAATGGCTTTTCAATTACCTGGTCGAATGTGGGTCTGCCCGCCAAAGGAAATCAGTCTAAGAACTTATGCGTTGAGTACATAAGGATCATTCAATTCCTTAACTCAAAAAGCGACGAGAGCGTCGAGTGAAGGGTGATCACTCGGTGCCAAGAACCAAAGAGCGCGGAGAGCGTCGAGTGAAGGGTGATCATTCGACGCCTAAAACCAAAGCGTTTTAGCAACTCCAGGGGCTTTCCGCCTATACAGAAAGAAGCCTTTTTGCCTACCTAAGCGGAAGCCTTTCCGCCTGCCCTAGCAAAAGGCTCTTGAGTTACCTGCCCTAGGGGAAAAGACCCACTCAACGAATACAAGGTTGTACACAATTCCCGCTCATTGCGAGCGAGTCCTACACTCGGAAAGAAAAGTATAACCCCTAATATTTGGTGAGTGCTTGCTGACCTGGAAGGGAATCTTTTGCGGGTCACTCTTAGGCCCTATATATATAGGCCATGACATGTATCCAATACATCATTCATCCTGCTACCTCTTATCGCTTGAGCTCTCATATTTCTTCGAAGATGTATGCCAAACGAGCTAATAAACCACACTCATAAGAGGTCTAGGACCGCCTCACCGCTGTTCAGGCGAGAGCTCTCGCCGACTGCCCTGGGTTCTCCCCTGGCTTATAGGAAAGAGGCTAGCAGACTCGGCTTATCGGCAGAATAAGGCCAAGTCGGTTCGACGAGATCATTCTAAGAATGAGCTCGCCTCGCTGACCCCAACCCCTATCCGCGAGGAGCCCACTCTTTCGCTAGAGGTTCATTTCTTGCCCCGCCTTTTGGTGCTAACCCCAAAAGAGGGATTTTCGTATTGATATACTACCTCTCTTGTAGGAGACGGTTTCGAAAGTCATCGTTGATGCTTCTCTGGCAAATACCGAGTCCACCCGGCTTCCCGCAAAAACCTTACAGTCATTCTCAAAGGCTGCCCCTCCAATTACTCGGGATGGGCCTGTAATCTCTCCTGGTAAATTTCTTGCCTGGCTTTCGCTTTAACTGGCTTGTTTTTCTTCTTTCTCTTATATAGCTTTTCGCTGTACCTACTTTCGAAACCTTGGGTATCGTCAGCCCGAGGCCCAGGACTCCATCCGCCAAGGACCCTATCGACCCAGCGACCGGCCTTCCCCACTCGTCCAGGAGATCTACTGACAAGTCTCCTGTTCTTGCGCTTGATTATTGCCCACCCGGCGGGAAGGACACTGTCCTCTCGCCTATGGACAAGACTCATTCGTCGGGGCAATCATCCTTCCCCCTAGGTAGGGTAAAACTGCACGGCCCACTCCTTGGGAAACCTTTCGAATGGAAACCTGGATCTTCCCACCAGCAATCAGGTAAACACTACCCCTTCTCTCCCCTTGATTACTCCTCCCTCCCCTAAATTGTCCCTGACACAGCCACTACACCAGATCATCGGGAGACTACAGAGGAGCCCGACGCAGATGAGGAGGTGATCTCGCCAACGCCTTCGCCCAACGAGATGGTGAGCTTCCTTGAAGCCTATGGAGATGCCGAGAAGTAAAGGGAGAGAATAGATGAAGTCCTGTCGAAGCTCATTTGGATGCGGCGAGAGGATTCCTTGCGGGAAACTATCCTCCTGACAGTAATTGAGCGATATCTATGTGTGATCGAGCAGTATTATATGCACCTTCTTGGAGACGGAGCTCCTGGGAGGCGGATGTAGGGAGACTTCTCCCAGAATGCACATTGCACAGGCTCGGGACCAACTACGCCAGGTCCACTAGGATCTTAGCGCCATGATAGCCTATCACTATCTGCGAGTGCCCCCAAAGACAGGGAGGCGAGGTCGGGGTTGCTGGTGGTGGGAGAAATATTGAGCCCCACTTGTTCTCGCCCCTTCTTACCCCAACATACCGACCTACAATTTTCTCCATGTACCCCTTTTTGCGCTTATGGAATAAACAATGAACATATATTTTATTATGGCTCTCGCCTAGCGAAAGGCCTATTGTATCTGACCTTTCATTTTTCACGTCATTCTTATTATCTTATCGAATGCCTAGCTCTCGCACCATGTTTACTTTTTATACTTTTCATTGCTTCGCTCTTACCCGTGATCCCTCCTAGAGGCTCTCACCATCTATAGGTACAGGAAGCGTCTGCGGGGCAGGGAGGGATACGAAGCGTCGAAATATCAAAGTTGCTATCCGCACTTTCGCCATTAGGAAACCTCTCATGATTACGGTATTTTTCTATAAATAGGTCGGCTTACCAACCACAATTACTTCCATTTGATTCTGAACCTTCGTATTCCTCCTTCCTCGCTCTCTCCACTTCTGCAACCTCAAGCCTCTCTCCTACGATTCTCCTCTCCCTTTCCGCCATTTTATAAAATGCTACGTGAGACCGAGGGCCACACCAAGTGCGCGATGAACTTCATCGAGCATGACTTCCCCCATATCGTTTAACCGAGGCGGAGTATGCTTCTGTAGTCTCGAACTATATTTCTCCTGTGTTCATCGCGCGCAACCCCGGGAGTGAAGACATGGTCAACTTCATGCCAGAAGGGGAGCTTTCCATCCTGCTGGAGCACTTTGAGTTAGGGTTCCGCCTCCTCCTCTGGCTGGAAGTGCGCCAGGCCGTCCGATATTATGGTATGGTCCCGACCCAATTTAATCTAACTTCGTTCCGCTTCTAGTGGCTTTCGCCTGTTATATGTGCGCGGGAAGGATTGAGTTCAATCTCTCCATCTTCCAGAAACTATTCAACTTCCGAGCCAAAAGCGGGATCGTCTTCTTCTCGGGGTTGACGAACAAGACCAGCGGTCTCGCCAACAAGAATCACAATTGGCCTCAGAAGTTCGTTTTCATATCCGGGAACTTTGGCAACATTCCCCTCTCGCCGATCCACTACGATGAGGTGACTTACAAGCCTCCGACACTTAGGGGACACGAGATAGACATCCTCACCATCTTTGGGACCAAGAAATTCGATGTCATGTTCTTGCGAAGGGATCTCGACTCTCTTCCACCGGTTCCCGCCGACAAATGTACCATTCCTCCTTATCCCTTTAATTTCTCGCTTCGAACTATAAGGCTTACTTTTATAACTTTCATAGGTGAGCGGGAGATCCCCCTCTACCAACCTTTCGACAAGACAAGGGGTTCCGCTGTCACCCTTGCTCTAGCCAAGTCTACAACCCTAGCTTGCCGGAATTAGCCGGGCTCTTCCTCCCAGCCGGGCGCTCGAAAGCGGAATGCTTGACGCTCCTCCTTCAGACCCTTCAATGAATTCAAAACCATCCGCGACGGACAAGGATAAATCCGTTGCCGAAAGCCTAGCCGAAGCCCCATTTGTCGCGAATGAATCAGATGTTGCCGCATAGGTTGTCATTGCCTCAAAGAAAGTTCCCGCGAAACCGGTGCTGAGAGGGCATCAGAATTTTGGCCTTGACGGGAAGCACCTGGAATAAGAGGGCCAACCCCTTCTTCAGTGGGACCTAGAGGCTAACCGGGTCTCCATCTCCTCTTTCCTTCCCTCATGGATGGAGCAGGACACAAGCAACGATGAAGCCTTCGCGCTCGGCTTCGGGCTTTACAGCTGGGTGGATACAAGCAAGTACGGCCAAGAATCCACCAGGGCTCTTGCCCATGAAGCTGTTTGAGCCCAGCTGCACGCGTTTGAGCTTACGCATATGTCTACGTGTCGCAGCCTCAGTATTGAGCGCAACTTGGGCGAGGTGCTCAAGTCGCGGGATCTCGCTACTGCCGAGGTGGTCATCCTGAAGGCCGATCTGGCAGACTCCTAGAAACTTCTCTCTCTCTGCCTGACGACTAAGGTACGTAAAACTTTAAAGGCCTCCCGCCTCATCGCTATTTCATGCTACTTAGATATAAAATAATTTCCTCATAGGATTCTGCTTAGGTCCAACTATCGCGTGTACAGGAGGCTGTTCTTAGGTGTGTGATCATGCTGCTGAAAGCCAATCTTAAACGAGCACAAGAGGCCAAGGCACCAGTTCCGCCTCCGCTGAATGAGAAGGTCAAGCGTCATCAATATTCTAATTATGACAGAGAAGTAATGATGTAGGAGAATGCACATGCGGAGGTCAAGTGTGTGATCAAGGTATTGCGAGTGTCTGAGTTTTTGAATGAGCGAGGCAAGACGCTCATGCCACGTGGGATTCTGCCTTGGCTGTTTGTACCCATCGCTAAGCCAGTGGGAGAGGATGACTCCTCGGGCGAAGATGACGAAGTAATCTTCGGCGAGAGCGACGGGTCTACTGGCGAGACGTCCAGCGAAACGTCCAGTGAGAAGCCCGATGACTCATCCTGAAGACTTTTTACCTGCTCTTTTAACTTGTAATTTTAATTTTCTTTAAGCTTTCTTGTAAGGGGCGAGAGCCCTAAAAATGTGTAATATTTTGGGATATAAGTAAAGTTGAGTTTTCTTTTGTTTTTCCCGAAATGCCCTTTTATCGTTAATTTTCACTTCTCACTTATTGTCATTCGCAAATGCTTCCGCACATTTGCTCAAACCTTAGGCTCTTAGGTGGCGACCGCATGGAACCCTTACTTACTGAGTGGATTTTACCGAAAGGATCTTGCCGAAATGCTATTGTCTGAGGCCCTCACTTTTTTGCTTCATATCAATCGTGTGTGTTTTCGCGCTTTCGCATACGCCCTAGGCTCTTAAGCGATGACCGCAGTCCGTTCGCTAAATAAGTTAATTAGGTAAACTTCTCCAAGAAGGGTATGCCGAGAGGGACCTGCCAAAGATACACACCGAGAATCCCTTACCGAGAGAAAGGTGTCGAGATTGGTCTGGATTACCTTATCCTTACTTAAGATAGGTGTTAGCTGTTTGAAAACCAATCGACGAGACTCTTCGTAATGCTTATCATGAGTCTGACAGCCCCATCAGCTAGGTGAGAGCCTGATAGCAGGAGCGGATCCAGATCGAATTATTCCAAGCACTTTGTGTCTTTCCACCGAGCAAGCCTTCAGATCTAGTTGCTAGTGAGAGCTTGGATAGCGTGTCTACTTGGGGCCATCAAAACCACAAACTTTTTACCTTACCCCCTAAGCGAGCCTGCGACCCTGCAAGATAGTGAGAGCCTAGACAGTGAGTCTACTCGGAGCCGAGTGCGCCTTACAGCCTTGCCAGCTGATGGCAGCCTTGTCAGCGAGATCTACTTTGGGTCGTTCAAACCACAAACTTTTTACCTTACCCCCCAAGCAATCCTACGACCCTGCCAGCTAGTGAGAGCCTGGACAGCGGGTCTACTTGGGGCTGAGTGTGCCTTCCAGCCTGTTGAAGTTTGAGTCCGAGTGGTCTGGCGGTTTATCTCAGACAACTTGGAGACCGGGCGGTCTGGAGGTCACCTACATCTACTTGTTGACTTAGAGACCCGGTGGTTTGGCGGTCACCTACAGCGACTTGCTCTCTTCCTTCTGGTGTTGTCGAGCGGTTAGAGCGGTTAGCCCATTTGTCTAACTGTACGGCTTGATCGATCTCTTAATTTCTAGCCACACATCTCTGTAATTTTTTAGTCCCACATTATTTATTTGTACACTCTCCTCTCTCCTCCATTCTATAAAAGGGAGGTCATACCTTTGTAAATGATATCTTTTTTGGATAATAAAATTTCTATTATTCCAATTTTCAGTTTATTCTTGTCTGTTCGTACATGGTATCAGAGGACTCGATCTTTTCCACCTGATTCAGTGCCTTCTTCTGACCGTGCGGTTTGCCCTTCTTCGTGCAATCTGTTCGCACGGCTTCTCTTCTCTCCAGCTCTCTGTCACTGCCCTTTGTGTGCGTGACTTCTCTTTTCTTCTATCCGCGACCTGTTTTCGCGAATTTCTCGGCTTCTTTTCTCCCCACAAATTCCTTCAAGTTCGTGCGGTCCTCTCTATCTCCTGTTCGCGCGGGCTTCTCTCTAGTCATGCGACTTCTTTCCCTCTTCTTTGCTCTGCTTCTTGGTCATGGCCTTCCAATCCGCTGGTGTGTTGTCACCGTGACCATTGCATAATCTTTCCTTTGTCCATTGCGATCTTCCAAGCCGCACGACTTGCTTTCTGTTCGTGCGGCGAGCTTCTTCTTGCGCGACTTCTTTCCTGTTCTTTGTCCGTTGTGGCCTTCCTAGCCGCTCTTCCTGCTCTCTGTTCACGCGGCTTGCAGCTTGTTCTCTTCAGTCCGTTGCGGTCTCTTCCTCTTGTCGCGGACTTCTTCTTTTTCGCGCGGATTATCATTACTTCTATCCGCGCGACTTCTCTTTAACTCGCGCGGCCTCCTGTGTTTCCTTCTTCCCTATGGCCAATTCTGATATCTCCGCCCCCGTTATCTCTACCTCCACCACTCATGGGGCCCATCCTTCTCCTCCTTCTACTCCTTCCGGCAACCTTGGCATGGTTTCTAAACTAGTTGGTTCCAACAATCTATATTAGAGCATTTCATTCACCTTTCTTCTCTGTTCTCGGCGCAAACGTCATCACCTCACCGATGACCCTCTCCTCCTGAGTCTGCTCAATTTGATGACTGGGGTTCAAGTGATGCGCTAGTCTGCACTTGGCTAGCCAACAACATCTCTGATGAATGCCTTCCTGTCATCAGTCATGATGAGACGGTCAAGGCCGCATGGCTTCACCTCGCTGCTCTCTACTCGAAGGGGGCCTAGACGTCCTGCATTTATACTCTCTATGCAGACCTTTTCACCCGCCATTCCATGTCTCCTACTGCGGCTTATCAGCAGTTCAGGCTCTTGGCGCCGAGATCCTCCATAATCGCCCATTCTCCGCGGACTTGGCCGAGCAGCACAAGCACTTCCATGCCACCGCGGCTTGCATCGCCACTGTTACTTCGCTGCTCCAGCGTCCTCTGTTGTCCTACCCCCTCTATAGGACTCCTATGCTCACCAGGATCAGCGGGGTGGCACTAGTGGCCACAGCCATTCAGGCGGGCACAGTTCGTCTAGGTTCCTTTACTCTCATTGTGGTCGTACCGGCCATTCTATTGACCGCTGCTGGCAGAAACATCCTCATCTTCGCCCCTCTAGTGATGCATCTTCCTCCACCTCTACCTACTCTCGGCCATCTGCCTCTGTGGCCATGACTTCAAGTAGTGCTCACGTCATCACCCAAGGTAAATAGTTGATTTACTTTGGTGCTACAAATCACATGATCGGCGATCCTCAATGCTTCTCTCTCCTAGAAACGTATGATCGGTTGCCCCCCCGATTCTTGTTATGGATGGTTCACCTTCCCAGTTCATGGGACGGGCGTGGTTCAAGTCACTCCGTTGCTGTGCTTGGCGAATACCCTCTATGTCCCGAAGTTCCCTTGCAATTTATTATCCGTTACTACTTTATGCAAGCAACTTCAGTGCTTTGTCTTATTCACTCCGACTTATTGTTATTTCCAGGATCCGGGAACCGGACGGACGATTTCTACTGGGACCGAGAGTAGCATCCTCTACTTCCTCGACAACATTTCCGCTCTGTCTGCCTTCTCCACATCTTCTACAGATGCTCTTCAATGGCATCTTCGCCTTGGACATCCTCCTCCTCGGATTCTTCGTCAGCTTCTGCCCCACTTACCTCAGACCAGTCCTCCGCTCAACTGTGATGTGTGTCAGCTTGGCAAACATCACCGCTCCTCCTTCCTGCTGAAGCAAGGTCGTGGCTCTTCTCGCCCGTTTGATCTCATTCATTCTGATGTCTGAGGTCCTGCTCCTATCCTCACCGTTGGCCGGGGTTGTTCTTACTTTGTAATGTTTATTGATGATTTTTCTAGATGTACCTGGGTGTATCTATTAAAAGATCGCTCTGAACTCTTTTCTGTATGGCAATCCTTTTATTATATGATTAAAGTTCAGTTTGATATTTTTATTAAAGTCTTTTGCTCTGATAATGCTAAGGAATATCTTAGTCATGAGTTTTCCTCTTTTTATTTGCAGCATGGTCTTGTTCATCAGACCAGTTGTGTTTACACCTCCCAGCAAAATGGGGTGGCAGAGCATAAAAACCATCACCTCCTCGATGTCGCTCGCACTCTCATGATGCAGATGCAGGTGCCTCACTCTTACTGGGGCTATATTGTTCTCCTTGCCTACTATCTCATCAATCGCATTCTCTCTACGGTTCTCCACGGCAAGACCCCCTTCTCCTTTCTCTAACCGGGCAAGGAACCATTTCCTCTCCCTCTTCGTATCTTTGGGTGCACGGCTTTTGTGCATGCTCCTTCTGCTACCCGTGACAAGCTTTTCCCCCCGTTCCACCAAGTGTGTCTTTCTGGGTTACTCTACCACTCAGAAAGGCTATATTTGCTTTGACCATGTTTTGCGCAAACAGTTTATCTCCGCAGACGCAAGCTTCTTCGAGAATGCGTCCTACTTCTCTCTTGAATCCTCTCTTCCCCTTGATGTCTCTGATTCTCCACCGTCTTCCTCCATTCCTTCCACGCCTATCAACGTCTCTCCTCCTACATCATCTCCTCCATCTCCTCCTCTCTCCATTCTATATCCTCCCCTTCTCCCTCTTCTCCGCAGCCGTCTCTCTCTAGTCTGGGGCCAGCGTTCTCCTCCACAGATGCTCCGGTCACTGAGGAACGCGTCAACCTGGATCTTCCCATTGCTCTTTGCAAAGGGGTGTGGGCGTGTACCCAACACCCGCTTGCCGTGGTTGTTTCCTATGATCGGCTTACTCCTTCTTGCAGGTGTTTTGCTTTGGTTATCTCGGCTACTGCCACTCCCCGCACCTACCAGGAGGCTCTTGCTATTCCTCATTGGAAATCTGTAATGAATGAGGAGATTACCATTCTTACTAAAAGGGGTACCTAGACCCTTGTTCCTCCACAAGTGGGTACTGATGTGGTTGGCTGTCGCTGGGTGTTTGTTGTGAAGTTTCGCCCAGATGGCACTGTGGATCGCTACAAGGCCCAGCTGGTGGCCAAAAGCTTTACACAAACTTATGGGGTTGATTACTTTGATACCTTCTCTCCGGTCGCTCGCCTCAGCACCATCCGGGTTCTTCTCTCTGTGGCCGTCAATAGGGATTGGGCTATTTCCTAGCTTGATGTCAAGAATGCCTTTCTCTATGGGGATCTTTAGGAGGATGTCTATATGGAGCAACCTCCTGGGTGTGTTTCTCAGGGGGAGACCCGAGTATGTCGGTTGAAGAATGCCATCTATGGCCTAAAACAGAGCCCTCGGATGTGGTTCGACAAGTTTAGTGGCATTGTTGCTATCATCAGCTTTGCAAGGAGTTCAACCGATCACTCCTTGTTTATTCGCAAAACCGCCTCAGGACTGGTGGTTTTGGCTGTGTATGTGGATGATATTCTTCTTACTGGCGATGACCAGGCTGGGGTGGACTTGACAAAGAAACACCTCCGTCAACAACTGGTCACGAAGGATATAGGCTCCCCGAAATACTTTTTGGGGATAGAAATCTCTCAAGAGCCCGACTCATTGGTTCTCTCCCAACGAAAGTATGCTCTTGATCTTCTATAAGAGGCAGGATTGAATGGTGACAAACCGGCTCGGTGTCCCATGGCTACTGGAGAAGACAAAACATGGACAGATGACTCGCCTCTTCTATCCGATGTCACGAGGTACAGACGTCTGGTGGGCAAACTCATTTATCTCACAGTGACCAGACCCGACATCTCCTATGTTGTAGGCAAGGTTAGTCAGTTCACTCAAGCTCATAGGGAATGCCATCTTCAGTGTGCCTTGAGGATATTAGAGTATGTCAAAGCAGCACAAAGAAAAGGGCTACTCTTTCAGAAGAATGGTCATCTGTGAGGTTGAAGCCTACTCAGATTCAAGCTATGCGGATGACAAAGGAGATCGCAAATCTACATCAGGCTTTTGCACATTTGTTTGAGGAAATCTAGTGAGCTGGAAGAGCAAGAAACAGTCTGTTGTCTCCAGATCTAGTGCAGAAGTCGAATATCGGAGTATGGCGTCAACCACCTGTGAGTTAAAATGGTTAAGTGCTCTCATGCTTGACTTAGTAGAGGTCTACGACTATCCTCTTCCTATGTTCTATGACAACAAGGCCGGTATATACATATCAAAAAATCCAGACTTCCATGAGAGAACGAAATATATCGAAGTCTACTGCCATTTTATTCGGGAAGAGGTCTTGAAGAAACACATTTGTACTCTGTTCGTAACCTCCGAAAAAGAGTTGGTTGATATCTTCACCAAGCCGGTTTCTACTTCCTTCTTCCACATTTGTGACAAGCTGGGCATGATTGATATTTATGCTCTAGCTTGAGGGGAAGAGTGTTGAAGTATGAGTCCGAGCGGTCTGGCAGTTTATCTCAGACGACTTGGAGACCGAGCGGTCTGGCGGTCACCTACAGCGACTTGCCGACTTGGAGACTGGGCGGTCTGGCGGTCACCTACAACGACTTACTCTCTTCCTTCTAGTGTTGCCGAATGGTTAGAGCGGTTAGCCCATTTGTCTAATTGTGCGGCTTGATCGATCTCTTTATTTCTAGCTGCACAGCTCTGTAATTTTTTAGTCCCACATTGTTTATTTGTAAACACTCCTCCATTCTATAAAAGGGAGGTCATACCTTTGTAAATGATATCTTTTTGGGATAATAAAATTTCTGTTATTCCAATTTTTAGTTTATTATTGTCTGTTCGCACACAGCCCTGCCAGATGATGGGAGCCTGGTCAGCGGGATCTTCTCGGGGTCGTTCAAACCACAAACTTTTTACCTTACCACCAAAGTAAGCCTACGACCTTGCCAGGTTGTGAGAGCCTAGACAGCGGGTCTACTCGGGGCTGAGTGTGCCTTCTAACCATGCTAGCTGATGGGAGCCTCGTCAGCAGGGTCTACTCAGGGTCATTCAAACCACAACTTTTATGCAAACTTCAAGAGAAACAAACCTGAAATAATTTAATGAATTCATTATAATTGGATGTACAATCTTACCCCAACTATGGGTGGAAATGCTTCAGGTCGTCGCCAATCCAAGTGTTTCCCATGGACACCCATTCCACATCCTGGAGGTGGTATCCTCTCGACCCTAGGGCCTTTTCAACTATGTAGGTGTTGAAAATTTGTAAATAGCGGAAAACGGGAACCAGGCGCAGGAACACTCCAACCATAAACTGAGCTTAATAAACTAGAGACAACTGAAGGCAATAACAAAGTCTTGTAATATAACCAATCTTCTTTACAAGGCAAGACATACATGGCGAGACATGATTCGCCAATGTACAAAGGGAAAGTAAGCAAGCAAATACAAGCCGGGCAGACAGCCTTAGAGACCGCCGAGTCCGCGGAGACCGCCAAGCCGCTGCTGCACCGAACTATGCTATAGAGTCCGCGTAAACCGCGGACAAACCGTTATTGTGTTGAATGCCTTGTCCACTCTCTGCAAGCAACCTAACCATAGAGGCTGCCTAGCTGCTAGAGTCCGCGAACAAGAGCTACTGCCGAATTGAAGAACAGACTGTCGAGACCGGCAAACAGATTATTGAACTGGGAAAGCTGAAGGAGTGAAGACTGACAGGCCGCAACTACGACATACTGCAAACCGCTATTTGTTAACCGCAAGCTCCACTGATTCCTGACTGCAGTCATAACCAAAAACCTGGCTTCTCAGTGCTAGCCGCACAACCTACAAACAGCAAACTGATTAACCTTCTCAAACCGCACGGAGAGAGAATCTGAGGCCGCAACAATTAACCCAAGTCCAACTTACTGTTCATTCAGTTAATTATGATGTGTCAGGGGGGGTCCCATTTATAGGCATGAAGAGGAGTGTGGTCACATCCCTAGTGGATAGAAACACCACCCCAGCTCACAGCTAGCACCAAGTAGTCTGCCCAGTCTTCATGGACAAGGTCGGACACCGCACCAGTCCGCAATAAGCAATGCCCACAACCAAAGACACAAGTTGTTTGGTCAACCAGCGGATATTGTGGACTCTGCGATCAAACTGGACTTGTCACAGATCGTGACCAAGTCCAACAACCAATGTACCTCTAGCGCGAGCTCCGTGGACACGAACAATTGTCCATCCAGACCGCCAACTCCAAGACAGATCACCTAACTGCAAACTCCGTGGTTACCTCCTAACCGTACCACAAGAGATCAAGGGAGAAAGCTAAAGTCGATCTCAACAGCAGTCCGCAACATGCAGACTCCGCGAACTCAGAGTGAGTCCTCCCTTCCCGTAGATGCATCAAATATCTGTACGGTTACACCAGGGAACTAGCCAACTGCTGAACAATAAGCCGAACAGGCTGGTCGCCATCACCAAGCCAAAACATCAGACCGCCCAGTACACACCATCAGTCTACAGGACTGTCCGCCCAGGCCGAACGGTCTGCTTGAACAACCCCCACTTTTACTTCACAATTTTCAACACTCCCCCTTGAAGTGAGAAGTGGTGACCAAACCCAGCAGTCCCTGGAACCGTGTAAATGTCACCTTCGACAGCGGCTTCGTGAAGATGATCGTAATGTTGCCCTCACTCCGCACATGTTCAACATAAGAGATCCCTCCAACACCTTCTCTCGAATGAAGTGGTGCTCAATCTCTATATGTTTGGTCCGCGCGTGACAAACTGTATTATTAACAAGTTTCAGGGAACTCTCATTGTCACCACGAAGCAGATTTGGACCGCCCACTTCTTTATAGACGTCCTCTACTAGTCTCCTTAGCCATGTGACTTCCCAAGATGCCAAGGCCGAAGCATTGTACTCCGCTTCCGTAGTAGAGACGGACACTGAGTCTTACTTTTTGCTACACCAAGAAATACTGGCTGGTCCACAAATGAAGAAATAACCGGATGTTGACTTCCGGTCATCAGAATCTCCCCCATAATCAGTATCTGAGTATCCTTGAAGAGTAAAACCCGTGTCTCTCCTATAAAGGAGACCCATATTAGAAGTGGACTTCACATATTTTAGAATGTTCTTTGCCGCCTTCAAATGAGGATTCCTGGGTTTCACCATATATCGACATACTCGGCCAACTGCATAAGCAATGTCTGGCCTGGTAATCGTCAAGTGAATAAGGCTCCCAACCAAAACCCGGAACATAAGAGGATCTGTAAGAATCCTCCCCTCATTTCGCCGATGTTTAATGCCAGAGTCAAATGGAGTAGAGCTACTCTTCCCCTCCCGCATGCCGAATCGCTGAAAAATTCGCTCTACATAGCCCTTCTGGGAAACGAGTATGCCGCTCTCTTTCCTCTCCACCTCGAGTCCAAGGAAGTGGCGGAGCTCACCTAAGTCCTTCATCTCGAATCTTATAGCTTTCTCTTCCCTGAGCCTAGCTACCTCCTCCTTGGAGTTACCCGTGGTGATCATGTCATCCACGTACAATAGCACCAAGACCGGAAGCTACCCCTTCTTCTTGATGAACAAGCTCGAGTAAAAATTAGAAGAAATGTAACTGCAGAACTGGAGGTATTCTACAATCTTCCCATACCAAGCTCGAGGAGCCTGCTTCAAACCATAGAGGGATTTCCGGAGCTTGAAGACGTAGTCCAGATGTTCTTCAGATATGTATCCCTGTGGCTTATCCATGAAGATGTCTTTATCGATTTCCTCGTAAAGAAAAACATTCTTTACATCTAGCTGCCACATCTTCCAACCTTGGCAAGCCTCCAAGGCCATCACCACCCGAACTGAAGTCATCTTCGCCACAGGACTGAACGTCTCTTCATAGTCTTCGTCGTACTATTATGAAAAACCTCGTGCTACAATGTGAGCCTTATACTGCTCGAAGCTTCCATTTGCCTTCTTCTTCACCTTATATACCCACTTGCAGGCCACAGGAGTAATGCCAACAACCTTGGGCACAAGGTCTCAGGTCTCATTCTTATTGAGGGCAGCCATCTCCTCATCAATGGCATCTTCCCACTCCTTGAATCCAGTGGCTTCATTAAAGCTAGAAGGCTCCTACTCATCCAGGAGGCCTGTGAATAAACAGGAGACAAAGCTCCCCAAGTTTCCTTCGCTATAACGAGATGGTGGCTTGATGGTCCTCTTCAATCTCTAAAGATTTTGACCCTTGCTCACCACCTCCGCTGCTTCTTCAGAATCAGCTCCATTCCCGGGCATACTTGGAGCGTCTCTCCCCCTACTTCCTGAACCAGAATCCTCTACCCTAGAGCTTGAAATAATTAGAGCTCCTGGTGACACAGGCAACTCCACTTGAAGATCTTCAACAGCCTCCTTCTACCCTTGATCCAACCTGCTCTCGGGTAGCTCAATAGATAAGCTATATCCATATGACGTTAGCTCATCGAAGACCACGTCCCTAGAGATGACAAACTTCCTCGTCACTGGATCTATAGACTTCCATCCCTTCTTTTGCTCACCATATCCCACAAGGACAAGCTTCCTTGCCTTTGCATCCAGCTTAGTCCTGAGAGCATCCGACATGTGTACGTAGCAGGTTAATCTAAACACCCGAAGGTGTTCCATGCTAGTCTTCTCCTTGAACATCATTTCAACAAGAGACTTCATGTTGATCGGACTCAGAGCCATTCGATTGTTGACATAGGTTACGCATGCCATTCCTTCCGCCCAAAAGGACCTCAGAATGCCTTTTGCATAAAGCCAACATTTGTAGCTTTCCGTCAAATGATGGATCTTCCTCTCTGCTACTCCATTTTTTTGTGGAGTATGAGCACAAGTGAGCTCTCTCTAGATCTCATGCTTCATGCAGAAGTTAAAGAACACAGATGAAACGAACTAACCTCCGTTATCTGTTCTAAACTTCTTGATCCGCAGGCCAAGCCGGCCCTCCACCAGCTCCTTGAAATCTACAAACAATCGGAAAGCATTTGACTTTTCCTTCATGAAATACACCCAAGTGTATCTTGAATAGTCATCAATCAGCACCAGCATGTATCTGCTAACTAGCGGTTATAGTTGGCCCCATCAGATCACCATGGATACACTCCAATGGTGCTTTACTCCTTGTTTGTGACTTATCAAACGGAAGGCGATGAGCCTTTCCATACTGACACCCCACACAAACATGGCCATCGCTGACGGTTGGCAACCTTGCAAGCCTCTCACAAGACTTTTATCTGTCATAGCTTTCAATTTGTCCATCCTGACGTGTCCTAGACTTTCATTCCATATAGCAGCGCTATCGTTGGCCCTCATCCGATCAACATAATAGCTTGTTGATAAAATAAACAAGTCTCTAACTCTTCTTCGTACATGAGCAACATCAGCCTTTACTGCTGATATGTTGCGGAGAAATTTCACTTATGTTGGACTGAACAGAACGTGATAGCCTGCGTCAACCGCATTGGTCATAGAGAAGAGGTTATTCTTCATGCCAGGTACGTGATAGACACTCCTTAACATGAGTGGACCCGGAGCACTACCCAAAGACCCTACACCCTCCTTCTCTATAGTATGAATAGTATCATCATTGGTGATGATAGCTTCATTACCTGAGAATGTTTATAGCGATGAGAACTTTGTCTCCTCTCTAGTGAGGTGATGACATACCCCGAGTTAACTATCCAATCATCTTGGTATTCGACGGTGGAAAGAGCACGGACACATGTGCCAGTCAGAAAAGCTCCTCCCCACCCGGCTTCCACAGCACTGGAACCAACTCCCTCCTTATCTGCAACATGCCCAGGCTATAGTTTGACCTTGCAGTCTCGTTTGAAGTGACCTGGCTGATTGCACCTGTAGAACTTCAACTCCTTCTTCCAGTTCTTCTTAGGATCAGCACTACTCTCTTCCTGATAAGAAGTTGAAGGCTCCATCGTCAGTAACGGTCTTCTTCTTCTTCTCCCATCTCTTGTTCATCTTACCTGTGAAAAGAGCCTCACTACCTCCTTCAGAGATAGTAACCCCTGCCATCTGTCTAGCCAGGCTCTCCTATGAAGCCAATAGGTTCTCCTTCTCCAGCAAAGGTGGCTGAGTATCCCAGCCATGAATAGAAGTCATGAAGGCCACATATTCCTTCCACAAACCATAGATTATGTGCCTCTTCAGCTTGGCTTAAAAAATGGGCTCATTAGGGTCCAGCGTAGAGATTTCAGCGCACTGGTTCTTCATCTTAAGAAAGAACTTTGTTATAGGCAGATCTCCTTGAGTTGCTCTAGCCAACTCATTCTCTAAGAACTGTAGCCACGCTACATTCTTCCTGTTGAATAGTCCATCAATGGACGTCCAAATCTCAGCAGCAGACTCACATCCTAAGATGTGATCAATGAGTTTAGGTGATATAGCCCGCTTAAGAGCAAACTCTGCTTTCGCATTGGTCTTTATCAAAGCTCTTACCTATTCAGCAGTACCAGTTACAACACTAACTTCTTGCTTGTCGTCACCACCGATGACTTCCCACAACTTCTCACCCAGAAGATAGCTCTTCATACACGACTTTAACTTTTTAAAGTTAGTCGATGTAAGAATCTCAATACCAAGACCCTCTGCTTAACCACCTTATATTGCAACTACTACTGATCTATAAGCTTCCATAAGTGTCGAGCACAACTGAGGTTGATCACTGCTCAAGCCACTATTCCCTCTGATACCATGTTGAAAAATTTGATATAGCAGAAAATGGGAACCAGGCGCACGAACACTCCAACCATAAACTGAGCTTAATAAACCAGAGAAGATAGAACGCAACAACAAAGTATTGTAACATCAACAATCTTTTTTACAAGTCAAGACATATATGGCGAGACATGATTTGTAACATCCCTCGGACAACTAGACCCCTAGAGATAGTTTTGTCATGACTATGTCATGACAAAGCCCTAGGAAGTCCATAAAGGCCAAGTGAGCCTAGGAATGAGGATGAGACCACTATGGTTTGCACATAGTAGATTTCTAAACCTTGGTTTAAGGTGATCATGGGGCTTCACCAAGACTCCAAGACCCCACCTATACCTTCATAACCCTAGTAAGGGGTCAATGGGTCACTAAGGACCCATGGAAGGCAGTCAAAGGGGCTAAGTTGACTAAAGTCAACTATAACCCTAATTGGGTCAAACTGACCTGCACAAGGGCCAGTTGCAGTCCCTTAGCTAAGTGGACCCCCACATATACCTTCCTATCCCTAGTGAGGGGCCAATGGGTCACCAAGGACTCATTGGGGTCAACCAAAAAGGCTAAAGTTGACCAAAGTCAACTCTAGCCCTATGGTGGTCAAAGTGCCCTGGTTAAGGGTCAAGTGACCTCCAAGGGCCAATACAACGCCATCTTGCAATATAAGGTATGGCGTTGAGTGAGCAGAGCTCACTCAACGCCATAGAGTAAAGGGCGTTGAGTGAGCAGAGCTCACTCAACGCCGTCTTGCCATGAAAGTTATGGCATTGAGTGAGCTGAGCTCACTCAACGCCATAGAGTAAATGGCGTTGAGTGAGCTCTGCTCACTCAAAGCCGTCTTGCCATGAAATTTATGGCGTTGAGTGAGCTGAGCTCACTCAACGTCACAGAGTAAATGGCGTTGAGTGAGCTCTACTCACTCAACGTCGTCTTGCCATGAAAGTTATGGCGTTGAGTGAGCTGAGCTCACTCAATGCTATAGAGTAAATGGCGTTGAGTGAGCTCTGCTCACTTAAAGCCATCTTGCCATCAAAGTTACTGTGTTGAGTGAGCTGAGCTCACTCAACGCCATAGAGTACATGGCGTTGAGTGAGCTCTGCTCACTCAATGTCGTCTTGCCATGAAAGTTATGGCGTTGAGTGAGCTGAGCTCACTCAACGCCATAGAGTAAATGGCGTTGAGTGAGCTCTGCTCACTCAAAGACGTCTTGCCATCAAAGTTATGGCGTTGAGTGAGCTGAGCTCACTCAACGCCATAGAGTAAATGGCGTTGAGTGAGCTCTGCTCACTCAACGTCGTCTTGCCATAAAAGTTATAGCGTTGAGTGAGCTGAGCTCACTCAACGCCATAGAGTAAATGGCGCTGGTTTGGCTGAATCGGATAACACGCCCGTGTTAGCTTAGACACGCCCGTGTTCAACAGTACACGCCCGTGCCCATTCGTTATACTTCAGTCATCATAGCCCGGCACAACCAGAGCAGGTCACGGGTATGACACGCCCGTGTCCCCATGCGACACGCCCGTGACAGCACTATTCCTGGTTAATGAAGAGAGAGAAATAAGAAGTTTATGCCATGCATGGCCTGGGAGGTCAAGGGCCACTCTCTTGCTAGAACCACCTACCCGGTCATGGCAGCAACTTAGAGAAGAGAGCAAAAGTCTTTGGGACTCATCCTTCCCCTCCCCAACCACCCTCATTCAATTCACTAAGACTAAGAGATTTCAGCCAAATGATATTTGACTGCTTTCAGCCATGCAGATCATGCTTCATCCCCCACCCACTATGGCCGCCAACTTTGACTAGAGACCAAAAATGGTCGAGCTTCCTACAGCCACCTAACACCCTCGTTTTCATCTTAAAAGCTGAGCTGAACTCTAAGGATCCAACTCCACATATTCTCTAAAGGAGCCAAGGAGTTCATTGTGCTGTTGCAGAAATTTGACCACCGCCACCAATGGCTTCCCGGCGATCGACACGACTTCAGGCCGCCAAAAAGGTCCTCCTCTACCTCCTCTTCTATGGATAAATCTTAGAAGTTAATAGGAGAGAAAATCGGGCCCAAAAGAGCTGGATCGGGTGAAGTTTTCCATGGTTTTTCCAAAAAAATGGGTGGTCGGGTTCGCCGGAAAACACCCCTCCGGCGGCCGTGCCGCCACCCGGCGATAGCCCCCACCTCAATGGAGGTGGTGGTGGTGGTGGCCGGCCAGGGAGTTGGCTGGGTGGACGGGAAATCCACCTATAAATCTACAGGTTATTAGTTTTACGGGCTCTGCTTGGAAGAAGAAGATGAACAGTATTATTAAACTTATTATAATATTTATAGTTTGTGAATTAATAACTTTTGATGCATTCTTTTAGAACAGAAAACGAAGGCCCTTAGGGGCTAAACCTTAGAAAGTGGTCAACATGAAAGTTGTAGCCAGTGAAGTCTAGTTTAATTCAAAATTTGTTTGAACCCATTTGGGTAGGTGGTTTGACCACAGCACTCATTTTGGTGGGACCTATACCTAGGGCTATCCTGAGATTAAAATAGGTGCCCACTCTTCATCCCTGGTCCAAATGACCTGAAATTTGGGCAGGGGACCTATCTTATATATACATAGGGTCTGTCCAAAAATAGGAATTTTTGGAGATACTTTGCCTAAAGTTTTTATTTTTATTTAATAATACTAGGAGAATTTAATTAAGTGGGATAATGACCTCCAAACCCTCCAAAATCTTGGTGAGTGGTCCCTAGCTTCATTGTTGAGCTCTGTATAAAATTTCACCTTAATTGGAGGTGTTTTGGGTAGGTAATGACCTAACCATAATTCTACCTTAATGAAGGGTAATTGGTCAAGGAGTGTGCTTTGGGTTTTGGATGGTCAAATCACCTCAACATAGGCTGAAATTTTGGACACTGACTTGGCATGGCCAATGTCACCCTCTTAAGGAAAATGATGTGATTTAGGGTTGATTTACCATAGGGTTCAAACTCAAACCTTAAGGAAGGGTTTTGAGAGATGTGAAGGACATAGGAGCAAATGCCCTTGTATGACCTTGAAACTCGGTAGAGTTGATGTTAACATAACTTAAGTACTCTGGAAGGAGTCTTAGAGGATTTGGAGGCAGGTAGGCACCTCAAAACCCTAACCCTAATTTTTGAGTAGAAGCTCAACTTTGAAAGCACAGTCACTAAACCTTAGTTAAAGGTTGTGAAACTTGGGTAAGGTAAGTTTTAGACTAGGAAGCACCCTTTGTAATTTATTAGGGTTTTATGGATTATATTTCAAGTCCATCATTTGTTAAGTAACAATTTGCTCAAACTAGTGATATAATTATTTTGATTACTCTGTTCATTTGAATCTGATGAAACTTGGTCAGAAGATGCTTTATGTCTAAATTAATATCCCTGAATTTTATTACAAATTTTAGTTGACTATATCTAGCACTTCCTTCACAAGTTTTCAAAAGGGCAATTATGGCCAATAAATCATTTAGAGCAAATTACTTACTGGAAAATTATGAAACCTGGCCAATGATGTTCTCAGATCAATATCCAGATATGTAATTTTATTCATGATTTTTAGAATAATATTTACAATACTTTCTTCACAAATATAGCTCTTTGATATTTTAGTAAATATTTATTCTAGAGCTCAATACCCATGGAAGAATTATGAAATTTGGCCACTGATGTTTTTAGGATAGTATCTGCTCTAGAAGATTAATTAAGAATTTTTGGATGATTATTTATTACACTTACTTCATTAATAAAAGGAAAAAGAATTTATTCTCAAAATTAAATTAGAGTCCTTAGAATACTTGAAAAATTGTTAGATCTTGGATTTACTATTAAATGGTTGTTCATAATTTATCATGATTTTATGAAGCTTTATACATGTCTGAAAAGTGCACTTCATGTTCAATTTGTATCCCTTAGAAGCTTTACGATAAATTAATTAAATATCAGAATAATTAGGAAAATTATAATCTTCTGGATTTAGTCCATTTGTGTCATGATAAGTCTCCAGAAAATAATTTAGGGCATTCAGATGATTATTTAGAATATCTCCTATCCGGTTCAACGTATCGTCTAGGTTTGTCTGCATATAGCAAAATTGCTAAATTGCAATAGGACATGATCTGGGATAGTGGTTGGAGTTAGCCATTTTGGTTGGGTGGATAGATGTGGATGATTTCACAATAGAAGGATAGGAAGAGTAGTGAGAAATGGTTTGGCTAGAGTTTAGAGGTGTTCGGGTTCGACGAAAGATCGTCTCCCCCGAGGAGAGGAAGAGTTAAAATCACCTTAGGAATAGCCCACTGTAATATGAGAAGGGAATGGGTTAAGGGAATCAACCATTAACAATAAGTGCCTTGCGAAAGGGAACGATGGGCTTCAGTTACCATCATAGTTCTTAGTGCCCTTTGAGAGCCCTTCACGGAGTATGCCCGGGGCAGTCCTTGGTTAACGTAAACTGTATTAACAAACCGAAAAGAGTAACATAGTAATTAGGGATGCACATTTCACAAACACAGATAGCATAGGAAGATAGTTGGGAGCTTCGTCTCGATTGGTTAAGAGACGGACGAAATGGTCCGGGGAGCTTCAGCTCGGTTGGCTAGATTATTGACGGACGGGATAGTCCGGGGAGCTTTGGCTCGGTTGTTGATTATGACGGACGGGATAGTCCGGGGAGCTTTGGCTCGGTTGTTGACGGACGGGATAGTCCGGGAAGCTTTGGCTCGGTTGTTGGTTTGACTTATAACTATTTCATGTGCGAAAAAGATATAAGGTGGTGGGTCTTCGGTATTGGAGGGTCAATGCACCGATGCCAATACGTCGACTCGGCAAGTGTGGTTAGCACTTCGCCAACAGAAGTCCGGTGCACCAGCCGGCAAGAGTACGCAGGAGTCTGCTTTGTACACCAAGCGTTGAGGCGTACGATAGGTCTGACCGGTAGTGCTTTACTGGTTTAGAGGTGGGCGAGGCCCAACCCACCGCTTCTGTCTGCCACTATGGAGGTATCCTGGGAGGTAACGGCTCCGAAAGGTGGAACTAAAGGTCTGTGTACACAGAGTCGAGTGGGTGAGTTGCACTTACATGTCCACGTCATGACATAATTGTGTTTCATAGCATAACCATTGCATATAACCTGACACCTAATGTATAAGTGGTATGAGACGCTCTATACATTAGGCCCTGCAAAACGACCCCTTAGATTATAAGTTCGCGCGAGCGTGCTTATAAGTCAAGGTTCTCATCCTGTACTATATATTTAAGCCTGCTAGTAAAACCGACACCCTATCGTATAAATCGGTATGTGACTTTTTATATGATAGGAGCCCCGCAAGAGATCCCTTAGTTTATGTGTATTCACATAAGTTAAGGTTACACTCCATTCAAATCTTATATCATTATTACCATCTTTTTGAACTGCTAGTTTAGTTCCGCTGTCAGCTGCTATTTGATATTCTCCACCTTCATGTCCTTCCCTTTCCTTCTCCCCGCTCGATGCTTAGGAGTCATGGGGGAAGGGGAGGGGGACGATAAGACTTAGTCTTTTAGACTAATGGTTTTCGAACCACATCATTTTAGGGGACCACGGAGCCCAGCATGGAGGAGCAGCCCCAGAGGTCGGCACGCTTGGAGATCGGACAGTCTAGTACCGGAGTCCAGACAGCAGGGACTGTGAGTCCCGACCACTAGTAGTTATATTAGTTTGCTTCCGCGATGAGCGATTTGTAGTGAGGACATGATGTACCGGGCATAAGCCCGAGATTTCTGTTATATGTACTATCTGTGGACACTCCCTTCGTGGAGCTTATTTTCTATACATGTGATTCCTGTGGACTTTCATTTAATTTATTGCTACAATTGTGATCGATTTGGCCGACAGTATCGGCGTTTTGTAGTGACAACCTTCTCGGGTGCAAAGGTATCACAGCAAGGCGACAGTTCTGGGCCTAAGACCCCGGTGTCAAAAAAGAAAAAAAATGGGGGTCTTACAAGTGGTATCAGAGCGAAAAACATATCGATCGCAAGGTAGCAGTCCACAAACCCCGGGCCACCCCCACACGAGTTTAGTTTGGGGACAAACTAAGCAGTGAAAGCAGTGGTGGGCCCATATGGGGGATCACATAAAATTGTCCACTTTTAGTTAGATATGTGTGATTACTTATAATTGACTTTTGTTACGCAGCCCCCAGCGCAGTCAACACCACAAGGCGGAGTCCAGCAGACTCCGAATGTTGCACCACCTCCCCCGGTCCCCACTCCATTCCTATACTCGGAGATGGGGCAAACCCTAACAGCTATCTGGATGCTTTCAGGGCCCAACAGGTTCCGGCCCCGCAGCCAAACCCGGGGGCCAATTGGCTGAGCATCTTCCGAGGACTCGCTCCTCCATCTTACTTAGGGACAGAATCTGCTGTTCGGATAGAAGAATGGCTAGATATTATGTATGAAATGTTGACCGGGATACGGTGCCCCTGGGAGGAAGGGGTTCCTTTGGTAGTCTCTTATTTAGAGTCTCATGCCAAAAGATGGTGGAAGACATCGATAGATACGACTTTTGCCGATATGGAGATTTTAGATATTACTTGGGAGGAGTTCAGGGCCGCTTTACTAGAGCATTTTGTGCCACAATCAGCCAGGGATGAGCTGGAGGACAGGTTCCTGCAATTGAAGCAGGGAAACAAGACAGTAGTGGAATACCACAAGGAGTTCAACTATTTAGCACTATTCGCAGACTCCTATCAGCTAGATGAGGCGGGATACACCAAGAGATTTTATAAGAGCCTGCGGGAGGAGTTGAGGGAGGCCCTTCTGTTCGTTTCTGACGGGCCTATACCTCGGACTTTAGAGATGGCCAAGAGAATTGAGGCTGATTGGCACATGACTCGGGGTCGAAAGAGGCCGACGGAGGACCAGGGCTGGGGAGCCCGGAATGATCAGCGGCGGGGCCGCATCACAGATGGGAGAGAGGGAAGAAGGACAGAGGACCAACCTCGTCAGGAGGTGAGACGAGAGCCGAGGGAGCCAGTGGTAATGGCTCCTCAGCCTCTTCAGATGAGGGAGGCACCAAGACCTTGGGGTATGGCATTTCCCCCATCGGAGTGCAACAACTGCCATCAGATAGGACACATTCGGAGAAACTGCCCCATGAGGGGAGCACCTCTACCAGCACCACAGGCTGCCCCGCATGCCAAATAGCTTGGAGGACGAGGACGTGGTCGAGGACGTGGTTTCCAGGGTGCAGATCGCAGGCAGGAGAGGGAACAAATTTATGAACTGGATCTGGCTCAACCCCAGAACCCGAAGAAAGTAATTACTGGTACGCCAAAAAATTTTAAGTTATTTTCTCATGAAATTTAAATTTATATAGAAGTGGTAATCTAGGAAAGAAAACCACAACTAGATTCTAAGACATTTAACTTTCCCCACCCCCAGGAATAGTTTTCATCAGCGGCAAACCCGCTTATACGCTATTTGATACGGGTGTTTCACACTCGTTTGTATCGGAAGCCTTCATAGAAGGGTTGGAAGGAGTGGAGCGATTCACGGGTTTGATGATGAGGATACGATTACCCGACGGATTAAAGCTGTTCACCTCTGCCTACTGTAACATGGAGGCAGAGATCAGCGGAAAGATGTTTGAAGCCCCAGCGACGATCATAAAGATGCCAGTCTTTGATTTGATCCTAGGAATGACATGGTTGAACTGGAATCATGCTCAGATTGACTGCATGTGCAAGAGAGTTACCGTGAGACATGGGGATTCCTACCTCGTCATCGAAGGTACTAGATCTATTCCCCCTCTCATGTTGTCATCTGTCCAGGCTGTCAAGGCTCAACTACAGGGGGATGAAGTATATGAGGTGATATTTGAAATGATTGAGACCAAGGTCTCCACCTCGGATATTCCGGTGGTACGAGATTTTGCCGACGTATTCCCAGAGAAACTACCTAGGCTACCCCCATACCAGGAGCAGGATTTCCGGATACAGCTAGTGTTGGGGGCTAAGCCAGCAGCTAGAGCCCCTTACCGGATGGCCCCAAAAGAGCTGACAGAATTTCGAAGCCAACTCCAGGAACTGGTGGAAGCCGGATTTGTTAGACCGAGTTCCTCGCCATGGGGAGCCCCGGTCTTATTTGTGAAGAAGACGGATGGGACACTTCTCCTGTGCATCGATTATCGAGCACTAAACAGGCTGACCGTCCGGAATACCTATCTCCTCCCACGGATAAACGAATTATTCGACAAGCTGGAGGGAGCCCATTATTTCTCGAAGCTGGACTTGAGGTCAGGATACTACCAACTGCGGATCCAGGAGGAGGATATCCTGAAGACGGCCTTCAGTAGCAGATATGGCCTGTATGAGTTCACCGTGATGCCCTTCGGGCTCACGAATGCTCCGTCGGCGTTCATGAGCCTCATGAACCGGGTTTTTGAGGCCTACTTGGATGTGTTCGTCATAGTATTCATAGACGACATCCTGATCTACTCTAGGACGGAGGAGGAGCACACTCGGTATCTGGCACTGACTCTAGAGAGGTTGCGGGAGCATCGTCTTTATGCGAAGTTCAGCAAATGCCAGTTTTGGTTGAAGGAGGTGGCTTTCCTAGGCCATATCATTAGTGGTGCTGGGTTGGCAGTGGACCCGGCCAAGATCCAAGAAGTTCGGGATTGGCCATAGTTGAAGACAGCCACAGATATGCGGAGTTTCCTAGGACTCGCCAGTTACTACCGGAAGTTCGTAGAGGGATTCTCTCGTATCGCCCTTCCACTCACATCTCTGACAAGGAAGGAGGTACCCTTTACCTGGACCCCACAGTGTGAGGTGGCTTTTCAAGAGCTAAAGGGACGACTCACTTAGGCTCCTATTCTTGCCCTCCCTTCAGGGAAAGAAGGATTCCAGGTCTACACCGACGCTTCCTACCAGGGCATGGGTGCAGTGCTTATGCAAAATGGCCATGTGATAGCTTACGCTTCTCGGCAGCTGAAGAAGCATGAGAAGAACTACCCAGTCCATGACTTAGAAATGAGAGCTATCATTTTGCACTGAAAGTCTGGCGGCACTATCTATACGGTATCCACTGCGAAATATACTCTGACCATAAAAATTTGAGGTATGTGGACACGCAGAAAGAGTTGAACATCAGATAGAGACGATGGGTGGAGTTTTTAGCAGACTACCAGTACGAGATGCACTACCACCCGGGAAAGGCGAATGTGGTAGCCAATGCACTGAGCCGAAAGACCGCAAACCCCGGAGTAGGAACACAGTTGATGGCCTTGGAGTTGGTTCAGATGTTAGACAAGATGCAAATATCTCTTGTGTCTGAGGATCACCCTGAGTTGTACTCGGAGTATCTAACGTCATTAATTGCCACGGATGACATTCGAGAACGGGTCAAGGATGGACAGAGGCAGGATACCCAGCTAGAGCCGATATTCCGGGCCTTAGAAGCAGGCACTGCGGGAGATTACTCGCTGAGGGATGACTTAGTGTGCTTCAGAGGACGGGTTTACATACTAGAGGGAGGACAGGTCCAGGAGGACATCATGATGGAGGCTCATTGCAGTCGATATTCGGTACACCCGGGGATTACGAAGATGACTGCAGATCTGAAGAAGACTATGTACTGGCCGGGCATGAAAAAGGACATCACCTACTTCGTGACCCATTGCGAGGCATGCCAGTTAGTGAAAGCGGAGTGCAGAAACCCCGCAGGATTATTGCAACCACTCCCAGTACCAGAGTGGAAGTTCGATGATATCGCCATGGACTTTATACATGGACTTCCCCGATCGCGGACAGGGAATGATTCGATCTGGGTTATCGTCGACCGGCTGACGAAGGTAGCCAGGTTTATTTCAATCAGGAAGGATGACTCGGTGGGTGTGTTAGTCCGAAAGTTTGTGGAGCAGTTCGTCCGTTATCATGGCGTGCCCAAGTCGATTGTGTCGGACCGGGATGGACGATTTACGTCCAGGGAGTGGAGGTCAGTGCAGACTTACTTGGGCACGCGACTAACATTCAGTACGGCTTTTCATCCTCAGACGGATGGACAGACGGAACGCACTAACCGGACTCTGGAGGATTTGCTACGACTTTGCATATTGGATCGCGGTGAACCTTGGGAAAAGTTGTTGCCACTGATCGAGTTCTCGTATAATAAAAGCTACCAGTCCAGTATGAGGATGGCTCCTTATGAGGCATTGTACGGACGGAGGTGCAGGACTCCGTTGTCATGGATACAGGACGAGGACCCTAAGACATTTGATTCGGAGTTTGTCGAGGACACCGAGGCTTAGGTGATATTGATACGTGATAGGATGCTAGAAGCACAGAGCCGACAGGCTAAGTATTACGATGCTCGGCACCGTCAGGTGGAATTCCGGGTAGGAGACCAGGTGTTCTTGAAGATCCGACCAATGCATGGAGTTACTCGGGTACGCGGACAGAGGAAGAAGCTCAGCCCAAGATATATGGGGCCTTATAGGATCCAGGAGCGGATCGGTCCCTTGGCATATAGGCTGGAGCTGCCACCGGAGCTGGCAAGTCTGCACGACGTGTTCCATATATCCTCTCTTAGGAGGGCTCTACTACGCCCGAAGCAGCAGATTTCGACTACGGACGGGCCGGTAGCTTCAGACCGGTCTATTCACTTGGAGCCGGTTCGGATCGATGAAAAAGGAGTACGGATCTTGCGCCGCAAGAAGATCCCCTTAGTCAAGGTTTTGTGGAGGAACCACGGTCATGAAGAGCACACCTGGGAACCTCAGGACCTGATGAGGCAGAAATACCCGGATGTGTTCAGTCAGGTATACCTCACCACATACTATAAATCACCTTCTTGTATTAAATCGGTAGGACAAGATAACGGAAATTGAGAACATAGGCATGCACACTCAGTCAAGAAAAGTAGGGGCTAATCTTTTGTTTATTGGGGGATTGCCCTCGTTTATCAAACAAGTAGTCGTTTCGACTCAATAGGAAAACCATATGGGATGTTATAAGTTTATATCATTCCGGTAGAAATCCCCGTAGGCTTAACCTCAATTTCGGGGACGAAATTTTTGTTTTGTTTATTGGGATTTGTAACATCCCTCGGACAACTAGACCCCTAGAGATAGTTTTTTCATGACTAAGTCATTACAAAGCCCTAGGAAGTCCATAAAGGCCAAGTGAGCCTAGGAATGAGGATGAGACCACTATGGTCTGCACATAGTAGATTTCTGAACCTTGGTTTAAGGTGATCATGGGGCTTCACCAAGACTCCAAGACCCCACCCATACCTTCATAACCCAAGTAAGGGGTCAATGGGTCACTAAGGACCCATGGAAGGCAGTCAAAGGGGCTAAGTTGACCAAAGTCAATAATAACCCTAATTGGGTCAAACTGACCTGCACAAGGGCCAGTTGCAGTCCCTTAGCTAAGTGGACCCCCACATATACCTTCCTAACCCTAGTGAGGGGCCAATGGGTCACCAAGGACCCATTAAGGTCAACCAAAAAGGCTAAAGTTGACCAAAGTCAACTCTAGCCCTAGGGTGGTCAAAGTGCCCTGGTTAAGGGTCAAGTGACCTCCAAGGGCCAATACAACGCCGTCTTGCAATATAAGGTATGGCGTTGAGTGAGCAGAGCTCACTCAACGCCATAGAGTAAAGGGTGTTGAGTGAGCAGAGCTCACTCAACGCCGTCTTGCCATGAAAGTTATGGCGTTAAGTGAGCTGAGCTAACTCAACACCATAGAGTAAATGGCGTTGTGTGAGCTCTGCTCACTCAAAGCCGTCTTGCCATGAAAGTTATGGTGTTGAGTGAGCTGAGCTCACTCAACGCCATAGAGTAAATGGCGTTGAGTGAGCTCTGCTCACTCAACGCCGTCTTGCCATGAAAGTTATGGTGTTGAGTGAGCTGAGCTCACTCAACGCCATAGAATAAATGGCGTTGAGTGAGCTCTGCTCACTAAACGCCATCTTGCCATCAAAGTTATGGCGTTGAGTGAGCTGAGCTCACTCAACGCCATAGAGTAAATGGCGTTGAGTGAGCTCTGCTCACTCAACGCCGTCTTGCCATGAAAGTTATGGCGTTGAGTGAGCTGAGCTCACTCAACGCCATAGAGTAAATGGCGGTGAGTGAGCTCTGCTCACTCAACGCCGTCTTGCCATCAAAGTTATGGCGTTGAGTGAGCTGAGCTCACTCAACGCCATAGAGTAAATGGCGTTGAGTGAGCTCTGCTCACTCAACGCCGTCTTGCCATAAAAGTTATGGCATTGAGTGAGCTGAGCTCACTCAACGCCATAGAGTAAATGGCGCTGAGTGAGCTCAGCTCACTCAACGCCATTGTACTTAGACAATTTTTGGCAAAACTTCAGCCTGTTGGCTGGTTTGGCTGAATCGGATAACACGCCCGTGTTAGCTTAGACACGCCCATGTTAAACAGTGCACGCCCGTGCCCAGCCGTTATACTTCAGTCATCATAGCCCGGTACAACCAGAGCAGGTCACGAGTATGACACGCCCGTGTCACCATGCGACACGCCCATGAAAGCACTATTCCCGGTTAATCAAGAGAGAGAAATAAGGAGTTTATGACATGCATGGCCTGGGAGGTCAAGGGCCCACTCTCTTGCTAGAACCACCTCCCCCGGCCATGGCAGCAACTTAGAGAAGAGAGCAAAAGTCTTTGGGACTCATCCTTCCCCTCTCCAACCACCCTCATTCAATTCACTAAGACTAAGAGATTTCAGCCAAATGATATTTGACTGCTTTTAGCCATGCAGATCATGCTTCATCCCCCACCCACCATGGCCGCCAACTTTGACTAGAGACCAAAAATGGCCGAGCTTCCTACAGCCACCTAACACCCTCTTTTTCATCTTAAAAGCTGAGCTGAACTCCAAGGATCCAACTCCACACATTATCTGAAGGAGCCAAGGAGTTCATTGTGCTGTTGCAGAAATTTGACCACCGCCACCAATGGCTTCCCGGCGATCGACACGACTTCAGGCCGCCAAAAAGGTCCTCCTCTACCTCTTCTTCTATGGATAGATCTTAGAAGTTAATAGGAGAGAAAATCGGGCTCAAAAGAGCTGGATCGGGTGAAGTTTTCCATGGTTTTTCCAAAAAAATGGGTGGTCGGGTTCGCCGGAAAACACCCCTCCGGCGGCCGTGCCGCCACCCGGCGATAGCCCCCACCTCAATGGAGGTGGTGGTGGTGGTGGCCGGCCAGGGAGTTGGCTGGGTGGACGGGAAATCCACCTGTAAAGCTACAGGTTATTAGTTTTACGGGCTCTGCTTGGAAGAAGAAGATGAACAGTATTATTAAACTTATTATAATATTTATAGTTTGTGAATTAATGACTTTTGATGCATCCTTTTAGAACAGAAAATGAAGGCCCCTAGGGGCTAAACCTTAGAAAGTGGCCAACATGAAAGTTGTAGACAGTGAAGTCTAGTTTAATTCAAAATTTGTTTGAACCCATTTGGATAAGTGGTTTGACCACAGCACCCATTTTGGTGGGACCTATACCTAGGGCTATCCTGAGATTAAAATAGGTGCCCACTCTTCATCCCTTGTCCAAATGACCTGAAATTTGGGCAGGGTACCTATCTTAGCTATACCTAGGGTGTGTCCAAAAATGGGAATTTTTGGAGATACTTTGCCTAAAGTTTTTTTTTTATTTAATAATACTAAGAGAATTTAATTAAGTGGGATAATGATCTCCAAACCCTCCCAAATCTTGGTGAGTGGTCCCTGGAATCATTGTTGAGCTCTGTATAAAATTTCACCTGAATTGGAGGTGTTTTGGGTAGGTAATGACCTAACCATAATTCTACCTTAATGAAGGGTAATTGGTCAAGGAGTGTGCTTTGGGTTTTGGATGGTCAAATCACCTCAACAGAGGCTGAAATTTTGGACACTGACTTGGCATGGCTAATGTCACCCTCTTAAGGAAAATGATGTGATTTAGGGTTGATTTACCCTAGGGTTAAAACTCAAACCTTAAGGAAGGGTTTTGAGAGATGTGAAGGACATAGGGGAAAATGCCCTTGTATGACCTTGAAACTCAGTAGAGTTGATGTTAGCATAACTTAAGTACTCTAGAAGGAGTCTTAGAGGATTTGGAGGCAGGTAGGCACCTCAAAACCCTAACCCTAATTTTTGAATAGAAGCTCAACTTGGAAAGAACAGTCACTAAACCTTAGTTAAAGGTTGTGAAACTTGGGTGGGGTAAGTTTTAGACTAGGAAGCACCCTTAGTAATTTTATTAGGGTTTTATGGATTATATTTCAAGTCCATCATTTGTTAAGTAACAATTTGCTCAAACTGGTGATATAATTATTTTGATTACTCTGTTCATTTGAATCTGATGAAACTTGGTCAGAAAATGCTTTATGTCTAAATTAATATCCCTGAATTTTATTACAAATTTTAGTTGACTATATCTAGCACTTCTTTCACAAGTTTTCAAAAGGGCAATTATGGCCAGTAAATCATTTATAGCAAATTACTTACTGGAAAATTATGAAACCTGGCCAATGATGTTTTCAGATCAATATCCAGATGTATAATTTTATTCATGATTTTTAGGAGAATATTTACAATACTTGCTTCACAAATATAGCTCTTTGAGATTTTAGTAAACATTTATTCTAGAGCTCAATACCCATGGAAGAATTATGAAATTTGGCCACTGATGTTTTTAGGACAGTATCTGCTCTAAAAGATTAATTAAGAATTTTTGGATGATTATTTATTACACTTATTTCATTAATAAAAGGAAAAAGGATTTATTCTCAAAATTAAATTAGAGTCCTTAGAATACTTTAAAAATTGTTAGATCTTGGATTTACTATTAAATGGTTGTTTATAATTTATCATGATTTTAAGAAGCTTTATACATATCTGAAAAGTGCACTTCATGTTCAATTTGTATCCCTTAGAAGCTTTACGATAAATTAATTAAATATCAGAATAATTAGGAAAATTATAATCTTCTGGATTTAGTCCATTTGTGTCATGATAAGTCTCCAGAAAATAATTTAGGGCATTCAGATGATTATTTAGAATATCTCCTATCCGGTTCAACGTATCGTCTAGGTTGGCCTGCATATAGCAAAATTGTCAAATTGCAATAGTACATGATCTTGGATAGTTGTTGGAGTTAGACATTTTGGTTGGGTGGATAGATGTGGATGATTTCACAATAGAAGGATAGGAAGAGTAGTGAGAAATGGTTTGGCTAGAGTTTAGAGGTGTTCGGGTTCGACGAAAGATCGTCTCCCCCGAGGAGAGGAAGAGTTAAAATCACCTTAGGAATAGCCCACTGTAATATGAGAAGGGAATGGGTTAAGGGAATCAACCAATAACAATAAGTGCCTTGCGAAAGGGAACGATGGGCTTCAGTTACCATCATAGTTCTTAGTGCCCTTTGAGAGCCCTTCATGGGGTATGCCGGGGGCAGTCCTGGGTTAACGTAAACTGTATTAACAAACCGAAAAGAGTAACATAGTAATTAGGGATGCACATTTCATAAACACAGATAACACAGGAATATAGTTGGCAGCTTCGTCTCGATTGGTTAAGAGACGGGCGGAATGGTCCGGGGAGCTTCGGCTTGGTTGGCTAGATTATTGACGGGAGGGATAGTCTCGGGATCATTGGCTCGGTTGTTGATTATGACGGACGGGATAGTCCGGGGAGCTTTGGCTCGGTTGTTGACAAACGGGATAGTCCGGTGAGCTTTGGATCGGTTGTTGGTTGTACTTATAACTATTTCATGTGCATAAAAGGTATAAGGTGGTGGGACTTCGGTATTGGAGGGTCGATGCACCGACGCTAATACGTCGACTCGGCAAGTGTGGTTAGCACTTCGCCAACAGAAGTCCGGTGCGCCAGCCGGCAAGAGTATGCAGGAGTCCGCTTTGTGCACCAAGCGTTGAGGCGTACGATAGGTCTGACCGGTAGTGCATTACTGGTTTAGAGGTGGGCGAGGCCCAACCCACCGCTTCCGTCTGCCACTACGGAGGTATCCTGGGAGGTAACGGCTCCGAAAGGGGGAACTAAAGGTCTGTGTACACAGAGTCGAGTGGGTGAGTTGCACTTGCATGTCCACGTCATGGCATAATTGTGTTTCATAGCATAACCATTGCATATAACCTGACACCTAATGTATAAGTGGTATGGGACGCTCTATACATTAGGCCCTGCAAAATGACCCCTTGGCTTATAAGTTCGCGCGAGCGTGCTTATAAGTCAAGGTTCTCATCCTGTACTATATATTTAAGCCTGCTAGTAAAACCGACACCCTATCGTATAAATCGGTATGAGACTTTTTATACGATAAGAGCCCTGCAAGAGATCCCTTAGCTTATGTGTATTCACATAAGTTAAGGTTACACTCCATTCAAATCTTATATCATTATTACCATATTTTTGAACTGTTAGTTTAGTTCCTCTTCCATCTGCTATTTGATATTCTCCACCTTCATGTCCTTCCCTTTCCTTCTCCCCGCTCGGTGCTTAGGAGCCATAGGGGAAGGGGCAGGGGACGATATGACTTAGTCTTTTAGACTAATGGTTTTCGAACCACATCGTTTTAGGGGACCACGGAGCCCAGCATGGAGGAGCAGCCCCGGAGGTCGGCACGCTTAGAGATCGGACAGTCTAGTACCGGAGTCCAGACAGCAGGGACTGTGAGTCCCGACCACTAGTAGTTATATTAGTTTGCTTCCGCGATGAGCGATTTGTAGTGAGGACATGATGTACCGGGCATAAGCCCGAGATTTCTGTTATATGTACTATCTGTGGACACTCCCTTCGTGGAGCTTATTTTCTATACATGTGATTCCTGTGGACTTTCTTTTAATTTATTGCTACAATTGTGATCGATTTGGCCGGCAGGATCGGCGTTTTGTAGTGACAACTTTCCCGGGTGCGAAGGTATCACCGTAAGGCGACGGTTCTGGGCCTAAGACCCCGGTGTCAAAAAAGAAAAAAAAATGGGGGTCTTACATGATTCACCAATGTACAAAGTGAAAGCATACAAGCAAATACAAGTCGGGCAGACAGCCTCAGAGACTGCCGAGTCCGCCGAGACCGCCAAGCCGCTGCCTCATTGAACTAAGATATGAAGTCCGCGTAGATCATGGACCAACCATTATTCTGCTGAACGCCTTGTCCACTCTCTATAAGCCGCCTAACCGCAGAGGTTGCCTAGCTGCTAGAGTCTGCAAACAAGAGCTGTTGCCGAACTGAAGAATAGACTGTCGAGACCGACAAACAGGTTATTGAACTGGGAAAGCTGAAGGAGAGAAGACCGGTTGGCCGCAACTGCAACCTCATGCAAACCGCTGATTGTTAATTGCAAGCTCCACTGATTCCTGACCGCATTCAGGACAAAAAACCTAGCTTCTTAGTGCTAGCCGCACAACCTGCAAACAACAAATTGGTTAACCTTCTCAAATCGCGCAGACAGAGAATCTGAGGCCGCAACAATTAACCCAAGTCCAACTTACTATTCATTCAGTTAATTATGATGTGACAGGGGGGTCCTATTTATAAGCACGAAGAGGGGTGTGGTCCCCACCCTAGTGGTTAGAAACACAACCCCAGCTCGCAGCTAGCACCAAGAAGCCCGCCCAGTCTGCATGGACAAGGACGGACACCGCACCAGTCCGTAATAAGCAATGTCCACAACCAAAGGCACAAGCCGCACAGTTAACCAGCAGACATTGCGGACTCTGCGATCAAACTGGACTTGTCACAGATCGTGTCCAAGTCAAGCAATCAATGTACCTTTGGAGCGAGCTCCGTGGACACGAATAACTATCTATCCAGACCACCAGCTCTAAGACAGATTGCCTAACAAAGAACTTCGCGGTTACCTCCTAACCACACCACAAGAGATCAAGGGAAAAAGCCAAAGCCAATCTCAATAGCAGTCCGCAACAAGTGGACTCTGCGAACTCAGAGTGAGTCTGCCCTTCTCGCGGATATATCACCTATCCGCACAGATAGTCTAGGGAACTAGCCAACTGTTAAACAACAAGCCGAACGGGCTGGTCGCCATCACCAGGCATGAACATCAGACCGCCTAGGCCACACCATCAGTCCACAAGACTGTCCGCCCAGGTCACGCGGTCTGCCTAAACAACCCCCACTTTCACTTCACAATTTTCAACAGTAGGGACCCTCCCAGTTAGGATTGAGCTACCCAACGACTGCGGACCTTCCAGCGGCGTCGAACTTCTTGAAGACCAGATCTCCTTCTTTGAGCTGCTTGATCCTGACATGTTTATCGAAGTACTTGGTCATCCTCCGTTTAATCTCCTCCTGTCAGATGGCGGCCATGTCGCGAAGTTCCTCTACCATGTCCAGAGAGAGTCGAAGCTCCCCTTTATTTTCTTCTCTCCATTCCTCATCTCCTCTGTTGGCGGCCACGACTCGCGATGAACGAACCTCAAACTCCACAGGCAAGACCGCCTCGCACCCATGAGAAAGTTTGAAGGGGGTCTCTCCAGTGGCTGTGTTGGGGGTTATTCGCAGATCCCACAATACCGAGGGGAGTTGCTCTACCAAACTCCCCCTTAAGTTCTTTACCTAATTCTTAAGCAGATTCTTGATGATTTTTTTACCGACTCCACCTGGTCGTTGCTCCTTGGGTGGTGGACGGAGATAATCTTGAGGTCAGTCCCCAACTAGGTGCAGAAACTGATGAATTCTTCATTGGCAAACTAGGGCCCATTATGTATGACAATGGCTTGAGGCAACCCATGTAGGCAGAGGATCTCCCCCCATACAAAATTTCTGATGACTTGGGAGATCACTTTGGCCAATGCCTTGACCTCCATCCACTTTGAGAAATAATCATGTACAACCTCGGGCTCGCAGGAGCAGAAGGCGAGATGGGTTTAGAGAGAAGGCTATTTTGTTGGGCGAGATAGACCCAAGCGAGAGCCGACTCGCTAGGCGAGTGGATCCCAGGGAAAGGACAACTCGCGAGGCGATAGTTGCTCGCTAGGCGAGAGGGGTCGAGGCAATAGCCGACTCGCTAGGCGAGAGGGCTCCAGAGGGGGGAGATCTCGCCCGCGATACGACGCTCTCATCAAGCGCCAGTTCGACGAGAGGCCTAGTGACCGGTTCAATGTTCAGTCAATGGTCGGTTCAGGTAGAGAGGGGTTTACCTTTTTAGCCCCATGTGATTTTACACTTTTACCCTGGGTTGTCTGCATATAACCCCTCAGAATAGCAGCGTTTGGATGTTGGTAGACCCGACTAAGGGTATTCTGGTAATTTCCGGTTGGTTTAATTTGGTTATTGGCAGTTCCAATTCAGAGGCCTATAAATAGACCGGTAAGGTGCCTGATAGAAGGTTGTTGTCCCTTCTTTTCTTCTTCTAAGGCACCTTGCTCAGCATTGGCTAGGGAGGGGGAGAATTGATAATTCTTCCGGGTAAGAGGTGGGACCTCTGCGCTGAAGCCCACAGTCTGTTCCTTTGAGATTCTCATCCAGGGGGTGGTTCAAGAAGACTAAGTGTGAGCTGCAGTTTTAGATCCGAGTTTTAGGGGGAGTCGGGTTTACGGGCTCCAATAAATCAATCATGACTAAAAGGAACCTTATCTACCCGCTTGTTGGGGAAAAGGCTCAACCAAATCCATCCCGCAAATGGCGAAAGGTCATGGCGTCGTGATGCTTTGAAGCCTTTGGGAAGGCAAGAGTTGGAGGGGGCATATAGCTGACAGTTTTAGCACCTCCTTGAAAACTCCATTGTACCTTCTTCAAGGATGGCCAGAAGTACCCCTGCCTAACCACCCTTGCTTCCAAAGTTCTGCCTCCCGAGTGTACCTTCTTCAGGGATGGCCAGAAGTACCCCTGCCTAACCACATTATCCATAGTGTATTTACTCAAAGATCTACGGGATCTCCTCTTCTTCCATGCATCGTGCTAGGAGCCCTGACAACATCTTCCAATGCAACCCTCCTTCATGCATTAAGTAATGTGTTGATTTGTGCATGAAGCCCTTCGCATCCGTGATCCCTTCGGGAAGTTTACCGATAGTCAAGAAATCTACAAAGGGATCCACCCATGAGGGCCGCTGATCAACTTCCATCAACTCTCCCTCCTTGATTGTCGGGTGGAACAGCTTGATCAAAGTTCTTCCACCTCGGTGTCCAAATTTAGCCAACCAATCGGCTACTACACTCTCCTCCCTAGCGACATGCTGGATTGAGAATGTTCGGAACCCGCCAACAATCACCCTTACTTTGGACAAGTATTTCATAAGGGTAGGCACCCTAGCCTCATACTCACACCTAATCTGTAACGTCACCACCAACGAGTCTGTGAACACTTCCACGTCACGTACCCCGAGCTCTTTGCCCAGTTGTAGCACTACTATGATGACCTCTTATTCTGCCTGATTGTTGGTGATGGGGAAGTGCAAGACCACAACCTATTCTATGGTTGTTGGGTACATTGGAAAATGTGTACCTGATTTGAAGAAGCCCAACCTAGCTCAATGATATACATCATGTTGTATTTGATGTTGTTTTGAGTTGACATGTGCAGGTAAAGAATTGTTAAAGTTTACAGGAAAAAATTCTAAGTCCAAGTGTCGACACAAAGGAACATGTGTCGTCACATAGAAGAAAGTTGTCGACACAACACTGGGAAAGTGTGTCGACACAGAAGGTGTAAGTCGACACTACTCTGGGAAAAAGTGTCGACACATAACATAGTCTACAACAACACTGGGAAAAAGTGTCGACAAAGAAGAAGTAAGTCGACACAACACTGGGAAATTGTGTCGACACAGAAGAAGTAAGTCGACACAACACTGGGAAATTGTGTCGACACAGAAGAAAAACGTCGACCTCAACATTGGGAGAATGCGTCGACACTGAAGAGTATAGTCGATCTCAAGTTTGTCGACATCATCTGAATATGTCGACACAGAAGAAAATAGTCGACCACAAGTTTGTCGTCACCAGCAGAATGTGTCGACACATAGTGAGTAAGTCGACACATTATAGCAAAGCGAAAAAAAAAATGAATGTGTCGACACCTGAAGGCTAAGTCAACACTTACTAAAGTTATGATTCTACAACAACTGTGTCGACACACAGGACTTGTGTCGACACACTGCAGAGTCAAAGACCAAGTTAGTTTCAGAAGAAGATGTGTCGACACAAAGGCAATTTAGTCGACATCACTGAAGGCAGTGTCGACACCAAAGTCAATTGTGTCGACACAAATAGACAGATGGTCTCGACACTTTCTGACAGACTGTTTCAACACTAAGGCACAGGACTTGTTTGAAGACTTGACAGCTGTGAGTTATCACCAGTTAACTGAAGTTGTCAGACTTGTCAGAAAACGGTTAGAAACCGGATCAGCCGGTTACCATGAAGAATGTCTATAAATAGACAGATTCAGAAGGAGAAAAAAACACACAATTAAGAAGATATAGAACTGACCCTTTGAAATACATTGGATCAGAAAGTGGAGAAGGATTACATTCTACTCATTTCAAGAAAGTGCTAGGCACTTAAGAAGATCTTCTCCGGGAGATCTAAGAAGACTATCTAAGGGTAGATCTAAGAAGAGTTCTAATCAGAATTCAGAAGAATCATTCAAAGTTCTGGATAGAGAGAGATCAAGTCAGAATTTGAAGAAGAAGAAGGAATCCACCAGTGGATTCTCAAGAAGCTGTTTGGAATCAACTCAGCTAAGTACATTTTCAAGAAGCTTTGAAGAAGGCTAAGAAATAGCTGATTGCATCAGCTGATTAAGAATTGTCATTGCCTTTTCTCTCTCAACTTGGCAAGACAATTTAAACAATCTTTTCTATATTTCTGTAGGATCTGTTTATACAGATCTGAGTTGTAAGCCTATGTTATAAAGGCTGAGTGTAGGAGTGTTGAACTCTGAGTGGTAGGGCTGATTGCCTGAGTGTAGGAGAAGGATATTCTCTGAGTTGTAGGCCTTGGGGCAAGGCTGAGGTAGGGCAGTTGTGCTTGAGTTGTAGGAACCAGTTGGGTTCTGAGTTGTAAGATCTATTGATCTGAGATAAGTGGAAGTTTGGCCGAATCTAGCATACAGCTAGATAGGTGAAGGGGGAAAGTGGATGTACCCAGACCTTGGGGAACCACTATAAAACATAGTGCAATCTGTGATGTTTTGTTTTCTGTGATTGCTGTGTTCTTATATTAGTTAATAAATTGAATTCTGTCTAGAAGTTCTAGAAAGAGAAGCAGAACCTATTCACCCCCCCCCCCCTCTAGGTGTTTAGGCTGCCTTGAAAGTTAAACTATCAAGTGGTATCAGAGGGAGGTTCCTCAAAAAGGACTTAACAGTTTGAGGTAGATCTGATAGGCAGATTCAAGAATCAAGAAGATGGGTTCTGGAGAGAATCATAAGGAGCTAGGGTCAATGAAATTACCCATATGCAAGAAGGAAATCTTTGGGATCTGGAAAGAAAGAGTCAGATTGTTTATGGAAGCATCTGACCCAAGGATTTACATCACAGTACAGGAAGGCCCCTTCATACCAATGAAGATATCTGTTCTTGATGCAAATATCCAAACACCAAAGACTTATTCTGAAATGACCAAGGATGAAATCATCTTGGCAACCATGGACAAAAGGGCACAGAACATCATTGTCAGTGCCATAGATGATTCAACATTTCAGAATCTGATTCACTGCAAGACCTCCAAGGAGATGTGGGACACATTGATTGTCTACATGGAGGGATCAGAAGAAGTAAGGCTGGACAGAAAATCTATGCTAAATCAGGAGTATGAAAGTTTTAGACAAGGAAAATCTGATAGCATAACTGAGTGCTATAAGAAATTCTATAGAATTGTGAATGAGCTAATTTCCTATGGAAGAGTCTTCAGTACCTATGAACTGAATGACAAATTCTTAAGATCCTTATCAAAGGATTGGGATACAAAGATCTGTGCCATAAGAGAAGTGGCAAAATTGGCAGAGATATCTCCTCCAACTCTGTTTGGAAAGTTGCTATCCTATGAAATGCAACTTATGGTAAGGAAGGAGGAGGAAAGAAACTCAAGAGGAGAGCATAGAGAAAAGACTGTGGCATTTAATGCTGAAGCCACCAGAAAGAATAGGAGGAAATCACCATCTCCTCCTAAGGAAGTTGAAGAAGGTAGTTCTGAAAATTCAGATAAGGGTTCAGTCAGCAGTGATTCAGATGCAGACTTTGCTGCATTCACTAGGCAATTTCAAAGGTTCTTGAAAAAGAAGCAATGGAAGTCTAGGCCTTCCTCATCACAGCAAGTAGATGACTATTATCAGAAAAGAAGGTCATCTAGGAAAGAGAAAAGCAGGTCAAAGCCCAGCAAAGCCACTACTTCAAAGATTGTCTGCTATTGTTGCAATAGGCCTGGACATGTAGTGGCTGATTGTCCTGACAAAAGGAAGGAATCTTCAGAAAAGAAGAAGACTTATCAGAAAGGCAAGAAGGAGAAATCCTTTGTAGCAAAGAAAGATAAAAGTCTGTCAGACCAGTCAACTTCAGAATCAGGATCTGAAGCTGAAGCATATATTGGATTATATGCTGCATCTGAGGAAGAGGAGTTTATGCAGTTGCTAGACTCCATCAATGAACATCAATGCATGGGTTTGATGACTAGATCAGAAGAGGACCTATGCCAGAATCAGTCTGGTCCTAATGAGGTAAACTGTCCTTCCAGTACATATGTTTGTAGTACAAGTGAAGAATCAGCTACATCTGCATCAAGTGATGAAGATGCATCTGGAATCTGAAGGAGATGTCTATCAATTGATAGACAAGTATGGGGACTTGTTGCAGGCCCTTAAGAAAAGCAAGAACCTGGTTAAATCACAGGCTCAGGAAATTGCTGATCTAAGGGTTGCAACAACTGAGTTAGAAAAAGTCCTTGATCAAAAGTTAGCTGAAATTGCCAAGCTGAAGAATATAACTATTATTCAGATGGGCACAATTAATTATACTAATGATCAAGTAAAGAGTCTGGAGGACAGACTGAGAATTGAAAGGGATTTAGTGGCTAGTTACTCTAAGCCAAAATCTGTCTTACCCTTGATAGATGAATTTGTCACTCAGAAGGGTAAGGCTGGATTAGGATTTAAGGGTAACTCCAGGGCTGGCAGATTCAAGAGGAAAGGCAAAGCCCCTATTCAGCCACTAAACCTTTCAGTCCCCATAAGGTTTGGTAAGGAGAAAGTGCCTTCTAACATATATGATCATGAAGACATTCAGGATCATATCAAGACAAATGTTCTGAAGAACAAGGGTGTTAAGGCAAGCAGGCCTACCTATGGTCATAAGCCCTATGGTTTTAAGAAACCAGTAGGAGAAGTTGCAACAGCACCAGCAATGAACAGAAATGCTTCTGACAAGGATGTATCTAGATCTAGATACAATAAGTTTGAATGTTGGTGCTGTGGCAAGAGGGGTCATTTTGCATTGGACTGCTGGTATAACACAAGTGTTATAAAGAATAAGAGTCTACCTGTTAGAAGAGGTTATGATAACTTTATTAAGGCTAACCTGAACCAAGGACCCAAGACTTACTTGGGTTCTAAGGGTAAGTAATTTGTATTGCAGGTGAATCCAAGTTACCATGCCCCTATATGGTACTTGGATAGTGGTTGTTCCAGGCACATGACTGGAACAAAGGGGCTGCTGAAGGAGTATTCATCTGTCAAAGATGGACATAAAGTGATCTTTGGTGGATCTGAAAAAGGAGTCATCAAAGGATTTGGTAACATCTCTTCAAACCTAATTACTATCACCCAAGTGGCCTATGTAAAAGGTTTGAAACATAATCTAATAAGCATAAGCCAGCTGAGTGATCTAGGATATGACATTTCATTTGGTAAGGATGGATGTCATATCAAAAGGTCAAGTGATCAAGAGATCATATTGACTGGGTATAGGAAGAGAAATGTGTATTGCCTTAATTTTGAATGTGAGAATAAGGCATCCCCCATTTGTCTTGTAGCTGATGACAATGCTTCTCATTGTGTTAAGTGGCACAAGAGATTGGCTCATCTAAACTACAAGACAATTGGCCAACTCTTTAGTAAAGAACTAGTGAGGAATGGGCCTCAAGTTAAGTGTATAAAGGAAGGGGTATGCTCAGCTTGTCAAAAGGGCAAGCAGACAAAAACCTCATTTCAAAGCCTTGAAAACAAGGATTCTGTGAGGTGCTTATACCTCTTGCATATGGATCTTTTTGGTCCTATGCCAGTTCACAGTCTAGGTAGGAAGGTCTACACACTAGTGGTTGTAGATGACTATTCTAGATTTACATGGGTGTTCTTTCTGAGACAAAAATCTGAAACCCCAAGTGTATTATTTAAGTTTGTAAAGCAAATTCAGAATGAACTGAACAGTACAGTGGTCAAAATCAGAAGTGACCATGGTACTGAGTTTCAATCTGAAAGCATAACAAACTTGTGTATAGACTTTGGGATTTTCCAAGAGTTCTCCTCACCTAGAACACCTCAGCAAAATGGAATTGCTGAAAGAAAGAATAGATCATTAATTGAAGCTGGTAGAACTCTATTGAGTGACACCTCTCTCCCAGAATATTTTTGGGCTGAGGCAGTTAACACTGCTTGTCATGTCATCAATAGGGCTTCTATCACCAAAAGCCACAGGAAGACTCCCTATGAGATTGTGAAAGGCAGAAAACCAAATCTATCCTATTTTAGGATCTTTGGCTGCAAGTGCTATATACTTAACAATGGTAAGTCTTATTTGACTAAGTTTGCTGCCAAATCCCAGGATGGGATATTTGTTGGGTACAGCACAAATAGTAAGGCCTATAGAGTCTTCAACTTAACTACTCAAGTTGTTGAAGAATCTGTGCATATTGTATTTGATGAAACAAGATTAATCAATTGTGAATTGTCTTGTAGATCAAATGACTCAACAGGTATAAGCAAGAAGATGGACAAGCTCTCCATTGCTGAAGCTTCAAAGGAAGAGGGAGCATTGGAAAATGAAGGCTGCTGTCCAGGGGGAGTACAAGAGATAATGGAAGCTGATGAAAACCAAGAGGAACAGCAGAATGAAGAAGCTGGAGATGCTCAACCTGAAGGGAATCTACCTCCAGCTATAAGATATCTAAGAGATCATCCTACTGATCAGATAATTGGTGATCCAAGACAAGGAGTGCAAACTAGAAGCAGAAATCAAAGCACAGTTTTGCATTCTAGTTTCTTGTCTCAAATGGAACCTAAGAAGTTTGAAGAAGCTATCCAAGACCAGCACTGGATTGATGCTATGCAAGAGGAGCTGAATCAGTTCAGAAGGTGCAAGGTCTGGGAGCTTGTTCCTAAACCAAGAGGCCACAACATAATTGGGACTAAGTGGATCTATAGGAACAAGCTAGATGAAAGTGGAATAATAATAAAGAATAAAGCAAGATTGGTTGCAAAAGGATACAGGCAGGAAGAAGGGATTGACTTTGATCAAACCTTTGCTCCAGTAGCAAGGCTGGAGGCAATCAGAATGTTCCTTGCCTATGCAGCCTACCAAGACTTCAAAGTATACCAGATGGATGTAAAGTCAGCATTTCTGAATGGTGATCTTAAAGAAGAAGTATATGTAGAGCAGCCATCAGGTTTTGTAGATCCTCTTAAACCTGATTCTGTGTATAAGCTTAGGAAAGCTTTGTATGGGTTAAAACAAGCTCCAAGGGCTTGGTATGAAACCCTGTCTACCTTCCTCATTGAGAATAAATTCTCAAGAGGAAAGATAGACAAAACTCTATTCCTTAGGGAATCCAAAGGAAAGATCATCTTAGTCCAGATCTATGTTGATGACATAATCTTTGGATCTACTGAAAACAACCTTTGTAAAAAGTTTGCCAAACTTATGCAAGGGAAGTTTGAGATGAGCAGTATGGGAGAACTTAAGTTCTTCTTGGGACTCCAAGTAAGACAGACTGATGATGGATTGTCCATATCCCAGTCTAAGTTCACCAAGGAATTAATTAAAAAATATGGTATGGAGTCATCCTCCTCCATGAGAACTCCTATGGGCACAAGTATGCCAATATGCAAAGATGAGGCAGGTAAACCTGTTGATGAATCATTGTATAGAGGAATAGTTGGGTCACTACTATATCTCACTGCTAGTAGACCTGACATTATGTATGCAACATGTGTCTGTGCTAGGTACCAAGCCTGCCCTAAAGAATCTCATTATACTGCAGTAAAAAGGATTCTGAGATATCTAAAGGGCACTCCTACTCTAGGTCTTTGGTACCCTAGGAATAGAGATTTTCAACTAACAGGCTATTCAGATGCAGATTTTGCAGGATGTAGAGAGGATAGAAAGAGTACTACAGGTACTTGTCAATTCCTGGGAGGAAGACTAATATCTTGGAGTAGTAAAAAACAGACTAGTGTGGCAATTTCCACAGCTGAGTCAGAGTATATTGCTGCAGGAAGCTGCTGTGCACAGCTATTATGGATGCAGCATCAGCTTAAAGATTATGGTATTCAGGTAAGTAGAACACCCCTTTTATGTGATTCTAAGAGTGCTATTTCTATTGCTAATAATCCAGTTTCTCATAGTAGAACTAAGCATATAGAAATCAAATATCATTTTCTTAGAGAACATGTAGAAAAAGGTGACATCTCATTGGAATTTGTAAAAACAGATTATCAAATAGCAGATGTATTTACTAAGCCTTTAGATGAAACCAAATTCAATAAATTCAAAATTGAATTAGGTATGTTAACCATTGATTAATGTATTAAACAAAATCATTAACAATGCTATTGAAATGGTTTATAAGTAAGTAAAAGTAGTAACAACAATAATCAAGTGTTAAAAAGGACACATTGAAGTTACAGAAATTGGCTAAGTAAGAATGTGTCGACACATTCAGTAATAATGTGTCGACTCAGAGAAATTATGTCGACAAGTCAGAAATATTGTGTCGACACAGAGAATATGTGTCGACACTTAAGAGTTTTATTGTCGACTTAACCAGAAATGTAATGTCGACTCAACCAGAATTATGGTGTCGACACTTACAAAATATGTGTCGACACTTGTCCTTAGTGTCGACACAGAATTTCTGTCTTTCTACTATGTATCCAAGGTGTCGACATAACCACAAATTGGTGTCGACACATAGTAGGCTGAAGAAATGTCGAGTTAATAGAAGCTTGTGTCGACACATTCCGTCTGTGTCGACACATTTAGACTGTTTTTGGCGCCTTTTGAACTTCTTTCAACAGAAGCTATAAATAGGTCAAAAGCTCTTTGTGTCGACACGCTTTCAAGGTTTTCGAGACTCAAACCCTGTGTCGACAGTCTTTCTTTCTCTCTTCTCTCAAGTTTTCTCGACACAACGATGGCGCCAAGGATTGAAGATAACATCAATGAAGGATATGAGTTAGTGCGCCAGGCCTTTGCAGAGGCGCCGCCTGATGTTCAAGGAGTTATCACCCTTCTCTCTGCATCAGGGTTAGAATTTCTCATTTCAGAACCAACTAAGATCTGGAAGAAGGAGGTGCACGAGTTCTTTACCTCTGCATCAGTCCATTCTACTGGCCTCAAGATTAAGTCCACTATTCAAGGGACGAAGGTAAAGATTACTCAAAGAAGTTTACGAAAGATCTTCCAACTGCAAGTGGTTGAGAATGAAGAGGCAGTTCCTATATCTAAGACAAGGGAAGCCCTTCAATGGTGTGGCCTGGATTCAGGATTGAAGATAGGAGCTGCATTCAACAGAAAGGGAATGAATCAGCAAGGGAAGTTCTTGTCGGAAGTTGTTGGAAAGGTAATCCTCTGCAAGACAGGTGGACATGATAGGATTTCTGCCTATATGTTCAGCCTGATGACCAGGATAGTTTTTACTATTCCTACTGATTGGTCAAGAGTACTCTTTGACAAGATCAAAGAGGGAATTCAAAAAGCCTAACATGGCTAGGATCATGAGTCTATACTTCACTGGGGTGATTCCAGATGTGATGCAGCAGCTGCAAGGGAGTAAGATTAACCATATGAGAAGAATGGATATGAGACTATTCACCAGGTGGGATAGGGTGCTGTCAAAGGATGTGCCTGAAGAGAGCAGGCCAGACACCCCTGTGCAATCCTCTACACCAAATCAAGAATCTGAACAAGTACAAGAAGGGACACAGCTTGCCTCAACTGTGGTCCAGGAAGTATCAACACCTGCCCAGATGCAGGGGGAGCCAGTTTCCACTTCTGCTCCAAAGGTATCTACTCCTGCTTAGGTTTAGGGGGAGCTAATGTATTTTACTATAAAAGACATTGCTCAAATTATTATTACTGCACAGGTTCAGGGGGAGCTAGTGTCCACACCTCCTCCTGCCACTACAAATATTGAAGTGCAAGTCCAAGAAGAAGCACAGTTAAACATATCTCAAGATTTAACTGCTGCAGATATGACCACTCAACTGGAATTTACTATGGAGGAGTTATTCCCAGATGTTGATACTGCTGCTGATAAAGAAGGAGGTGGACCAGATATTGAGAAGTTCATAGGAATGGACATTGATCAGGAAGCTGCTGTGGAAACACAGGTTGAGGATGAGCCAGTGGATGTTGAAGCTGAGCAACAACTCCCTGGCACAGAAAGAATTCATGTAGATACTTCCTCTGACACAGAAACTGAAGAAGCCAGGGTGGCTAAGAAAAGAAAACTTGTTGTCTTTAAGAGAAGAAGCAAGAACTACAAGCAGGCATTGCAGACAACAACTCCACAAGTTTCTCCAGCCTTTGATTACAATAAATTTATGGTAGATCTTCAAGTAAAATTGGATGACCAAAGGATGGCTCTGGAGAAGTATGTTGATGAAAATAGCAAGTCAGTTCAGTTTGACTTAGCTCAGGACATCAAGTCCATCCAATTTCAAGTCAACTTGCATAAAACTGAAATGACAGATTGCTTCCACAAGGGTGGCAATGCTGTAGTTTATCTGGCTAAACAACAGCAGGCTATCTCTACAAAGGTGGATGATATTGTTTTGAAGCAAGGTTATGTTCTGGAAAATCAAATAAGAATGAATGACAATTTAACTGAATCTCATAATGAGATCATTCAAGAGGTGAAGAAGATTGTGCCAGGGATGCCTGCAAATAGAGCCAAAGAAATGGAAGAATTTGATAAGAATTTTCAGGCTGCTATTGCATCTGTTAAGACTGCCATCACAACCTCTCAACAGGAAATATCTGAAAAGCTTCAAAAGTTAAGACCATTTTTCAAGGAGGGAGTGAATTATTTGGATGGCCAAATTCGATTCCAGAAAGAAGATCTTAGAGATCATGTATCAAGAGAAGCCATAAAGGGGGAGAGGATGCTAATTCATGCAGGCTCTGAGCATGCCAAATGGGTGACCAATAGTATAAGAGCCACATTGGGATATCCACCATTGTGTGATGATAACATGGTGGCTGAGTCAGGTCTACAAACAGGACTACTTGAAGGTGACCAACCTGAGGTTGCCCAAGTCATATACCCCCCTCCAGATTTTGATATATTGGATCAGCAAGTGCAATATATGTATAGTCCTTCAAAGGAGGTTGTAAATGTTATCTTTGGAAAGGTTGATAAGCCTGAGGTAAATTTGCAAGAATAGCAAGATGCTCTACTGTCAAAGAAAAGATTTAGAGAGCAGGTTGAGCTGAAGCCAGATTTTGAGCAGTGGAGTCCTACTTCCAGAAATATAATACTCACTGCATGGAAAGCTGTCAAAGATCAAGTTCATGAAAGGGGCAAGTGGTACAATGAGCAGGAATGGCAGAAGTATGAGGCAAGACAAGAAGCCATTGTACAATTCAGAAGGAAAGCTAAGCTGGGAAGACTTCCACCTGATGCTATGGAGCCAAGCAAATACTTCCCAAAGCCTTTTCACTATTTTGAAAGGCAAATGCTCAAGGAAGAAGCTAAGAAGAAAGCTGATCTTAAAGGAAAAAAGATGGATGAAGAATCAGAAGCTCCTGTGACAGCTAAAATTAAATCTGGCCAAGGGATTGTTATTAGAGAGCCTGATCAATCCTGATAATGTTTTAGTTCTTTCATAATGTTTTGTAATGATGTAATGTGATCAGTCAAAGAAAAACCATGTAATCAAACATTACCCAGTAATAAACAAAATATTGTTAAATCTGTGATAGATTGTTTTATCCATGATGTTCTTATTATTTTGTTTATAATTAAGTATCCCTGTGTATTGTCATATATCATCATTTTATACTATTTATAAATGGTGTATATCATTGGCTATAAGGGTTATGACTTCTCCAAATAGGGGGAGATTGTTGGGTACATTGGAAAATGTGTACCTGATTTGAAGAAGCCCAACCTAGCTCAATGATATACATCATGTTGTATTTGATGTTGTTTTGAGTTGACATGTGCAGGTAAAGAATTGTTAAAGTTTACAGGAAAAAATTCTAAGTCCAAGTGTCGACACAAAGGAACATGTGTCGTCACATAGAAGAAAGTTGTCGACACAACACTGGGAAAGTGTGTCGACACAGAAGGTGTAAGTCGACACTACTCTGGGAAAAAGTGTCGACACATAACATAGTCTACAACAACACTGGGAAAAAGTGTCGACAAAGAAGAAGTAAGTCGACACAACACTGGGAAATTGTGTCGACACAGAAGAAGTAAGTCGACACAACACTGGGAAATTGTGTCGACACAGAAGAAAAACGTCGACCTCAACATTGGGAGAATGCGTCGACACTGAAGAGTATAGTCGATCTCAAGTTTGTCGACATCATCTGAATATGTCGACACAGAAGAAAATAGTCGACCACAAGTTTGTCGTCACCAGCAGAATGTGTCGACACATAGTGAGTAAGTCGACACATTATAGCAAAGCGAAAAAAAAAAATGAATGTGTCGACACCTGAAGGCTAAGTCAACACTTACTAAAGTTATGATTCTACAACAACTGTGTCGACACACAGGACTTGTGTCGACACACTGCAGAGTCAAAGACCAAGTTAGTTTCAGAAGAAGATGTGTCGACACAAAGGCAATTTAGTCGACATCACTGAAGGCAGTGTCGACACCAAAGTCAATTGTGTCGACACAAATAGACAGATGGTCTCGACACTTTCTGACAGACTGTTTCAACACTAAGGCACAGGACTTGTTTGAAGACTTGACAGCTGTGAGTTATCACCAGTTAACTGAAGTTGTCAGACTTGTCAGAAAACGGTTAGAAACCGGATCAGCCGGTTACCATGAAGAATGTCTATAAATAGACAGATTCAGAAGGAGAAAAAAACACACAATTAAGAAGATATAGAACTGACCCTTTGAAATACATTGGATCAGAAAGTGGAGAAGGATTACATTCTACTCATTTCAAGAAAGTGCTAGGCACTTAAGAAGATCTTCTCCGGGAGATCTAAGAAGACTATCTAAGGGTAGATCTAAGAAGAGTTCTAATCAGAATTCAGAAGAATCATTCAAAGTTCTGGATAGAGAGAGATCAAGTCAGAATTTGAAGAAGAAGAAGGAATCCACCAGTGGATTCTCAAGAAGCTGTTTGGAATCAACTCAGCTAAGTACATTTTCAAGAAGCTTTGAAGAAGGCTAAGAAATAGCTGATTGCATCAGCTGATTAAGAATTGTCATTGCCTTTTCTCTCTCAACTTGGCAAGACAATTTAAACAATCTTTTCTATATTTCTGTAGGATCTGTTTATACAGATCTGAGTTGTAAGCCTATGTTATAAAGGCTGAGTGTAGGAGTGTTGAACTCTGAGTGGTAGGGATGATTGCCTGAGTGTAGGAGAAGGATATTCTCTGAGTTGTAGGCCTTGGGGCAAGGCTGAGGTAGGGCAGTTGTGCCTGAGTTGTAGGAACCAGTTGGGTTCTGAGTTGTAAGATCTATTGATCTGAGATAAGTGGAAGTTTGGCCGAATCTAGCATACAGCTAGATAGGTGAAGGGGGAAAGTGGATGTACCCAGACCTTGGGGAACCACTATAAAACATAGTGCAATCTGTGATGTTTTGTTTTCTGTGATTGCTGTGTTCTTATATTAGTTAATAAATTGAATTCTGTCTAGAAGTTCTAGAAAGAGAAGCAGAACCTATTCACCCCCCCCCCTCTAGGTGTTTAGGCTGCCTTGAAAGTTAAACTATCAATGGTGACCCCCTAAAGGCATACCAGCACTACCCCTCCCCCTAGAGAATGATTCCCTGAGGCTCTGTCAACCAACATCTTCCAAGCAACCCGCGGTGGTGGCTTCTAACCTTCTACTTCAACAAAGTAGTTGGCCAAGAAATTGGCCACCACTTGCGCCTTGATGGAGAGCCGTGGCACAAAATTGATATCAAACTCACTAAGCTCGATGGACCACTTGGCCAACTGCACTGAGTGCTCCACCCCTTCGAAAATCTTGTGAGGGGGGTGGTACGTCACTACCCTGGTCGAATGGGACTAAAAGTAAGGCCAAAGCTTTTTGGCTGAGATGATCAAGTAGAAGGCCAACTTGTTTAGGCTGGGGTAACGGAGCTCAGCCTTCTTCAAGATTCTGCTGACATAGTAGATGGGTAACTGCTTCTTCCCTTCTTCCCTGACCAAAACAGAGCTTACGGCCTCCTCCCCCACCCTGAGATACAAAGCTAGATACTCCCCCTCCTTCAAGCTCTAAAGGAGCAGCGCTCGGTAGTGTTGTCCCTTCAATGCCTGGAAAGCCTCCTCTCATTCTTGTGCCCACTCGAACTTCTGGTTTCCCTGTAGCACCTTGAAGAAAGGTGAGCATTTCTCCCCAGTCCGGGAGAGAAACCTACTCAGCCCGGTGAGCTTACCCATCAGGCGCTGAACCTCCTTAGTGTTACATGGTGATTCAAAGTCTATTATGGCCTTTACCTTATCGCGGTTAGGCTCTACCCCTGCGGGAGTTAGAAGATGGCCAAGGAACTTTCCCCGGCTTGCCCCAAAGACGCACTTCAAGGGTTTTAGCTGCATCTTGTATTTTCGTAAGGTGGCAAACATTTCTTTCGAGTCAAGAAGATGGGAGTCCACCTCCCTACTCTTCACCATGAGGTGGTCAACATAGACCTCCAGATTTCTCCCCCTCTGATTTTGGAAAACACGATCCATCATACGCTAGTACGTAGCTTCCGCATTCTTTAGCCCAACAGGAATAATATTATAGTTGAAGCATCACTCCCTCGTGTTGAATGAGACATCTTTGACATCAGGGTGGGGGGGAGGTGCAGTCGAATCTGATGCTAACCTGAAAAAGCATCGAAAAAACTCATAATAGAAAAAACCGACGTCTGAATCAACCAGTGCGTCGATTCAAGGCAGGGAGTAGCAATCTTTAGGGCATGATTTATTCAAAAGCTAAAAGTATTCACACATTCTCTACCTCCTATCTCCTTTTCTTACCATTACCATGTTGGATACCCAGCCTAGATATTGGATCTACGATACAAACCTGCATCAAGGAGCTTTTTTACCTCCTCACGGATGGGCTCCTCCAACTTTACGGCGATGGTCCTCATCTTCTGGCAGATGGGGCATGTCTTGGGGATGAGATTCAGACAGTGGCATGCCACATCCGCATCGATGCCTGACATGTCTGTCGCGCTCCAAGCGAAGACGTCGATGTTCTTTTGGATGCACTCCTGCATCCTCTCCTGATCCTCAGGGCTCAAGCAGTCGCTGATCCTCACCTTATCTGCCTTCCCCTCCCCAGTGAAGACCTCCATCTCCACGACCTCCTCTGCCGGCTCCAACCGGGACTTCTCCCCTCTGATCCTAGGCTCTCCACCCTGCTCGGGCTCTTCCTCTTCTCCTGCTTTCTCAACCTCCATCACCTCTACCTGACTTCCCTACAGCTCTACTTCTCTGCCCCCTTGGGCCTCTACCCCTGATTCACCTTCTCCCTGCTCCTTCTCCACAGATTTCTCCTTGAACTCCACTATGCTCACCTCCCCCTCCTCTACAATATCCTCCTACGCCGCTAGACCCTTCTCCAACTCCTCCGCCTTCGCTATCCAAGATATAGTGTTGACAGCCATCACAAATCACTTCCTTGCCACCTTTGGATCTCCCCTAATATGGACCTGGACTCTTTCACTGCTGAACTTGAGACATAGATGGAATGTGGAGGGGATGCAACGAAAGGAATTGATGAGAGGGAATCCAAAGATGGCATTATAGCGTCTCGGAGCGTCAATAATGATGAACTGACAGTTCCTTGACACCCCCCTCCCCCAGTGTCACGTGTAGTTCTAACCGTCCCTTAACTTCCTTCCTCTCCCTTGAGAACCCGAACATCGGTCCATCTGAGGCCAACACCCTCCAAGCCTCCACCTTAATCTCATCGAACGCCCTCTTGAATATCACATTCACAAAGCTCCCATTGTCCACCAGAATCCTAGAGACTGTGAAGTTCTCTACGGCCGTCTGATGATTCCATATTTTATACTTAATTCCGGACTCATCTAGGCTTATTTTCTTGTCTTTGCACACTGTTTAGCGTCATTTGCACTCCTTTTGGTTCGCTATGGTTTTCCATGTCTTGTGCACCCTTTTTAGCCTATTTCTGTGTGTGTGTGTATTTCATTCTCGCTATGATTATTATTATTTGTTGTGGCTGCCACGATCGATGTCTCGTGCAGTTTTCCTGCAGGTTTGGGGATCGTGAGGGCATTCGGGATAGGCGTTTCATTATTTTTTGGCAAAGGAGTCAGTGGTCGTGCGTTTTTACCCACGCACGACCATCGACCTCTTGGCGCACGATCACTGATCGTGCGCAGCCCGACCTCATTTGTGAAATCTCTGTCTTGAACCTTCCGCACGATCACTTGCCATACCGCGCACGATCACTGCTCGTGCGCTGCCGGTCGTGCGCAGTCATGGCCCTTTTTGTAAAGTTCTGCCTGGCTATTTCTGCACGATCATCAGCATTGCCTCGCACGATCACTGATCGTGCGCTGCTGATCGTGCGCGACCATTAATTTTCTGATGCAGGTCTACTGGTTGCTGACGCACGGGCGCTGACCTTGGTCGCGCACGACCACTGGTCATGCGCTAGTGGTCGTGCGCCCTATTTATTTTGCAATCTATAAATACGCAGGTTCCGCCCTAATTTCGGGAGATCGCCAAAATCCGCGATTTCTTCCGCCGTTTTTTGTCCCCGACGAAGGGTTTCGCCATTTCCCTTCATCCTCCACCTTAGGGAGAGGCTCCGGGCAAGCTTTCAACGCCAAATCATAGCCGGAGCTTCCTCTCGGCCTCCTCCATCATCTCTTGGGCTTATTTCAAGCTTCAACTCCATGGCCATCAAGCAAAGGGAAGCTTGCAACTTTCTTCTGCTGTCGTGAGACGAAGAAGATGGGCCATTGGAAGGTGGTGACAGCCCTTCTCTACCTCGGACGCAGTTGAGGACCGAGCTTGGACGCGGATTGACAACCCGACGACTCCAACCGTGAATCCTCAGCAAGACTTCGGATACGGTCGATCTCTTGTCTTGTTCTTCCTTTGTTGTTGTTTATGTGTTGTTGTAAACTTCATTTATAGATGATGTACGCTCAATTGTAGAATACGTTTATATGATATCATGTCTATGTGATTTGTATTTTCGTTATATATTGCTTGAGGTGCGCCTTGTTCCATCCACCTCCATCCACCCTTGCCGCACTAGCAATTGCTAGTGGCGTGCGTTGCGAAGAGGTGCTCATGACCCTCATTCCGCCATTCTAACCACCTCATCCGCTAGCCTACTCGTCCATCCGCCAAGCGATTCGGTGCATAGCGGCCCGACTAGTCTTCATCTCGCCTGGCGAAGCATCGCATAGCGGCGTTGCATAGGAGTAGCTTGTAGATTTTACTTCCTGTTTCCGCAACAATCAAACCCCCCCCCCTTTTTGAGCCGACCCGAGGACTTCAATCTCAAGTCCTCCTCGACATTAACTCATCCCTTACTGTGTTCCTCAAGAGACCGACACTCGGGGATTTATTCCCAAACTTTATTACTTGTGCGACCGGTGCGCTTGCAGTATTTTCCACGCATCAAGTTTTTGGCGCCGTTGCCGGGGAACACAGTCGTTTGAGTTTTTGGAGAGGAAGATTTGAGATAGTTTCCCTTTCCATTTGTATATTTCTTGTGTTATTTTTGTTTTGGTTTTTTAGTTGTTGTTTTTTTATTTTATTCCCTTTCTAGTTTTTATTTTGCTATAGCAGGCTGTTCCACTCTTTATTTGCTTGCGAGTATTTAATTTTTGCTTAGAAAATTTCTTGTGGTGAATTATTTTCTATTGCACCATGTATTCAAATTGGTATATCAAGTGCCATTGGTGCGGGGATTATGGGCATGGTAGTGATGAGTGCCCCACTGACGGTACTGAGTATAATTCTCATGGTCCCGTGTATGCAGCGTCGTTGTCTCACGGTACTCCATACACGGTACCACAGTCTTATGGTCATTACTCGTCTCCGCCTCCACCTTTTTCATATTCCTCCCCGGTCCCTTCTGGACCGAGGGGTAATGGAAAACGGTGTTTGTGTTGTCATAGCACCGACCATGTGTTGAAAGATTGCGCAGAATTTCAGTGCCAGATGGAGGCGGATGATGAACCGGATATCCGGATCGTCTCATCCACCTCTCAAATGGCCGCTCCTTCTGATTCTGATGATGTATCTGCAGTACCACCTTGTTTATGGGGGACTGCTGTGGATACACCCATCAGACCTTCCACTAGTCAGTGCGACGACATTGCGGCACCTTCTCTCCTTGTGCCTTCTTCCCCTATTTTTGATTCACCCCCGGAGGAACCTGCGTATATTATCTCTGATGATGTTGCTCCTCCGCTTTCTTTGCATGAATTACCTACTCCCCTTTCTAGTGAGTCGGTCGATGATATTGTGCCCTGTGGGAATCGGGAACATGTGGATGCGCCATGGTGTGACGAGGACATTATTCTCATCAATGGTGAGTACTATGTCTTGGAACACCGTGACGTACCGAGGTGTGATGAGGAAATCCTTGCCGGTGAGGAGGTTTCTACTTCCTTGTTGGATGAGGAGGTCCAAACCACCACCGAGGACCTCGTGGTCTCAGTTTCCCCTCGCCATGACTCACATGACACCGACAGTGATCTATGTTTGGATCCTGCAGAGAGTGATTCCGGGATCACTCTCCCTATTTCCGCTTCTTTTAGTTTTTCTTCTCCTTTATTCCTTGACCCCCCTTCTCTTTCTGCGCCTGTGCGGATTGACTCCCTGCAGGTGAGTTGGCTTGACATTGAGCCTTGCGCTCAGGTTGTCGGCGAGTGCCTCAGCTTGCATGAGGAGTTTCCTACTCCTTTTGTAGTTGAAGCCTCTACCTTCACCTTCGCCCCCAACGAGCTTGTGGTGGACGATACCTTGCTAGGAAAGGATTTGTTTTGTGGTGAGATGAGTGAGGACCAGTGCTCCTCCTCATCTTACTTCCTATTTCCTCTACCTGTGCGTCGCAGGTATTATTACTCAGGTAGAGGGGTAACTATTCTATCACCGTATCGGTACCCATTACCGACACGGATATTAGGACAGTTACCTGTGCATTTTCTATTTCATAGGCCCATTAGATAGAACTGTTTAGAATTTAATAAGTCGTGCTGGGATGACAATAACCTCAGTGCTTATCTTTCATTTTCTGCATTTTTCTTTTTTTTATGTCTAGCTTAGTTTAGTATTTCTTTTTGTATATTTTTCTTTTGTTTTTGCGGAGCTCACCCCTGCAGGTATTCATGGAAACTACGCATTGGCGGGGTTGTGATTCTTCGTTTGGCGGGCCTGCTGCTACTTTCCACGCGTCTTCTGGTATGCTCACTAGCTGAGCATTGGGTAACCTCTTCCCTTAGCTCATTCTGATTTTAATTTCTCTATCATTTGATGTGTTGTTTAGTTTAAGTCTGGGGGAGAGCATGTTTACCTTTTGCACGTGCACATTTCTTTTGCATACTAGAAGCTTTTCGTATTTTATTTTGTTTAGCTTCATTGCATCGCACACCACTGCACCCACATGAGCGCGAGCTTAGTTGTTAGTGTGCCACGAGTTGAACTTGTATCTTTGTTAGATTTGGAAAATTTCTGTGCTAGTTTAGGATTGTGCGACGGAGTAAAATATTGGCCTTGCTGTGTTTCTAGTCAACTGCTCTCGTTTTGTATAGAAATTTATGTATATTTAATTTTTTCGTATGCTTATGTTCTATATTTTTCTATTTGCGTAAATATTTCTTATTCTACTCAAAAGTTGGTGAATCCAGTGTGAATCAAACGGTAGCATAGGAATGTGTGTAGCCGCCACTAGACTCGTATTGCTTGAGTCGGGAGGAAGGATTATCTTTCTCGGTTGCTAAGAACTTGCCCCAAGCTATTCTTGAAGCATTGGTACACGGTTAGTCTAGCGTGAGAGTGATGTAGGCCACCTTTTGGCCCGGTTGAGCTTTGTACCCATTCCTAACATCGCCCTTGCTAGCCCCTTTGTGCCTACCCTTCCTTTTGATTCAGCTCCACTATATTCGCCAAAGCCTCATAGCCGATCCTAGTCGCACACCCAATTCGAGCTTTAGTAGTTTACATTTTATGTTGGGTTGTGATGTGGTGATTCGTATTTGTGATATGTGGTTGTGCCCAAAAGAAAAATGTGCTGATTTTGTAAAAAGAAAAAGAAAATATTTAAAAGAAAAATATTTGAAAAAGAGAAAAAGAGAAAAGAAAAAGAGAAAGAAAAAGTTTGATTGAAAATCTTTATTTGAGATGATTTGGATTTGGAGTAGGCGGTGCACACACCCATTTAGTAAAAGTTAAGTCTGGGGGTGTGGTGCACCCGTGTTTATTTTGTGGGCAGCGGGTGCTAGTTTTGTACGTTAGCTCATTTGGGTTAGGTGCATACCCTTCATGTTTATCCTTGTTTTCCTCACCGTAACCCAAGCTCCATTATTACCCGAAGTCCTACGGACTTGCGCTTGAGTTGACTAGTGCCGTGGAGAGAGTGCGTGTAACACCCCTATCCGTCGCATAGCATATAGCAGTAGGTCCGGCCGGGGCCCGACGCCATATACCACGGACAGACCGGTTGGTTACGCGTTGAAACCATACAACCAATCAGAGCGTCCTACACAACACCTAGCGGAAGCAATTTAATTAAGTTGCAAAAAGATAAGAACCCTGCCACAGAGAATGAATGTCCACTATAACCCAGGAATGAGTACATACACAAAAGAGTTCACGGCCTTAAGGCCTTACAAAAGTGTTCGCTTAACAAGATAGCGTCTTTCATACATCGGCGCGCAGGCCGGCCATACATGAATATGAAAAAGCTAATAACTAAGCCTTCGAGGGCTGGCGCTGCAACTTGGGCTTTAGCCCGCTATTTGCCGCTTGGCTCCACAACAGCACCTGTAGAAACAACCCACCCAAAAGGTGGTAATACAAAAGGGCAACGGTCAGCAAAAGCTGACCAAATTATAACGACCCCGTCCCGTTTCTCGGGACGGCGGTGCTCCTTCCCTGCATATAAAACTATCATAGCAATTCTATAGAGTATTCTATTCGCCACAAGTGTCGGCACGCACGGCCGCACACTCCGTGCTCTCAGGGCACTAATCGGTGAACCCGGTCCGGACCCAGTCCGACACCGCGATTCCACCACCAACCCTCGGATGGCAACACTCGTGAGCATTTAGCCCTTTCAGCCGAAGCCTAGGCCCGTTTCCAGCCCCCCGGGAAGTCCCATGTACTTTAGGTCGCTTCTACCGAGACCACTTGGAATGGGTAGAGTTCCACCCGCCCGTTGCTCACTTCACCACGGCCATTTAGCCATCGGTGCGGGCCAAGTTTCTCCTCATTCCCACAATCGATCAAAACACGCACATAACCCCGTTATGTACCGATTTGCCCTCCAAGGCAACATCGCAGCGGCAATGCGATTCCGCCCAAGCTTTCCGGGTGCGCCTCGAGGTTAACCCCCAAGGATCCCTGTATGCAATCTACCGCGTAGAAATTTCGGAAAACTAAAATCATCGGCACGGAGTCTTCTCCGGCCATGCAATGCAAACATCACCGATCCGGGTTAAACCCGAATAGGCTTCACACACAATGCCTACGCCCGTACTCCGATTCCGGGCTCTAACAACGGGGACTTTACATATCTACCCGAAGGGATTCCGCGCCTCAACGCTCACTCGCGAGAGGGGGGATTTCCCCATGCATAGAAAGAAGGGCGACTACACATGCCCTATGAAGAGGATCGTTACCCTCGAAGATTTCCGCGGCGCCATCGAAAACTATGCGGTTGGAAAGCACCGCAACGGCGTCACCTCCGCGGATCTGGACTGGGATCGCGATTCGGGGCTCCGGAGCTCCTCCGGCGGCCGGATCTTGGGCTCCTCCTTCCTCTTGCTCTCCCTTCTCTCTAAACACTTAGAGAGAGAGTGGACCAAAGAAAATGAGGATTCAAAACCCTAATCCCGGCTAATAACCCCCCAGGAGCAGCCCCCACCGTCGGATCCAGATCCAAGAGAACGAACGGCCGAGATTAGATCCAAAATCCCAAAAAACTGGGCCGAACACGGCTTGACACACGGCCGTGTGTCTGGCCGTGTAGCTCATTCGCCGATCGACACGGCTCCTGACACGGCCGTGTGCCATGGGCCGTGTTACCTGGAGCTTCAAGACGATCGTCGGGCTTCCAGAACACGGCTTCGAACACGGCTGTGTTCGAGGCCGTGTGCCCCACACACGGCTTGAGACACGGCCGTGTGTCTCAGGCCGTGTACTTCTCTGACTCGAGACAGCACAAAAACACAATAAATCCCTGAACACGGGTAGGCACACGGCCGTGTGCCTGGCCGTGTGCCCCTGTTCAGACCTCCAAAAGTGCCGCTTGATCGCCCCGCGATCATCTCCGAGGTTGGGGTCTTATAACTCCCTCCCCCTTAAGAGAATTTCGTCCCGAAATTAAGAACAGAGACTACACAAAAATAAACAAATCGAGTACCTGAGGGGAATAACTCGGGGTACTCCTCGCGCATTGTCTGCTCTCGCTCCCAAGAGAGCTCCTCGCGCCCGCAGTTATCCCAACGGACCTTCACCATTCTGATTTCCTTGTTCCGAAGCCGCTTGACTTCGAAATCCTCAATAGATATGGGCTTGACTTTTGTTGTCAACCCTTCCTCAACCGGTACTTGATCAGCCGCGATCACCTGCGAAGGCTCTTGCACCGCCTTCTGCAACACAGAAATGTGGAACACATCATGTAATCCACTCAACTCCACTGATAGCTTCAAACGGTATGCCGCTTCGCCGACTCGCTCCAGTACCTCAAACGGCCCAAGGTATCTCGGACTCAACTTTTTCAAGCGTCGAATCCGTGAGACACCCTTGAACGGCTTGATCTTCAAGTACACCCAATCGCCTACCGCGAACTCCACGTTCCGGTGCTTGGCATTGTAGTACTTCGCCTGCCGGTCCTGAGCGATCAACAAGCGCTCCCGAATGATCCGCACTAACGAGGTAGCACTCTCCACCTCCTGCTTCTTGTACAACCTTGCCTCACCCGCTTCAAGCCACGATAACGGCGTGCGACACTTCCTACCATACAGGGCCTCGAAGGGCGCCATTTGTATACTTGCTTGGTAGCTGTTGTTGTACGCGAACACCACCAAATAAAGATGGTCTTCCCAATGCTTCCCGAAGTCTAGAACACACATGCGGAGCATGTCCTCCATCGTTCTGTTGACCCTCTCGGTCTGCCCATCCGTCTGCGGATGGAAAGCTGTACTGAACTTTAACTTTGTTCCCAACATCTGCTGCACCAACCTCCAATCATTTGACGTGAACCACCCATCGCGATCACTCACAATGCTACGAGGCACACCATGCAGCCTAACAATATTGTCAACGTACAACTTTGCCAATTTCTCGACTGGGTCATCCTTCCTATGCGGAATGAAATGCGACACCTTAGTTAGCCGATCTACGATCACCCAGATGGCGTCGTTCCCCTTCTGCGACCTTGGCAACCCGTGCACAAAGTCCATAGATATATCGTCGAATTTCCACTCCGGTATAGGCAAGGACTTCAAAAATCCTCCCGGCTTTTGGCACTCCGCCTTCACCAAGGCGCACGTTTGGCATTTAGCCACGTACAACGCCACATCTTTCTTAAGCCCCGGCCACCAAAACAACTTCTTGAGATCACGATACATCTTCGTGCTCCCTGGGTGGATTGAGTACTTGGTATGATGAGCCTCGTACATCAACTCCGCCCGGAGGTTGCCCCCACTTGGGACGCACAAACGATGATCCTTCCTTAACAAACCATCTTCCACCGAGAACTGGGAATTTGACCCATCCGTAGCGGCCTCCAAAAGCTCCTTCATGGATTCATCTAACTCCAATGCCTGCCGAACCCGGTCAGCCAGGTCATACTGCACCTCTGTACAGTTTAACATTGCCTTGGCGCTCGTCTGCTTGTCAACGCAACAGATCTCAAGCTCCTCCAACTCCCGCACTAGCCGCTCATCATGCACCGACAACCAGTTGGCTCGGGCGGGAGCCCTGCGGCTCAGCGCATCCGCAACTGCGTTGCCCTTCCCGAGTACATAATGTATCTTGAAGGTGTAGTCCCCCAGGAACTCCATCCACCTCCTCTGCCTCATATTGAGATCCTTCTGATCCAACAGGTATTTTAGGCTCTTGTGATCGGTGTATATGTCGACCCTTACTCCGTATAGGTAGTGCCTCCACAACTTGAGTGCAAATATCACGGCCGCCAACTCCAAGTCGTGCACCGGATAATTTCTTTCATGCACCTTTAGCTGACGCGATCCATACGCTATTACGCTACCATGCTGCAATAACACGCAGCCCAAACCGCTACCCGAAGCGTCGCTATACACCTCAAAGCCCTCGGTCCCACTCGGCGAACTAAGCACTGGCGCCGTGGTCAACCGCCTCTTCAGCTCCTCAAAAGCTTGCACGCACTCTTGCGTCCACAAGAATTTCTGATCCTTTCTTGTCAACTTCGTGAGAGGTAAGGCTACCCGCGAGAAGTTCTCCACGAAGCGCCTGTAATAGCCGGCAAGCCCAAGGAAACTACGGACTTCCGCTACCGAAGACAACACAGGCCACTCCCGTATCGCAACTATCTTCGCCGGATCCACCGCTATACCTTCCCCACTCACTATATGACCCAGGAACGCTACCGAGGGTAGCCAGAACTCGCACTTGGAGAACTTTGCGTAAAGCTCATTCCTCCTCAGAGTCTCCAACACCAAATGCAAATGCTTGAAATGGTCTTCTTCGCACTGCGAGTATACCAAAATATCGTCAATAAAGACGATCACAAAGCGATCCAGGAAATCTCTGAACGTCCTGTTCATCAGATCCATAAACACCGACGGCGCATTCGTCAGTCCAAACGGCATGACCGTGAACTTGAAATGCCCGTACCTCGTACTGAACGCCGTCTTCGGGATATCACACTCCCTGATCCTCAGCTGATAGTACCCCGACTTCAAGTCCAGCTTGGAGTATACCGACGATCCGACTAATTGATCAAAGAGATCATCAATCCTCGGGATCGGGTACTTATTCTTTTCCGTCAACTTGTTCAATTCTCTGTAGTCGATGCACAGCCGCATACTACCGTCCTTCTTTTTAACGAAGAGGACCGGTGCGCTCCAAGGCGATGAACTTGGACGCACATAACCTTGCTCCATCAGTTCCTCCAGCTGAACCTTCAACTCCGCCATCTCCTTTGGCGCCAACCTATAAGGAGCACGTGACACGGGTTTGGCACCCGGCACGAGCTCGATCGTAAAATCAATCTCTCGCTGCGGTGGGGCTCCGGGAAGGCTATCCGGGAACACATCGGGGTATTCGCAAACCACGGGGATGCTATCCAACGGGGACTTTGGCTCCACAGCCCCCACTATTGCAAAGAACAGCTCTGCACCAGCACGAACCGCCTTCACCACCTGAAGAGCAGACATTAGTGTCTTGCTCGACCCCTTAAGCCCCTCGAAAGTAGTCTCCCGCCCTACACCCAGCTTGACCTCCTTACGGTCGCAATCGATCCAAGCCTTCTGCTCTGACAGCCAATCCATTCCAAAGATAACATCGAACTCTACCAACGGCAATAATGACGCTAGCAAGTCGAACTCCTGGCTCCCTATGTGAACCTTCACGGCGCACACTCTATCCGCATGCATCGAGCACCCATTGGGTAGCAACACATCTAGCTTGTCTTTTGCCATCGAAGAAGGGACTCCGATGCGCGATATAAACTGTTCGGACAAGAAAGAATGCGAAGCACCAGTGTCGAACAGTGCTCGTGCCGGACTATCGCTAATTACCACAAAGCCTAAGCAAAAGACATTAGCTTAACAAGCAATAGGTAATAGTATTCTCAAGTCAACTTGCAAAAATTAACACATACCTGTCACCACATCCGCTTGCTTGATGGCCTCCTGCTGGCCCAAGTTATAGACTCTAGGCTGAGTCTGAGCATAGTGGGACGCGGTCGACTCCACCGCTTTGCCCTTTTCCTCGTAGGTAGCTCCTTATTTCCTTTCGGACTTTGCGCGTCCACTCCAGCAGTCACGGGCAAAGTGCCCCGGCTTTCCACACGTGAAGCAAGCGCCCGGGGTTCGATGGGTAGTTGCCCCCGAGGCACCTGCAGAAGAAGCTGGACCCGATGTCTTAGCCTTCTTGAAGAATCTACGGTAGCCCGACTTCGATGTAGTCGGCGCCTTGAACTCTGATTTCTTGCCACCGGATTCCCTTTCTTTCTTTGCTTGCACGTTTCTCATATCCTTCTCCAAGGACCGGGCCGAACTGACCAGGGTCATGAAACCCTGCGTCTTGGGCCCCGACAGCAGCAACCTCAAATCATCCCTTAGCCCTTCATAAAAACGGCTCGTCTTGCGCTCCTCGTCTGCGAAAGTAGCGCCGGCATATCTCCCCAACCGAGTAAACTCGTGGAGGTATTCGTCAACGGTGCTATCACCCTGCACCAACTTCTGGAATTCGCTCTCTAGCGCGATCCTCTGCGCCGAGGGGAGGTATCGAGCCATAATTAGTCTCGCAAACTCCTCCATCGGGACTTCGGCCAATGGCCTTCCCCTCAACTGATGCAGCTCTAGGCCCTCCCACCACAGTCTTGCGTCCCCATCCAAAAGGAACGTCGCTATAGTGGTCTTCTGCCACTCTTCAGTTTGCGTCGCAGTCATCACCCTGTTGACCCTTGAGAGCCAATCCTCTGCTTGGGTCGGGGTTTCTGCCCCCGTGAACACTGGTGGGTGAAAGCCCATCACGTGCTTCAGTTGTCTTTCAGTTGCTCTCCGCGGCAACTCTGGTTCCACCACAACTTGCTCAACCCTCCTTCGCTCTGCCGCCTGAAGCGGTACCTGTTCCACAGCAGGAGCAGGCTGCTGCACCTGCCTTGCAGGCTGCGCATTGATCATTGCCATGACCGCTTCTGCCACCAACCTAATGGTCTCAGCAGACAAAGGTGTTGCAGGCGCATCGCTTGGCGCACTGCTCGCCTCAGAACCTGGTCGTTCAGACGGCCCAGCGCCACTTCTGGTCACCTAAAATCGTGCAAAACACCGATAAGCGACCAAGAATTACTGCAAACAGCAATTATAGGAACACGCAGGTTCCTCAACAAGTGTATTTTCATTCCTAAGTGGACATTCATGGGTTCTTTTTCATGTTATAACGATGACGCACACAATGTGCTCACCACCCCTTAAAGTGAATTCGTCCACGAATGCATTTAAGCTTGACCGAAACCAGAAGTCTGATACCAATTTGTAACACCCCTATCCGTCGCATAGCATATAGCAGTAGGTCCGGCCGGGGCCCGACGCCATATACCACGGACAGACCGGTTGGTTACGCGTTGAAACCATACAACCAATCAGAGCGTCCTACACAACACCTAGCGGAAGCAATTTAATTAAGTTGCAAAAAGATAAGAACCCTGCCACAAAGCATGAATGTCCACTATAACCCAGGAATGAGTACATACACAAAAGAGTTCACGGCCTTAAGGCCTTACAAAAGTGTTCGCTTAACAAGATAGCGTCTTTCATACATCGGCGCGCAGGCCGGCCATACATGAATATGAAAAAGCTAATAACTAAGCCTTCGAGGGCTGGCGCTGCAACTTGGGCTTTAGCCCGCTATTTGCCGCTTGGCTCCGCAACAGCACCTGTAGAAACAACCCACCCAAGAGGTGGCAATACAAAAGGGCAACGGTCAGCAAAAGCTGACCAAATTATAACGACCCCGTCCCGTTTCTCGGGACGGCGGTGCTCCTTCCCTGCATATAAAACTATCATAGCAATTCTATAGAGTATTCTATTCGCCACAAGTGTCGGCACGCACGGCCACACACTCCGTGCTCTCAGGGCACTAATCGGTGAACCCGGTCCGGACCCAGTCCGACACCGCGATTCCACCACCATCCCTCGGATGGCAACACTCGTGAGCATTTAGCCCTTTCAGCCGAAGCCTAGGCCCGTTTCCAGCCCCTCGGGAAGTCCCATGTACTTTAGGTCGCTTCTACCGAGACCACTTGGAATGGGTAGAGTTCCACCCGCCCGTTGCTCACTTCACCACGGCCATTTAGCCATCGGTGCGGGCCAAGTTTCTCCTCATTCCCACAATCGATCAAAACACGCACATAACCCCGTTATGTACCGATTTGCCCTCCAAGGCAACATCGCGGCGGCAATGCGATTCCGCCCAAGCTTTCCGGGTGCGCCTCGAGGTTAACCCCCAAGGATCCCTGTATGCAATCTACCGCGTAGAAATTTCGGAAAACTAAAATCATCGGCACGGAGTCTTCTCCGGCCATGCAATGCAAACATCACCGATCCGGGTTAAACCCGAATAGGCTTCACACACAATGCCTACGCCCGTACTCCGATTCCGGGCTCTAACAACGGGGACTTTACATATCTACCCGAAGGGATTCCGCGCCTCAACGCTCACTCGCGAGAGGGGGGATTTCCCCATGCATAGAAAGAAGGGCGACTACACATGCCCTATGAAGAGGATCGTTACCCTCGAAGATTTTCGCGGCGCCATCGAAAACTATGCGGTTGGAAAGCACCGCAACGGCGTCACCTCCGCGGATCTGGACTCGGATCGCGATTCGGGGCTCCGGAGCTCCTCCGGCGGCCGGATCTTGGGCTCCTCCTTCCTCTTGCTCTCCCTTCTCTCTAAACACTTAGAGAGAGAGTGGACCAAAGAAAATGAGGATTCAAAACCCTAATCCCGGCTAATAACCCCCCAGGAGCAGCCCCCATCGTCGGATCCAGATCCAAGAGAACGAACGGCCGAGATTAGATCCAAAATCCCAAAAAACTGGGCCGAACACGGCTTGACACACGGCCGTGTGTCTGGCCGTGTAGCTCATTCGCCGATCGACACGGCTCCTGACACGGCCGTGTGCCACGGGCCGTGTTACCTGGAGCTTCAAGACGATCGTCGGGCTTCCAGAACACGGCTTCGAACACGGCTGTGTTCGAGGCCGTGTGCCCCACACACGGCTTGAGACACGGCCGTGTGTCTCAGGCCATGTACTTCTCTGACTCGAGACAGCACAAAAACACAATAAATCCCTGAACACGGGTAGGCACACGGCCGTGTGCCTGGCCGTGTGCCCCTGTTCAGACCTCCAAAAGTGCCGCTTGATCGCCCCGCGATCATCTCCGAGGTTGGGGTCTTACAGTGCGAACGGGCAAGCGTATGGTTTCCGACATTGGTGGATTCCTTTGGAGGTGATCCCAAACCCCGGTCTTCGGCAATGCTCACCTTAGTGGCCTACCTACTTTCTTCCTGCGTAGGACCAGATGATTCACCGTGATTCCACTTTTGAGTAATAATAAATTTTTGATACGCATTGTGGAAAATATAAAATATTTTGTATACTTAAAAATTTCCTCTACTTTATTTTTATGCACGCGAGCATGCGACTTCGCATGGTACTCCGTTTTGCAATTTCTTTGTTAGCTAGTTCATTTTCCCCGTCTGCTTAGGTTTTGTTTGCTCGGGACGCGCAAACGGTTAAGTCTGGGGGTGTGATGAGTCCATATTTTTATACTTAATTCCGGACTCATCTAGGCTTATTTTCTTGTCTTTGCACACCGTTTAGCGTCATTTGCACTCCTTTTGGTTCGCTACGGTTTTCCATATCTTGTGCACCCTTTTTAGCCTATTTCTGTGTGTGTGTGTGTATTTCATTCTCGCTATGATTATTATTGTTTGTTGTGGCTGCCACGATCGATGTCCCGTGCAGTTTTCCTGCAGGTTTGGGGATCGTGAGGGCATTCGGGATAGGCGTTTCATTATTTTTTGGCAAAAGAGTCAGTGGTCGTGCGTTTTTACCCACGCACGACCATCGACCTCTTGGCGCACGATCACTGATCGTGCGCAGCCCGGCCTCATTTGTGAAATCTCTATCTTGAACCTTCCGCACGAACACTTGCCATACCGCGCACGATCACTGCTCGTGCGCTGCCGGTCGTGCGCAGTCATGGCCCTTTTTGCAAAGTTCTGCATGGCTATTTCCGCACGATCATCAGCATTGCCTCGCACGATCACTGATCGTGCGCTGCTGATCGTGCGCGACCATTGATTTTCTGATGCAGGTCTACTGTTTGCTGGCGCACGGGCGCTGACCTTGGTCGCGCATGACCACTGGCCGTGCGCTAGTGGTCGTGCGCCCTATTTATTCTGCAATCTATAAATACGCAGGTTCCGCCCTAATTTCGGGAGATCGCCAAAATCCGCGATTTCTTCCGCCGTTTTTCGTCCCCGACGAAGGGTTTCGCCATTTCCCTTCATCCTCCACCTTAGGGAGAGGCTCCGGGCAAGCTTTCAACGCCAAATCATAGCCGGAGCTTCCTCTCGGCCTCCTCCATCATCTCTTGGGCTTATTTCAAGCTTCAACGCCATGGCCATCAAGCAAAGGGAAGCTTGCAACTTTCTTCCGCTGTCGTGAGACGAAGAAGACGGGCTATTGGAAGGTGCTGGCATCCCTTCTCTACCCCGGACGCAGTTGAGGACCGAGCTTGGACGCAGATTGACAACCCGACGACTCCAACCGTGAATCCTCAGCAAGACTTCGGATACGGTCGATCTCTTGTCTTGTTCTTCCTTTTTTGTTGTTTATGTGTTGTTGTAAACTTCATTTATAGATGATGTACGCTCAATTATAGAATACGTTTATACGATATCATGTCTATGTGATTTGTATTTTCGTTATATATTGCTTGAGGTGCGCCTTGTTCCATCCACCTCCATCCACCCTTGCCGCACTAGCAATTGCTAGTGGCATGCGTTGCGAAGAGGTGCTCACGACCCTCATTCCACCATTCTAACCACCTCATCCGCTAGCCTACTCGTCCATTCGCCAAGCGATTCGGTGCATAGCGGCCCGACTAGTCTTCATGCCGCCTGGCGAAGCATCGCATAGCGGCGTTGCATAGGAGTAGCTTGTAGATTTTACTTCCTGTTTCCGCAACAATCAACCCCCCCCCCCCTTTTTGAGCCGACCCGAGGACTTCAATCTCAAGTCCTCCTCGACATTAACTCATCCCTTACTGTGTTCCTCAAGAGACCGACACTCGGGGATTTATTCCCAAACTTTATTACTTGTGCGACCGGTGCGCTTGCCGTATTTTCCACGCATCACCGTCTAGATCACCAAGGCATCGTAGAACTGGTCTTCGTAGTCTGGGATGTCCTTTAACGAGAAGGTGATCTTTCCTCCTGGGGGGAGTCTGGTAGGTCGAGGTGACACTCATCCTGTACATGGTTTAGAAGCTCCCCTTACGGGTACCCTCAATCCCCACTCCTCAGTGGATCACTCTGATCCCTCCTCGGGCTCCTACATCCGCTCGGTCCTCGCACCTATCCTCTCCTACACCTGGAAGAAATTATTTGATCCTCACGGGAGGCTGCTGCTGCACTTGCCCCCTGGCTTCCCACATCTCTAGAAACTCTGGGTAGGTTGTCGTCGCGTGACCCTCCACCTGATGAAAGTCATAGAATGGCAACGCCACCCCGTCTTCTCTTCTCCTTCCTCCTCCTCTATCTCCTCTTCTCTCTCCCCTTGCTCAGGTGGTCTCCATCGCCTCCTACTACTATGGGAGAGGGGCCCTCTTCCAATGCCTCCAAGCTGGTAGATTAAACCTTCCCTGACAGCAGAAGTTCTCCCCACCTTGGAATCCTCCACCCTACCACTAGGGGGACCTTCTTGAGGCCTCCAGGACAACTGGTTGTTTGGCTCCCTGCGCCCCCAACCTTAGTGTTTCCCCTGACCTCGGGGCTCTTCTATCTTCCTCTCCTCTCTCTGCTTCCTTGCTCCTCGCTCCTTCACATCCTCCTCCACCAATTTGGCCAGCTTCTTGGTGAATGTCGGGTTGGCCGCCTCGATCTCTATCTACTTCGCCGCCCTTTCCATCAGCTCCTCAAAAGAGAGTGGGGGCGATCTTTTTTACTCTATGCTAAAGAACACAGATCTCAATCCCAGGGTAAATGCGAGCATCAACATGTACCACGGGACCTCCTGAACTAGAAGGATCTCCTCCAGGAACCGATCGACATAGTGTCCTAGCATCTCCTCCGGATTCTACTTGATGGAGAACAAGCTCTCCGCCCTCTTCTTCCTCTTCTTTGATATGGAGAACCTCAACATGAACCCACAACGCAGATCTTCAAAGCAATAGATGGAACTTACGGTAAGTTGATGAAACCATTCTTTGACCATCTCCTTCAAAGTGATGGCGAAGAGTCTGCACTTGAAGGTATCCGACATCTGCTTGATGGATACAGCATCCTCAAACAACTGAACATGTTGCATTGGGTCATCCACACCCGTGTAGTAAGACATATCTGGCTCTCTGAACCCGTCGGGTACCAGGGTAGAGACAATCAATTCACTGAAAGGGCTCCCTCCCACAACCTGGAGAGAGAGCACATCCCGCGGCCTCGGCTCACTAACCCTGTCTGCACTGGCCTGCCCGGGGAAGTGTTCCCGCCCGGCGATATCCCTCTTAATACTCTTCATCGGAATCTCCTTCCCGGGACTCTGTCTGGGAGCATTTTCGCCAAAAGACGGGACCGCAACAACTGGAACCGGATTCGTTGCCCAGTCGCTTCTCGCAGTGAAAGCCAAATGGATGGTCTGTAAGTCTTCCCGCCTGAAGTATTCCAGCATCCCCATCGTTACCCCAATCACCGGAGGTGGAGAACCTCCTGAACCTGCTCCCTCGTCCTTGCCTCTAGCCATGAGCCTTAGCTTGAGATTTTTTTGTATCAGCTACGGTCCACGCTCAGCGCACAAGAAATTTTGGAACCAAAAACTGGTCCTCAATGAGAGTTCATACCCTAGGGTATAGCTAACACCTACTTATTCCAAGCCCAGACCCTTGACTAGCCACAAGGAACTAAAGAACTGACCCTAGGCTACATCACGGAGGTCCCTTCACTAACCCGAAAGATCTCAGAGCGCTTCCCCTTAGACAAGTTTTGAGCTAAGGATACCTCAGAAAGCGCTACCAGACTTCTAAAAATGAGAAAGCTTGCCTTCTTGAGGTACCATGTGGGTCTATTTATAGAATCAATAAATCTGGTCTTCCAACAGCGTAGCTCCGCTGTTTCAAAAGTCTATATGCAGCCCAAAGTGGTCTGCCAACAGCCAAACCCAACTATTCTGAGGAGCTAAATACATACCTCTAGGGGAAGCCAGGTAAATTTACCTCTGAACCATATCGGGTGAGAGGCTTCCCGCATATCTAGGCGGAAGCCCTTCTGCCTAGCCCGAAGAAAGGCTTTTCAATCGCCTGGCCGAATGTGGGTTTGCTCGCCCAAGGAAATCAGTCTAAGAACCGATGTGTTGAGTATAGAAGGATCATTCAACGCCATAAATCAAAATGCGCCGAGAGCGTCGAGTGAAGGGTGATCACTCGGTGCCTAGAACCAAAGAGCACCGGGAGGGTCGAGTGAAGAGTGATCACTCTACGCTTAAAGCCAAAGCGGTTTAGGAACTCCAAGGGCTTTCCGCCTACACAGGCAGAAGACTTTTCGCTTACCTAAGCGGAAGCCTTTCCTCCTACCCTGGCAAAAGGCTCTTGAGTTACCTGCCCTGGGGGAAAAGACCAACTCAGCGAATACGGGGTTGTACATTCATGAAGACATGTCAGGAGGAGTGAGTAGTTCTTGGGGGGTATCCTTGACATATGATTTGATAGCATATGATTTACTCATTTTTTTCATTCATTATTTTTCACTATCATTTTTTATACCATTTTTGAGTTCAAGGACCCCAAATCAATCGAAATCTACCCATATAGATAGATACACTTTAACATGTATACAAAAGACATATTCAATAGAATTTTGGCACAAAGTTCTAAGCTTTATATAAAAATAGGAATACCGTGGAATTGATTGTTCAAGTTATTTTTAGTAGGTTAGACACAGTATCACGAGTTGTAGCATGTATGCATTAATTTCTACACGAGTGCAATTTCTAGGAATGTGTGAACAGTATAATGTCATTACGCTACCTAAATCTTCGCACATACCTAGAGGCATATTCAATATACACTATCCTGTCTAATCGCACTCAGTAGCTTAGCACATTAAGATTCGATACATCATGACATAATCAGACAATGTTAACAGGGATTAATAATCTTAAATCATACATTGCACATAATAGTTATGCTCTAGGTTCTAGTCATACGTGTTCTAAGACATAACGATCCTTTTTTTTGCATTTTGGGGTTTTATAATTTTTTTTATTTTAATAAAAAGATTAAACAAATCAAATAAAGCAAACAGAAGAGAAAAAAAATGTTTTTATATTTTTTTTTCAAAGTTTTGTTTGATTTTTGCAAACAAAAACAATGCGCACTGGACAAACGGAAAAGACACAAAAAGAACAAAAACAAAGAACAAGCAAACACAGGATAACACAATAGAATAGTATGCATGATTTTAACGAACACGAGAAGTGAAATAATGTTCATGTTCTGTATATGAGAATCATGATAATGCTCATGACAGAAACTACCCAAACAATATATCAACACCCTAGCCCCGGACTAAGTGACAGATGGGCATGTGGAGATGCACAAATATCATAGGGTGGGATGTTAATGTCATGTGCATACAGAAAAACTCGCTCAGCCTAACACGCTTTCCCCTCAGTGCCTCACATAGACCTACTGGAACCCTCCCCAGTTAAGGACAAGATGTGGCTTATAGGTTAACGATTCTAATGCACACACACACACACACACCTATGCCCTAGCTATTGTGAGACAAATCACAGTTGATTACTGATCGTTGTCATACCTATGCCTTTAATTCTTAAGGATACATATATAGAAATATGGTTTCTATGTGCATTGAGAAAAATGGTGTTTGATTTAGCGTCTATAATATTGCATGTATTTATAGAGGTTTCAAAACAACAAATTCAAGCGCTTAATGCAAAGTTAACTAATAGAAATTAAATTGTGCTTTAAACCTTCTACAAATAGAACATTTGAAATAGAAACTATTTTGTTAACCATGTTGTCGACACCAAGAATACGTCATTTGCAGTTCTCTCCACAGGTCATCAAGTCTCCTTTATTCTTCTCCAAGCTAAGGAACTTTTCTTCAAGTACCACACATTTCCCCTGTCATTAGCCTGCCAACACACTTAAAAGGATGATGAGGGTAAAAATCTGGTTACCCAAGTTGTTCCACCCATAATATAGGTAGACGTCTTCAGTACTTAGAATTGCATTGCTTTCTTTGAACCTCTCTTCAAGCATGAGCCGGACGTGTGAACAAACTTATTACATTTGGCACACTTAATATAAGTGGTGGATACCACATTTTGTGATGTATTGGGGATCCTACTTGAACATGGATGTGAGTTTTAAGATTTAATGTGATTAACATTATGTTTCATAACCTTTTTTGTTGGAGACGACCTATCGCTGGCGGCAACGATACCGTTGGGAGGTAGTTCACAGTGTTTGTATCCTAGCCCCAATTTTCTAAATCCCTGACATTTATAACCTAGTAGCATATCGAGAGATTTTTGGCCTAATCCAAACTTTTGGATGGCATGGTTCGGGTCATGGATCTTTGTCTTTAACGCGATGTTTTCCATAAACAACATCACACACCGGTTTGTGAATTGCTTCTTCTCATTTTCAATATGTCCAAGAGAAGTTTGAATCTTCCTTTCCAAGTCCTTCCTCTCTTTGGTAAAAGTTTGATTTTTGGAGGAAGTTTTGGAGAAGTTCTCTTCCAGTTCTCTTATCGTGCTCAAGGAGTGAGAACACTCTTGACACTCGACCTTCTCTTTCCCATATTTAATTAGTTCGTTATTCAAAATCTTTAACTCCCTTTTTATTTGTTTATTTTCAAATTTTTAAAACATTGTTTTTGTTACTCAACTCATTTAATTTATCACATAATGTTTCATATAATTCAAAGAGTTCTTTGTAAGTGAGAGGAGTTACCTCAGTATCTCTCTAGGCACTGGATTGGCCATCTAAGCCATTGTGATTTCCCCCCTTAGATAGAGATTCGCCTCATCTTCACTACTTGAGCTGAAGGTGCTCGACTTGTCAGAAATAACATCGTCCCATGTCGACTCTTTGAGCACTTTTCTCTTTCCTTTATCTCTGCTTTGCCTCTCCTTTTCTTCCTTTTAGAGCTTTGGGCAATCTCTTTTCATGTGCCCAGACTTGTGATAGTGGAAGCACTCAGGAATAGGCTTTTATTCATTGCTCTCTGACTCCTTTGACGATCTGGTCCATCTCCTCTTCTCTACTACACCTTTCTTCAGAAAACTTTGGTACTTATCTTGCCTCTTGGGATCCTTCAAGAATCTTCTAAATTCCTGAACATAAAAGCATTCTTCACCTTCATCATAAGACTCTTCTGCTTTCAGTGCTAGAGCTTTCTTCTTTGGCTCCCTTGAATATTACTCACTTTGTATCTTCAGCTCTAGTTCATCGGTCTTCGGATTCCCAATGAGGCTTTCAATTTCCAATGTGATGATATTGTGTGACTCGATAATGACGGCCTCTTTTGGATTGAACCGTGGAGGAAGAGATCACACGATTTTCTGCACCAAGTCTCCATTTGAGAATGTCTTTCCGAGAGATCTAGAGGCGTTGATGATCATTGTGAAGCGTGTGTACATGTTATCCACCTCATCTACATCTCCATCCGAAATTGTTCATATTCAGACTCCATTCGAAACAGATTTGACTCATTTACCTTAGAGGTACCTTCATGCTTTAGCTCAAGAAGTCACCATATATCATAAGCAGTTTCACAGTTACAAATTCTATTAAATTCAACTTTGTCTAACGCATAGAAAAGTGAGTTTATAGCTTTCACATTGTTAGTACTTTTCACTTTATCAGAATCATCTCATTTGTCATGTGGTTTCTCCAAAACTTGATAACCTACATTGATAGTGGGTGCAGTGTATTTTGTTTGGATCATGGCCCATATGTCCATGTTCTGTGTTATCAAGAAAATTTTCATGCGCATTCTTCAGTGGTTGTAGTCACTCTCCCAAAATAATGGAGGTCTACTCACACCTTGTCCCTCAGGGAAAGCGTGATTTGTGTTCGCCATCTTACTTCAGGATTGTAATCCTTTTCGAAGTAACATTCTTGTTGAATCAGATGACCAAACTTAGGGGGGTGAATAAGGCTTTCAGATTAATACAAAGATAAAATTGTTTTTACAAAAGAAAACTAGTTTTGGAGGCTACCGCGGGGCGTTAGCATGCTAGCGCCCGACGGTAGGTCACAGAAGTTGGTTTATCCATAAAACTTCCCCTTATAGAGGCTCGCTCAACCTTCAAAGATCTACCAATATACAACCACAAAATTGCAATAAGAATAAAAACGAACAATATTTTTATTAACGAATAATGAAAGAGGTTTATAATTCAGAACAACTAGATCTCCATTACATCGGAGATCAGAAGCGATGAAATATAAATTTCTCTTTTTTTTTCTATACCGACCCTATACATGGACCGGTTGTCTCTCTCCTTTCCCCCGGAAAGGTCTTCGAGCCGGCTCTTCGCCTTACTCCCTGGAAGTGTCATAGATCCTCACTAGATCCCCCGATCTAGACATCCCTCACCGGGATGATTTCTCACGAAATTCTTTCCGGATTCCGATGACCCTCCGGTCGATTTTCCTCACGCTAGATCCCCTGATCTAGACGTCCCTCACCGGGATGATTTCTCACGAAACCCTTCCCGGATTCCGACGACCCTCTGGTCGATTTTCCTCACACTAGATCCTCCGATCTAGACGTCCCTCACCGGGACGATTTTTCACAAAATACTTCCCGGATTTCGACGACCCTCCGTTTGATTTCCCTCACACACAAACAACTAGACAATAAAGAGAGTTAAAAGAAAAATACAAATAATTAAGAAATTATTTCTCCCTCAAACGTAAAACTCCTCCGAGGAATGGTTCGTGATCGATGATCTTGAATATCTTTCTTGTTGCAATTGATCCGCCGTGAATGGTGCACAATCGATGCTCTTGAATATCTTTATTGTTGCAATCGATCCGCCGTGAATGGTCGTTGAAGATTTTGTTCGCCGGAGTTCTTCGATCACGAGTGGGAGGAAGAAACAATGCTTTTCCTTCAACGGAGATGAGAGTTCGTCCTTCTCCAGATGGCGGCCGAACCCTAGAATGAAATATTCTCCTTGGTTGTCTCTCTAGGAAAAGTGATGTGCGCTTTTATATGTCTTGAAAAAATAGGCTACCGCTGGCGGTAGAGATACTGCTCGGCGGTAGGTTGATGCGCATGGATGTGACAACTGTCCAGCAGATTTGGAAAAATATCTAAATAAAATATTTTTCTGAACTATACCCAAACCACGTATGATCAAATACAACACAAGATTTGATATTTTCAAAATAAAGAGATCTGAACCATGGACTCCAATAAACTCCTCATTTTGATAATATCAAATTTTGTTCATTAGATATAAAAAATTAGCCACATGGTATGGTGTAATCTAATCAGTAAGTGTGAAATATAGCAGGTTGACTAAGCAACACATGTGCTCACTACTAGAAAATTGACTTTTAGTGACGAAATTTATCATCACTAAATATTGAACTATGGTCACTAAAGACATTTAGTGACCAAATTTAATCCATCACAAAGTGGTCACAAAAGCCTCGCCACTAAATGTTTTTTGTGTCAAAAAAACTTTTCCTCACTAAATATGTATATTTTGTGACCCAATCATTTCGGTCACTAAAAAATGTTCTAGTGACCAAAATACAATGGTCACAAAAAACATTTTGTGATAAATAATGTCCCGTCACTAAATATCTTTAGTGACAGAATAATTTTGTCACTAATTGTACATATTTAATGACAACATTAATTTGGTCGCTAAAAGGTGTTTTAGTGACCAAATTAATTGGGCAATAGAAAATTTTAGTGACCAAATTAATTCGGTCACTACAAGCAAGTACTTTTAATAACAAAATTAATTCTATCACTCTATTTGTGTTTTAGTGATAGAATATTAGGTCGCTAAAAAGACGACATAATAGTGATAATTTGTCACTAAACTTTGTTCAATTCCTCACAAAATATCATAAAATTATTTCATTTGCTATTTACTAACATTCATATTTTGACATTCAAACACAACAATAAATAAATACTCAATTGCAACAAGAAAATTGTTAAACATAGATTATTTGATTATTGGTGAAAAAGAGGGTGGGAGATAGCCCAAACCCCTCAATACAGAGTAATTATTTTTTCATTTCTAATTAAAAAGAAATACATGAACAAATATTCATAAAAAAATAATCTATAAACATTCAAATCTAACGATAAAAAGCATTCAAATTTGAGCTCATTCTCCAAGTGTAATTGTTTTGAGGTTTCATTATGTTGTCTTGGTTGTTGTTTGTGAATGCTAGAGCAGTTGAATCCTCATTCTAGACTGATTATGATGTAGAATGGAGCTCTGATGATGTATCACGATCATTCATATCCTCAAATTTGGCCTCAGAATTGTTGAAAACGTATGTAAAAAGGAACAAAATGCATGATAAATCAAAGAAGTTAAAAGATGAGTGGTAAGGCAGCTGTTACCTGACTAGATAATTATCTATTTGACCCACGACACTTCTAAGAACCATTATATATCTCCTCGGGGAATTTTCCCTAACCTTTATATGCATGAGGTGCAAAAATAATGACAAGCATGCAATGATACATGGAGCGGTAAAATTCAGTCAAAGAATCGCAAGCTCAACATCACTTTATGCCTACCTCATCAAGATCTAGGACTTCCAAGATAGTGCCACGTGGTGCTTGTACTGCAGACTGTTTGATTCTGTACACAAAGAAGAAAATAATTAATCGCTAGACTAGATAAAGTAAGAATTATTTACTTCAAATTTTTATAGATATAGTCGACAGTAACAAAGTGAGATTATGATAAAAGATAGGGAACAATGACAACAAAAGATCCATATAGCCGACCCCATACACTATAGTGGGATATAAAGGCTTGAGCGTTGTTGTATAGACGACAAGTAACAACATAAACATTATACATCTATGAAAACCTGAAAGCAAGGTAGGCTGTTGATATCCTCTGTAGTCACATAAAGCCACTTGTATAAGTTGGAGAGATGTAAAATGAAGGGTCGATGAAATATATGAACATAGGGTTATTGTTGAAGCACTTACTTTCAACTATTTTCATCTTCACTTAGTTCCTGTATCCGTTCCTTTATTTTACTGCAAGTGGCTTTTAAATCAGGATAAACAAAATGAACGTCTACAGATAATTGGGAAATAATGAGTAAAATACTTAATGCTATCATCCAAATAACAAACCTGACAGAGTAAGGTTCTCAACCTCAACCTGAAGAGAGGATAAAATGTGAAAAAAACATATACTAGATATGACAAGCCACGTTTTAGAGAAAAACATGACCAAAAATCTGAATGCAGATCGTCATTTAACAAAAAATAAAATGAATTTTCAGCATGCCTGTAAAATTGAAGCATCATCGTCAACTTCACCAAATCGCAATTCCTCAACCCCTTGTTAAAGGTCAGACAACTAATTAATTTTGAATGGTACTGAAGGTTATAGATGAAGGAACATTGCATAAATGTAAATAAAATTTTACTTCTATAGGATTTTATTATTCTGGTCATTCTCTCAGTTCAATTCCATCTAAAACATTCCTGATGTCATATATCCATCTATTTTTCACCGACATAACAACATATCTGTTAGCACATCTCGCACTCGCTTTCTACACATTTTCTATCAAGTCACTTCTGAAGTACGAAGTAATCTGTAGGGCTAACCTCCAAAATTTTAGTAGCTATGTTGAACTCAACCAAACCACATAAATTACCTAAATAGTTATCAAATCGGCAAGTAGCAGGTGGTGTTGGAAGATTGCTAGAAGGGGAACCTACAAAAGGGTAGGATTAATATGCAAATGGAATAAACCCAAGCCACAGTAATGGTGAGCAGGTTTATCTATATTAAAGATTGATAAAAAATGATCTTGAGCCCAAGCCCCAGGTTGGACCATCCTAAAGTTTAGAATATTAACAACACTATTTGCATGTTGACAACCTTGACCAGAAGAACTTTAGTTGGGTTGATATACAAAAAAATCATCTCAAGTATTCTCTGTATGGATTTGTATGCTGGAACCACTTGAAAAAAAGGTTTTTCTCTGTGCAGATTTATGTTGCTCAAAAGAACCTCATGTGAAACAATTCATGTTTACAGGCCTTATGTATCAATATAATTATCAGTCAAATACCCCATACTGGACAGACAAAAGGCACTGTTCAATGTAGAATTTTTTGAAAACTCGTTTCTTATCTTTACAAAATATATAAATCTTATACTAAAATGTGATAGAGTTATAATATATTGCTTGAATTATAATTTAACTTGTCATTTTCTTGATAAAATAAAATAGTCATTTTTTGCCAATTCTCCTATAGGAGCTGTTTGCGAGCCATGAACAATATCAACAGTAGTAGTTTCAGGAACAGTGCTGACAACAGCCAAGGGGATAGTGGTGAAAGGCAGAATTAATGCACGATGCATCTCAGCCTAATGAATAAGATTATAAAATAAAACTAAACAAAACATAAACCTTGCAAGAGCGTAATATAAATGGTAAAATAACATTTGCCTCAGAAACTTGTCTGAAGCATTTCAAGGGATCGCAAAAGTTTAAATACTTTAACATTGGCTAAGATTTTGATGCAATTGTCACTGGTTGAAATTGCTAACAGTTAGCCTAATTTGTTGAAGCGAATCCGTGGAAAAGCCTATGAGTTACACCGTAGACTAAATTAAGATTCATAATTTGATAAATTTAAGAATGTAAGGAAGATGTATATTACCGGCAATCCACCATCTGCATCCCTTGTTGTCAAAAGATTAGTATTGTCCATGTCCCAAAACTTGATCATAAACTCATCTCCACAAGCCAAAAATTTACTTTTTGTTGTATCGAAGTACCCAACAAACAAAATTGGTTGAATGGCGCGTTATGGTGGCGACGACGGCGGATTTGTTCCAGGTGGGGATGGCAGAACGTTGAAGAAGGCGGGGATTTGGTATTAGTTTTAGGCGAGAAACCCGGTGACTAAGAGGGTCATCGCTTCGGCGGTAGGCGTTCGCGGAGGCATGATGGAAGCACGGTATCTGTTGCGGGAAGTGGAAAAGATTGAGAGTGAGGTTTACCGAAGAGAAAGAGATGCGAGATCGCGGAGTGTGGCGTGAGTTATGGAGGCTGTGACCTAAAGTTGAACTGTCTTAAGTGTTGGGATTCGAAGCGGTGCTGTCGTGCAGAATACCTGATGCTGGCACAAGTAATAATAACAGAAAACACAAATGCACAAAAAGAACACCAGAAATAACGTGGTTCCCGCTGAATGGGTACGTCCACGGGCGGAAATGGCAGTCACAATCTCATTCAACACAAAATACACAGTGTTACAAATGGGGATAAATTACCCCTATACAAAATGAGATTAAAAAGTGACTCCCGGATAGCTTGCGGCAAAACGGCCGAAGAAAGAGGAAGTTCCTCACGGCCAAGCACGGCGGCAACCCAAACTCCGACGGCGTCTCCACGACGACGGCGTCTCCCCCAAAACTGCAGCAAGCAGTAGCCTTTCGCAAACCCGGCACAGCGGGGGCGGCGCCGGCAGCCCTCCCTTCACACAGCGGCGGCGCTCTCCTCCAAAGCAGCGGCGACGGCGGCTCTTCAAAGCAGCGGCGGCAGCAGCGGTCCTCCTTCAGCGAGAGAGGCAACGAGAGAGAGAGAGAGAGAGAGACCAAAAATGGAGAGGGAGGGAGGTTGAGAGAGAGAGGCGGCTGCAAAGGGAAGAGACGGCTAGGGTATCGGGCCTCTTCAGCAATGGAAAACTGACATATATATAAATATATATAGCCAATTAATTAAACCAAATAAAAACAAAATCCGGTTCAGAATTCCTGAAAGCAGACAGAACTCGCGAGGTTGCAACCTCCTTTTTCCAGGTTGCAACTTCTCGGCCAGAATTGGAAAAATGCAGAAATTCGCCTCGAAAAATTTCCTTGCGCGCCCGGAGGAATTGGTACGGGGTTGGGGAGTTAATGGAGGCAAAATCCTAACAAACTCCACCTACCGAGATAACTCCAACTAACCAAGTTGCCACCAAGAACGATGCAAAATGCATCAACTGAATCTGCTCCCGCCAAGGGCAGATAAAGCGAACTCCTTCAATCTGAGTAGTACACAAACTGGACTGACGTGACTACTCCAGAAATGCTCCACCTGAAGCAAAGGTCTAACTGCTCCACCTCCAGCGGTGGTCTCCCAAAGCAAAAGAAAATATCACAGACTCCAGAAATGATGTGCGCGGGGAGAGAAATGATAAATGCAAACACATCAACAATTGAATGCAGGCAAAACTGATCTCAACATGAATAAAGAGAACCCTTATACGAGCTAATCAGGAAATATTGATTAGACACACACACTAAGCTCATGTGACGAAGGAGTAACAATGAAAGAGCTTAGATACTAGGGTGAAACAAAAGCATTCATACAACGGAGTAATGACGGAATAAATAACCCAAAAACAGGTTATAAGAAAGATAATAGGAATAACATGAACATAATGAGGGAAAGGAAAGCAAGCAACATAGGGAACAAACGGAACAGGAAACACGAACAAATAAGCGGAAAGTAGAAGAGCAGAGAGAAGGATGACCTAGATGAGGTAATCTCCCACATCCTCAAAGCACAGGAATATGTCAGACTTCCCCTTTTCATCACCAGTGCTCTTCCCTTTTTCTTTGTTCTGAAGCTTCCAGCAGTCCTTGATCACATGACCCTTCTTCTTGCAGTATTTGCAGTATAAATCTAAGATGCCCTTTGACTTAGACTTGCCCCCTCTATCAGAACCAGAATGACCCCGAGAGTATAGAACGGAGTCTTCAGTAACATGAGAACCTGAAGACCGCTTCCGGATGTCATCTGAGAGTAGGGCCGCAGTCACCTCTTCCAAGACCAAGACGTCCTTACTGTAGGTAAGGGTAGTAACCATGCTCTCATAGAGCTTTGGAAGAGAGTTCAAAAGGATCACTGCTTTGTCCTCTTCATCCACCTGAATATCCATGCTGAGACACTCAGATAACAGTCTGTTGAAACTGTTCAGGTGGTCATGAATAGAGGATCCCTCCTTCATGCTAAACTTGTACAACTGCTGCTTGAGGTAGAACCAGTTGGGGAGAGACTTTGTCATATAGGTACTCTCCAACTTTGCCCAAATTCCAGAGGCAGTCGTCTCTGAAAGAACTCCATATAGCACGTCATCATGTAAGCAAAGCTGTATGGTGGACAAAGCTTTGAGATCCATGTCCTCCCACATACGATCAAAAACCTCAACATCCTTACTGGTCTTGCCCAGTAGGGCACGGTGTAAGCCTTCTTTTATAAGAAGTGCACGAACTTTGACATATCATAGACCAAAGTTTTGTTTCCCATCAAACTTGGCCACAGCACCAGGAATAGACGAAGCCATCGAGAACGGAACGCAGAAACTGCACGGAACACAAAACTTGAGTTGGCGACCTCAGCAATGCACAACTAAGGGGATAGCCAGCGGACCAACGGTCGTAAACTACCGCACCCAAGTGTACACTCGAGATCGGAAACAACTCATCCTTTAAACTAAAGTGTCAGCCTGCTGCCTCCCTCTGATACCACTTGTTGGGATTCGAAGCGGTGCTGTCGTGTAGAATACCTGATGCTGGCACAAGTAATAATAACAGAAAACACAAAAGTACAAAAAGAACATCAGAAATAACGTGGTTCCCGCTGAATGGGTACGTCCACGGGTGGAAATGGCAGTCACAATCTCATTCAACACAAAATACACAGTGTTACAAATGGGGATAAATTACCCCTATACAAAATGAAATAAAAAAGTGACTCCCGGATACCTTGCGGCAAAACGGCCGAAGAAAGAGGAAGTTCCTCACGGCCAAGCACGGCGGCAACCAAAACTCCGACAGAGTCTCTGTTGGAACACCCTATTACTATTTGGATCAGGATGACTATATTTCTATAGGGATTTTGTGTTGTGACCTCCTTGTTGTTATAAAGGTCACTTAGGCTAGATAAAGTAACTCTCAACTCGACCTCTAGCGTCGAAATAAGTTCACAGCTCCCTGGCTTCTTGAGTTTCTCTCTCCCCGGTCGGCGTCTTCGTTAAACGTCGACCTAAGCTCGATGTATAGCTTCAGCCAAAGCGTCGAACGTCGACCTAAGCTGGACGCTGTTGAGTCGTTTCAGTTCTCCTAGAGCCTTAGAGCGTCGAACTGAGCTCGACGTTCTTTCCTTTTCTGCGTCGAACCCTAAGTATAAAATCATTTTTTCATCGTCATTCGCAGTTGCGCTTTCATATCTTTCTGCTCAAGCTTTCCCCCTCCAAATACTTTACTCTTGATCTTGGAAGGTATTCTTTTTGCAGGAAAATGGCAATCACAGCAGGAGCTCTGGCGGCCATGAAGTTCGATTCTGGATTCGATATCGACTTCGACTCTTTTGATGGATCTCCACAATACTTTCTGGATATACTGGACCTCTTCAAGGAGCAGCAATTGGTTAACTTTATGTCAACCAGGATCCCTCTCCCAGAGTCAGAAATCAAAGAGTGGAGTCTTACAGCAGTTATCTCAGATAACAATACATTGACTGGGAAAGTTTCAGGAAATGAGGTAGCCATCTCACCTCAAATCATTTCAGAAGTTTTCAACTTTGCTGCTGGAGATGATGGCATAGAACTATCTGTGGAAGAGTATGCCTTGATGCTGGACAGGATGGGGCATGCTGCTGGTAACCCCTCTAAACTCCTAAAAGTTAACCTAGTTATGGAGTATAGGTTGTTAGCAGACATTACAGGCAAAGTGATCTGTGCAAAGAGGACTGCACATGATGCAATTACTAGGCATCAGTTTTGCCTTATGGCTGCACTTATGGATAAGAAACATCCCAACTGGGGATTGATTGTGTTTGAAATGATTAAGAAAAAATTGGATAAAAACTCTGTCCACTTTGGAAGAGTTCTTGGGTTGATTCTCAACCATTGCTGCCCCCAACTGCTTGTGTCCTCCAAGAAGCACATCAATGCTTCCAAGAGGCTCACTTGTGCACTGATTGGCAAGTGGGACAGAAAAATTGTGAATCCCAGGGCAGCAGCAGCAGCAATGAGGACTTCTGCAGACACCAGGACTGTAGAGGTCACTCTCCCTCAGTCCACTGGTCCAGAAGCAGGGAATTTGCCATCTCCCTCCCTCTCCCTCCCATCCACCTTCATCCCCTCAACAACAATCCTCTCATCCACTCAACCCATCCCTTCATCCATCTCTACTATTGCCTCCTCCCTTCCACCTCACACTACTTTCCTTCCCATACGCTTGGATTCCACCCCTCATGAGGATCTCTTCTCCTTTGACATTCATGAAGACTCCTTCATGGATGCCTCTACCTCCTCTCCTCATGACTTCCATCATTCATCAACTTTTTCAGAACTGCTCTTTTCCTCCATCCATGAACCAGTTACACCTCCCTTGTCTGTACCACCCTCAACATCCTCTACATTTACATTTTCTGCTACTCCCTCTACCTCTACTCAAGTCCCACTTGAGCAAGTAGCTCTCCTGCCCTTGGCCAATCAGATTTTTGACCTTTTGGCCCCTAGGCTCTCCTCCCTCTTGGATGCCAAGCTGGCTCCTCTTCTCCTATCCCTGAGAACTCTCTCTGCCTCTGTCTCCTCCCTCTCCTCTCATCTGGCATGCCCTTCTTCTGGGGGCCTAGAGTCAGCTACCACTGATTCTAGGCAGGGGGAGATGTCAGCAGAAGAAGAGCTGCATCCTTCATCAGTTCAGCTTGTACAGACTTGTTCAGAGACAGTCTCAGCAGCAGAAGTTCAGATAGCATCTGAGGCTCCTCCTCAAAATTCAGAACAGCTTCAAGAAGACCTGTCTAGGGCTATTATCCCTTTTCAGAAGACCCTGATCCCTGATGTAGCAGTGGTAGCAGTGGCTCCTGCTAGTGATGAAGTTGAAATAATAATAGCTGCTGAAACTTCAGGTGAAGTAATTGAGACACCTGATGCAGTTGAGACCCATGTCTCCCAAGGCCTTCAGGAACCAGTCTCTTCAGTCTCTATGGCTCCTGAGGCTATTCCCTCTCCTGCAGTGGTAGACTCCTCCTCCCCTCTGACAGCAGATCTTCCTCCAGTCACCTCCTCAGCAGCTCCAGCCTCCATCACTTTTCCTATCTCCAAAAGACAGTACATAGATCCCTATGATGAATCTCAGAGCTCAGAAGATGAGTTTGCCACTGATTCTGATGACTCCTCTGCAACCATTGCAAGGAAGAGGAAAGCAAGATCAAAAGATTTGAAAAGAGTTCCAATGGCAAGAGCCACAGACCATGACATCCCCTATTACATCAAATACAACTGTGAAATTACAGAGCCATGGATGCAGTATTCTCAAAACCAAAGAAAGGCAATGAAGAAGAAAAGAAAGTTTAATGAAGGCCCCTCCAAGCCTGTCCATCAGCCTCCACCTCCACCTCCTCCAGATGCAGGTGCCGGTGCAAGTCTATCTTCCAATCCATCCCCATCATCTCTACATGGAAAGACCTATCAATCAAGAAGATCCCAAGGAGATAGTCAGCAAAGGGGAAATCAGCAAAGAGGACACAACAGAGGCAGGCAGTCCAGAGGAAGATCAGGTTCTCAACCTTATCAAAGGGGAAGATCCATTGATCCAACCTCTGGTCCCTATCCTTACAGACCTAGAGCTGACCTCACCCCAAGAACTACCCAAGAACTCTCCTCCAATAGATTTGAACCAGCAGTACCTTTTGAAGATCCCACCAAAACTCCAGCTTACTGGAAAGCTAGAATGTCTGAGATGGCTGCTCTAAATGAGATTAACAAAGCTAGAGAAAGAGGTTTGGACACCTCTCACATCAGCACAATGTCAGACCAAAGGAGAGAGGAATTGGAGAAATATAATTCAAAGAAGTTCTTTGACTCAGACAGATATATGCAACTCCATCCTGCAGCTGTACCACCTAGTGCAAGAGATCAGAAATCCTTAGGTGCAGCTGATGATTACAGATCCAAGAAGGAGGCTTCAAATCCTAATAGAGAAATTATCTTCAAGAAAGGTGATCAATACATAGTCCCACAGGAAAAGTAAAGTAAGGTGTTTTAATTCTTTCTATCTGCTGGACACAGGACATTTAAACATTACTGCTGCTATATAGTGTTTTATATATGCTGCTTTTTTATTCTGTCATATGTCTGGTTGTATTGTATTGAATTGTATTTTTGCTTTACTTCTCTTTGAATCCCTAAATTCATGTAAATAGTAATCCTAATCCAAATAGGGGGAGATTGTTGGAACACCCTATTACTATTTGGATCAGGATGACTATATTTCTATAGGGATTTTGTGTTGTGACCTCCTTGTTGTTATAAAGGTCACTTAGGCTAGATAGAGTAACTCTCAGCTCGACGCAGAGTCGACTTCAGCTCGACGCAGAGTCGATCTCAGCTCGACGCAGAGTCGACCTCAGCTCGACGCAGAGTCGATCTCAGCTCGACGCAGAGTCGACCTTAGCTCGACGTGGAGTCGACCTCAGCTCGACGTTCCGTCGAACCCAGTTCTGCTTACAGAAAACACTCTCTGGCCAATGTGTGTCGTGCTCAGATCGACGTTTCACTGTGAGCTCGACGTTTTCCAGACTTCCGTCAGTTTTGAATAGGAATTCAAATTCCTTCTGTCAGACAATTAATGCTGAAGATTTGTTGGCCGTTACAGCATATCTGGTGCATGGCTCAAGGAATTTTCTAAGGAATGTCTGTCTGACATTTCCTTTGAGGCATGGACATTTAAGGAAAGCATTTAATGCTGTCTGCCAACGGCTATCAAAGAAAAAGGAAGAAGAAGACTCAGATATATTATTCATTCAGCTAGACAGAGAGACAGAGAACAATAATACAGGACTTCAGCTGCTCTCTCTGTGTGATATTGTTTTTGAAAGCTCACTCACAGGAATTCTGATTGTTTCAGACACAACCATCCAACCTTCTTGGATCATCTCTTGCTGGAGCAAATCAGATCTTTGAAGACCTGTCACCCTTGTGCAGAGCTCTCCTTCCTGAACTTCTTCTTGATCTCAGGGGGAGCTTTGACAATAACTACAGATCCACTTTTGCTTCTCTCTGCTTGTTGATAGAGAAGACAACCTCATCCCTTTTTCTTTTTCTTTCTGTACAGGGTTTTAACTCCCTTCAAAAGTTACTTTTGGTTTTGCTGAAACCTGGTCAAAATCAGCTCCTTTGATTTGTGAGAACCTGATCAAAAACTCTCTAGTGATCAAGACACCTAATCAACTCATCTTGAAGTGGATTCCTATCAAGGGTGATAGAAGAGTGGATGTACCCAGATTTGGGGAACCACTATAGCTCCTTGTGTCGTCTGAATTGCTTGTTTCTTTGTGTTTTGCTTTGTGCTGTGAATTTCTTTTTACTCTGATTATTTGCTATAGCACCTTACACTAAGTAAAGTCAAACTTTCTCTGCACACAAGTTTTTATTTGCAAAATTATTTTAAATAACTCTATTCACCCCCCTCTAGAGTTAGGATTGATCTTATCCTGCACTTTCAGTCTCCACGACGACGGCGTCTCCCCCAAAACTGTAGCAAGCAGAAGCCATTCGCAAACCCGGCACAGCGGTGGCGGCGCCGGCAGCCCTCCCTTCACACAGCGGCGACGCTCTCCTCCAAAGCAGCGGCGACGGCGGCTCTTCAAAGCAGCGGCGGCGGCGGCGGTCCTCCTTCAGCGAGAGAGGCAACGAGAGAGAGAGAGACCAAAAATGGAGAGGGAGGGAGGTTGAGAGAGAGAGGCGGCTGCAAAGGGAAGAGACGGCTAGGGTATCGGGCCTCTTCAGCAATGGAAAACTGACATATATATAAATATATATAGCCAATTAATTAAACCAAATAAAAACAAAATCCGGTTCAGAATTCCTGAAAGCAGTCAGAACTCGCGAGGTTGCAACCTCCTTTTTCCATGTTGCAACTTCTCAGCCAGAATTGGAAAAATGCAGAAATTCGCCCCGAAAAATTTCCTTACGCGCCCGGAGCAATTTGTACGGGGTTGGGGAGTTAATAGAGGCAAAATCCTAACAAACTCCACCTACTGAGATAACTCCAACCAACCAAGTTGCCACCAAGAACGATGCAAAACGCATCAACTGAATCTGCTCCCGCCAAGGGCAGATAAAGTGAACTCCTTCAATCTAAGTAGTACACAAACTGGACTGACGTGACTACTCCAGAAATGCTCCACCTGAAGCAAAGGTCTAACTGCTCCACCTCCAGCGGTGGTCTCCCAAAGCAAAAGGAAATATCACAGACTCCAGAAATGATGTGCGCGGGGAGAGAAATGATAAATGCAAACACATCAACAATTGAATGCAGGCAAAACTGATCTCAACATGGATAAAGAGAATCCCTATACGAGCTAATCAGGAAATGTTGATTAGACACACACACTAAGCTCATGTGACGAAGGAGTAACAATGAAAGAGCTTAGGTACTAGGGTGAAACAAAAGCATTCATACAACGGAGTAATGACGGAATAAATAACCCAAAAACAGGTTATAAGAAAGATAACAGGAATAACATGAACATAATGAGGGAAAGGAAAGCAAGCAACATAGGGAACAAACGGAACAGGAAACACGAACAAATAAGCGGAAAGTAGAAGAGCAGAGAGAAGGATGACCTAGATGAGGTTATCTCCCACATCCTCAAAGCACAGGGATATGTCAGACTTCCCCTTTTCATCACCAGTGCTCTTCCCTTTTTCTTTGTTCTGAAGCTTCCAGCAGTCCTTGATCACATGACCCTTCTTCTTGCAGTATTTATAGTATAAATCTAAGATGCCCTTTGACTTAGACTTGCCCCCTCTATCAGAACCAGAATGACCCCGAGAGTATAGAACGGAGTCTCCAGGAACATGAGAACCTGAAGACCGCTTCCGGATGTCATCTGAGAGTAGGGCCGCAGTCACCTCTTCCAAGTCCAAGACGTCCTTACTGTAGGTAAGGGTAGTAACCATGCTCTCATAGAGCTTTGGAAGAGAGTTCAAAAGGATCACTGCTTTGTCCTCTTCATCCACCTGAATATCCATGCTGAGACACTCAGATAACAGTCTGTTGAAACTGTTCAAGTGGTCATGAATAGAGGATCCCTCCTTCATGCTAAACTTGTACAACTGCTGCTTTAGGTAGAACAGGTTGGGGAGAGACTTTGTCATATAGGTACTCTCCAACTTTGCCCAAATGCCAGAGGCAGTCGTCTCTGAAAGAACTCAATATAGCACGTCATCATGTAAGCAAAGCTGTATGGTGGACAAAGCTTTGAGATCCATGTCCTCCCACATATGATCAAAAACCTCAACATCCTTACTGGTCTTGCCCAGTAGGGCACGGTGTAAGCCTTCTTTTATAAGAAGTGCACGAACTTTGACCTATTATAGACCAAAGTTTTGTTTCCCATCAAACTTGGCCACAGCACCAGGAATAGACGAAGCCATCGAGAACGGAACCAAGAAACTGCACGGAACACAAAACTTGAGTTGGAGACCTCAGCAATGCACAACTAAGGGGATAGTCAGCGGACCAACGGTCGTAAACTACCGCACCCAAGTGTACACTCGAGATCGGAAACAACTCATCCTTTAAACAAAAGTGTCAGCCCGCAGCCTCCCTATGATACCACTTGTTGGGATTCGAAGCGGTGCTGTCGTGCAGAACCTGATGCTAGCACAAGTAATAATAACAGAAAACACAAAGGCACAAAAAGAACACCAGAAATAACGTGGTTCCCGCTGAATGGGTACGTTCACGGACGGAAATGGCAGTCACAATCTCATTCAACACAAAATACACAGTGTTACAAATGGGAATAAATTACCCCTATACAAAATGAGATAAAAAAGTGACTCCCGGATACCTTGCGGCAAAACGGCCGAAGAAAGAGGAAGTTCCTCACGGCCAAGAACGCCGGCAACCCAAACTCCGACGGCGTCTCCCCCAAAACTACAGCAAGCAGTAGCCTTTCGCAAACCCGGCACAGCGGTGGCTGCGCCGGCAGCCCTCCCTTCACATAGCGGCGACGCTCTCCTCCAAAGCAGCGGCGACGGCGGCTCTTCAAAGCAGCGGCGGCGGCGGCGGTCCTCCTTCAGCGAGAGAGGCAACGAGAGAGAGAGAGAGAGACCAAAAATGGAGAGGGAGGGAGGTTGAGAGAGAGGCGACTGCAAAGGGAAGAGACGGCTAGGGTATCGGGCCTCTTCAACAATGGAAAACGGACATATATACAAATATATATAGCCAATTAATTAAACCAAATAAAAACAAAATCCGGTTCAGAATTCCTGAAAGCAGTCAGAACTCGCGAGGTTGCAACCTCCTTTTTCCAGGTTACAACTTCTCGGCCAGAATTGGAAAAATGCAGAAATTCCCCCCGAAAAATTTCCTTGCGCGCCCGGAGGAATTGGTACGGGGTTGGGGAGTTAATGGAGGCAAAATCCTAACATTAAGGGGCATGTACGACAGTGGAGGACGCTGCAGGATCCGCTGGCGTCAGAAGGCGGCTAGAGAGTCGATTACAGGCAGCGAGAGGATGCTGGGAAGCGAAGGCTGTAACATCCCATTTCCGGCTAGACCCCTAGGAGTCGGTTGGTTGTGGTAGAACCCTAGGGAGCCCAAAACTTGAAATAAATCGACTAGGAAATCGGGTCACGGGTTGGTCACGCCCGTGACCCGCCATGTCACGCCCGTGACAAAGGGCGTGACACGCTCGACGATCGTCGATCTCAATTCGACGATCGTCGAACCAAATTTGGCCACACGGGCCTGTCACGCCCGTGACCCGCCATGTCACGGCCGTGACAAAGGGCGTGACACGCTCGACGATCGTCGATCCCAATTCGACGATCGTCGAACCAAATTCGGCCACACGGGCCTGTCACGCCCGTGACCAGCCATGTCACGCCCGTGACAAAGGGTGTGACACGCTCGACGATCGTCGATCCCAATTCGACGATCGTCGAACCAGAATTGGTCTCCAGACCTGTCACGCCCGTGACCCGCCATGTCACGCCCGTGACATAGGGCATGACACGCTCGACGATCGTCGATCCCAATTCGACAATCGTCGAACCAGAATTGGTCTCCAGACCTGTCACGCCCGTGACCCAAGTGACACGCCCGTGACCACCCTTCGACGATCGTCGATCTTAGTTCGACGATCGTCGAACCCAGAACTGCTAACCGGGCCTGTCACGCCCGTGACCTATGTGTCACGCCCGTGACCAAGGCCGAAACGTCAGCCAGACTGGAAGTTTCGGTAACCGACGCCTTAATAAATTCTGGCTGTGGGGATGAAAAATCAAGAATATTTATGGGTCGTTCCCTACTTTAATTATGTTAATAATTAAGGAAAAGTGGGTCCAGTAGGAAATTGCCACCTGGCAAGCACCTCTTCATTCCCAACTTTTCAACTGCCATTCGTCATAACCGAAACGTCATAAGAGAGTTATTAATGGCCGCCAACGTTCATCTCCAACGTTTCACCCTTTCCCCTCCCCATTTGCTCATCTATAAAAGATTCCTGAGAGCAAGAGGAAAAGGTTACACTCCCTCAACTGTTCAGACTTCCTCCTTGCTGTTGAAGAATTTCCGGCGACGCCACCACCGCGCAAATGGCTTCCCGACGCTCTGCATGCCTTCAACCCGCGAACAAGGTCCTCCCCTCCCTCTTCTTCTGCGGATAGATCTTAGGAATCGTTAGGAGAGATATCGGGCTCAAAAGAGCCAGATCGGGTGAGCGTATTGGTGGTTTTCCGAAAATTTCATGGTGGCGGGTTCGCCGGAAACCGCCTCTCCGGCGGCCGTGCCGCCGCCCGACGGTAGCCCTCACCTCAACAGAGGTGGTGGTGGTGGTGGCCGGCCAGGGAGATGGCTGGGTGGCCGGGAAATAGCTTGGAAAAGCTACAGGATATTAGGTTTTAGGCCTCTGTTTCGGGCTGTCGAAGAAGATGAACAGTGGCATGAGAAATAAATTCTAGTTTTTAAATCAATTTCTGAGTGAGATATCTGTCATGTTAAATAATTTGGGAAAAATACCTAGAGGCTCCTACGGGAAAAATGATCAACATAGGAAATGTAGCCCTTGAAGTCTACTTTAATTCAAAATTAATTCCACTCGATTTGGGATCCTGGTTAGACCACAGCACCCTTTTTGGTGAGGTCTATCCAGAGGGCTGCCTTGACCTTAGAAAAATTCCCCACTCCAATCCAGTCATCCAAATGACTTGAAATTTGGGGTGTGGTCTAAACTTACATATATCTAGGTGCTATCCAAAAATGAGAATTTTTGGAGAATATTTTTTTATAGTTTTTAGAAAAATTCAATAATCCTAGCCGATTTTAATTAGATTGTTAAATAATTTCCAAACCCTCCCAAATTTTGGTGAGTGGTCCCTGGGTTCACCATAAGGTTCTGTATAATTTTTCATCTCATTTGGAGATGGTTTGGGTCAGAAATGATCAACCCAAAGTTTTGCCCTAATAAGAGGTCTTAGGTTAAAAGTGCACTTTTGAAGTTTGAGTGGTGAGATCACCTCAACAGAGGCTGCGATTTTTACCACTGGCTAGTAATATTCTCTAGCACCCCCTCATGGAGTTTGAGGTGGATCGGGGTAAGTTTGCTCTAAGGCCCAAGGCCCAACCCTAAGGATGGATCTTGGGGGTTTGTGAAGGTCATGTGGTCAAATGACCTTGGATTGACCCGAGATTGGGTGATGAGAACCATAGGGCTAATATTGTTCTCTGGATGAAATCTTAGTAGATCTGGAGATCGTTGGAATATCTAAAAATCTAACCCTAGTTTACGGCGCAAAACTTGTAGAGATAGGAAATGACACCAAATCACATTAAAAAGTGATGAGAAATGGATAGAGTTGATTATAGGGGTAGTACAAGCTCTGGATATTTTTCTATGAATTTTATGATCACTATTTTGGGTACTTCCTTAATGATTTAGTAGTTGTATGATTTGCTTAGAAAATTTATTATGGAGTACAAACTTCCTGAAAATTGATGAAATTTAGGTAGAGAACCTTTATTATGATTTTAAAACTCTGTGAATTTTTATGAGATTTTTAGAAGCTTAATTCTAAGGCTTGCTTCATTAAGTATTATTTATCATGGATATTGGATTAAATCTATTTTGGTGCTTAGCAAGCTGGTAAAATTATGATTCTTTGCACAATGATCTTTTCTGTACCATACTATTAATCAGTAATTTTTCTGTAATTTTATGATGAGTAATTTCAGTACTTCCTTCTTTACATGGGAATAATGAGATTATAATGGATAAATTAATTAGAGGCTAAATATCTTTTGTAAAATCCCGCAAATTAGTATTTGATGATACCTTACTGTTATTTAGTGATCACAATTTTTGGATGGCCATAACTTAAGAATATCATGTAGTTCATGTTAAAAAATTACCCATGGCCAATCTTTGAGAAAAATAAATAAATATCAGATTAATTAGGAAAATTATAAATTTCTGGATTTAAGCTAATTAAGTCATGATAGACCTCCAGTAAATTTTACAGGAGATTTGGAAGATAATTTGGAGTACCTCCCCTTGTGTACCTCATATAGCTTAGGATGGTCTGCATTTAGTAAAACCACGGAATTCTGATAATCGATGGTTGGTAGGGCAAGTTAAGATTGAGATCATTATTATACGTCAGGATAAGTAGAATGTGGGACTGGTTAGGGTAAGGGAGTACGGGGACGACGAAAGATCGTCCGTCCCGGGAAGAAGAGGAAGAGTCTTAATACTCTAGGGTTAGAACTAAAGCAACTAAAAGGGGATTGGGTAAAGGGTAGACAACCAATAATAATAAGGGCCTTGCGAAAGGGAACTTCGGGCCGTAATGCACCGTCTTGGTTCCTAGTGCCCCTTGAGAGCCCTTCACGGGGAATACCGGGGGCAGTCCTGGGCTAACGTAAATCATGAGAGTAATAAAAATTAAAAGAGCAACTAGTATAACTAGGGTTGCACACACTCACTCCCCGGTAGCTAGGAAAGTAGAACTATAGGATTACTTGCCATCAGACAGTAGCTCTGAAGGTAGATGCACGGACAGTACTGTCCGGGGGGCCGCGGGCTCGAGGGTTGGAGTACGGAGAAAAGTGGTGGGTCATCGGTACTAGGCGGTCGATCACACCGACAGCGGTACGATGACTCGGCGAAAAGTCTGGAGGGTACATCCAGCAGCAGTACGCGGATACTCTAGGTTGTGTTCTTCTAGGGGCGTACGGAAGGGCTAGGCCTGGTAGTGTGGTTACCCGCCTAGGAGTGGGGGGCCCGACCCACTGTCTCCGTTTGCCACTACGGAGGTTCCTGGGGGTGAAGCTAGCCTCCCGAACAGGGGGAACTAAAGGTCTGTGTGCATAGAGTCGTGTGCGTGGGTTGCACTTGCATGAATCATGGCATAGCATATCACAACACTCATATTTGCATACAACCGACACCCCAACGTATAAATCGGTATGGGACTTTTTATACGATGGGAGCCTTGCAGAAGATCCCTTAACTTATAAGTTTGTATGGGCATTCATATAAGTTAAGGTTACTTACATACTTACTTACTCGTTGCTTACTTTCTATTCTCTAGCAGTCTTTAATACAATTTGTTATTTATTAATTGTTCTACCTATTACAACATTTATACTGTTCACCTGATATAACTTGCTAGTTAGGTCCACCGTCACTTGCTTGACTACTCTCCACTTTTGTAGCTTCCCTTTCCTCCTCTCCGCCCGGTGCTTAGGAGCCGTGGTGGGAGGGGTAGGGGATGATAGGGCTTAGTCTTTATGACTAATGGTTTTCGAACCAAACATTACAGGAGCTCCGGATGGGAGACAGGGACCAGCACCAGCGGAGTACGGTGCGCATGGAGGTGGGACAGTCTAGCACCGGTGCACCTGCGACCAGCTCCGTGAGTGATTAGCATTTTCTTAGCTTCCGCGATGAGAGACTTGTAGTGAGGACTCTGATGTACTGGGCTCGAGCCCATTTATCTATTTTCCTGATGTTATGTATTGATGGACTGGATATGATTCTCTTTTATTTACATGTTTTCTGTGGACTTGTTTACACTTTTGTATAAATGCTTCTCTCTCTTGTGATCGAAAAGGGCCGGCAGAATTGGCGTTTTGTAGTGGTTGCCTTCCCGAGATGTCGGTGTCACCGCAAAGCGGCAATTCTGGGCTAAGACCCCGGTGGTTGAAAAAGAAAAAAAAAAGGGGTCTTACAAGTGGTATCAGAGGAAACCTCGATCGAAAGAGAAGTAGTCCACAAAAAACCTTGGGCCACCCCCGTGCGAGCTTAGTTTGCGGACAAACTAGCAGCGGAAGCAGTGGTGTGCCCATAAGGGAAATCACATGTGAAAGTCCATCATAACTCTTCTTAAATCCCATTCATTTCGCTCGCTAACAAATGGAAATTTTGCTTGTAGCCTGCGACGAACCCTACATCGCAGCAGGGGACACCTCAGGCTCCGGATGTGGTCCCGACTCCGCCAGCACCCGTTCCGTTCCAGCAGACGGAGATGGGGCAAACACTGACGGCCATCCTGGAGGCCTTCAGAGCTCAGCAAGCCCCGGCCCCACAGCCGAACCCCGGGGCCAATTGGATGACTGTCTTCCGGGGACTATTCCCTCCATCCTACCAGGGGACGGAGTCCGCAGTACATACGGAGGAGTGGTTGGACACCATTTACGAGATGCTGGCAGGGATTCGATGCCCCACGGAGGAGGCAGTTGCTTTGGCAGTCTCCTGCTTAGAGTCACACGGGAAGAGATGGTGGAAATCTCAGCTGGACACCACCTTTGCAGGGATGGATTGTGCTGATATTACTTGGGAGGAGTTCAGAGCAGCGCTCTTGGGACATTTTGTACCTCAGTCGGCGAGAGATGACCTGGAGGATAGGTTCCTGCGGTTGAGGCAGGGGAGCAGGACTGTGGTGGAGTACTATCAGGAGTTCACTCACCTGGCCCGTTATGCGGACGCTTACCAGTTAGACGATGCTGGCTATGCCCGGAGGTTTTATAAGGGGCTGCAGGATGACATGAGGCAGGCCCTCCTTTTCGTTTCAGAGGGGAGTCTGGCCAGGATTCTGGAGATGGCTAAGAAGAGAGAGGCGGATCAGCTTACAGTGAGGAGCCGGAAGAGACCGGCTGATGATACAGTGATTGGAGGACGTAGAGACCGCCCTCGAGGCCAGGTTTTTGGAGAGAGAAGGAACGAGGATCAGCCCCGTCAGGAGTTTGGGCAGGAGCAGAGGACTCAGGGGATATTGGCTCCCCAGCCTATACAGATGCTGGAAATGCCAAGGACGGCAGGGCAGCCACCGGTATGTTATTAGTGCAACCAACCGGGGCATATCAAGCGAAACTGCCCTATGGGGCGAGCACCCCCACCAGCACATCAGGGCGCTCCACCCCCCAGACAGTTTGGCGGACGAGGACAGGACCGAGGACGAGGATTTCAGGATCGAGGTCGCAGGCCAGAGAGAGAGCAGGTGTATGCTCTAGACCTGACACAGCCTCGGAACCCGGAGCAGGTTATCACAGGTATGGCAGCACTTTTAAATTTTCTTCATATAAACTACTATTTTAGACGTAACCTGCTTAGAAATTTAAGAGAAGATGAACTGCAACAAAAATACTAAGACATTTAATTACCCCAGGCATAGTTTTCGTTAGCGGCAAGCCCGCTCACACCCTCTTTGACACCGGTGCGTCGCAATCATTCGTGTCAGAGGATTTCGTGAAAGGACTGGCAGGAGTGGAGCTATGCACCGGGAAGATGCTGAGGGTGCGCCTACCCGATGGATCAGAGATTTTGACCTCTACTCATTGTAATATGGAAGCGAGGATCGGCGGAAAGGCGTTTGAGGCACCAGCGACGGTTTTGAGGATGCCAGATTACGATCTGATCCTGGGCATGACCTGGCTGTACTGGAACCATGCCCAGATCGATTGCGTGGCGAAGAGGATCACCGTGAGGCACGGCGACTCCTTCATCATCATCGAAGGTATTATACCAGCACCCCGTACCTTACTATCATCTATACAGGCCGTTAAGGCCCACCTGCAGGGGGAAGAGGTTTATCAGATCCTCTTTGAGGCGGTCGTAGCCAAGGACTCCATTGCAGATATTCCAGTGGTGCGGGACTTCGCCGACGTGTTTCCAGAGAAGCTACCAGGGTTACCCCTTGCACCGAGAGAGGGACTTTCAGATTCAGCTCGTACCGGGGGCTAAGCCGGTATCCAGAGCTCCCTATCGAATGGCCCCAAAGGAGTTGGTGGAATTCCGGAGTCAGCTTCAGGAGTTAGTGGAGGCCGGGTTTGTTCGGCCTAGATCTTCACCATGGGGAGCTCCGGTGCTGTTCGTTAAGAAGAAAGACGGGACCCTCCGACTGTGCATAGATTACCGGGCTCTGAACAGGTTGACGGTCCGGAACACTTATCCCTTACCACGGATAGATGAGCTTTTTGACCAGCTGGAGGGAGCCCATTGGTTCTCAAAGCTGGATCTGAGATCAGGATACTACCAGCTTCGCGTTCGGGAGGAGGACATCCCGAAGACGGCGTTCAGCAGCAGATACGGCTTGTACGAGTTTACCGTGATGCCGTTCGGGCTCACGAATGCACCCTCCGCATTCATGACTTTGATGAATCGGGTGTTCGAAGAGTACCTGGATGTCTTCGTCATTGTATTCATCGACGACATCCTCATCTATTCAAGGACGGAGGAGGAGCACGCGAGACATCTAGCCTTGACCTTGGAAAAGCTGCGTGAGCACGAGATGTATGCCAAGTACAGCAAGTGCCAGTTCTGGCTAAAGGAGGTGGCCTTTCTGGGCCATGTCATCAGTGGAGCAGGTTTGGCAGTGGATCCGGCAAAGATCCAGGCAGTACGGGATTGGCCGCCACTAAAGTCGGCCACGGATGTTCGGAGTTTCTTGGGACTTGCCGGTTACTACCGGAAGTTCGTAAAGGGGTTCTCTCAGATTGCCCTTCCTCTTACGTCTCTGACGAAGAAGGAGTCCCCTTTTACCTGGACGCCGAGATGCGAATCTGCCTTTCAGGAGCTGAAGGATCGTCTCACCTCGGCCCCCATCCTTGCTCTCCCATCAGGGAGGGAGGGATTCCAGGTATATGCAGATGCTTCCTATCAGGGGATGGGTGCCGTCCTTATGCAGAATGGGCACGTAATAGCATATGCCTCCCGTCAGTTGAAGCAGCACGAGCAGAACTACCCCGTGCACGATTTGGAGATGGGGGCAGTCATTTTTGCCCTTAAGATCTGGCGGCACTATCTCTACGGGGTACATTGTGATATCTTCTCCGACCACAAGAATCTGAAGTACGTCGACACCCAGAAGGAGTTAAACATCAGGCAGAGACGCTGGGTGGAGTTTCTTTCGGACTACCAGTATACCATGCACTACCATCCGGGGAAGGCAAACGTGGTTGCGGATGCTCTGAGCCGGAGAGCGAATACGACTGGAGTAGGCCCGCAGCTGATGGCCTTGGAGTTGATTAGATCATTCGAGGAGATGCAGAATTCGCTAGTATCTGAGGATGACCCAGAGCTGTACATGGAGTACCTGGGGTCGATGGCTACTACAGATGACATCCGAGACCGCATCAGAGATGGGCAGATGCTGGACGAGAGAGCTGAGCCGATATTCCGGGCCTTGGAGGAAGGGACGACAGGAGATTACACTTTGAGGGATGGGCTTCTGTGTTTCCGGGGCAGAGTCTACATACCAGCAGGAGGATGGATCCGGGAGGACATTTTGACGGAAGCTCACTGCAGCCGGTATTCGGTACACCCGGGGATCACCAAGATGGTAAAGGATTTGAAGAGGACGATGTACTGGCCGGGTATGAAGAAAGATATTACATATTTTGTGACGCATTGTGAGGCCTGCCAGCTCGTGAAGGCGGAGTGTAGGAACCCGGCAGGATTGCTGCAGCCGCTTCCAGTACCGGAGTGGAAGTTTGAGGATATAGCCATGGACTTTATACATGGGCTACCTAGATCCCGTGCGGGGAACGACTCGATCTGGGTGATAGTGGACAGGCTGACAAAGGTGGCCAGATTCATCCCAGTGGCGAAGGACACACCGGTCAGTGTATTGGTGCGGAGGTTCATCGAGCAGTTTGTGCGTTATCATGGGGTGCCCAAGACTATCGTTTCGGATCGGGATGGGCGGTTTACATCCAGGGAATGGAGGTCAGTCCAGGCCCATCTGGGTTCTCGGTTGACTTTCAGCACAGCTTTCCACCCTCAGACCGACGGACAGACAGAGCGCACAAACCGTACACTGGAGGATCTGTTACGACTGTGTATTTTGGACCGTGGTGAGCCTTGGGAGAGATTGCTGCCACTGGTCGAGTTTTCGTACAACAACGCTCATCAGTCCAGCATAGGCATGGATCCATACGAAGCGTTGTACGGAAGGAGGTGCAGAACCCCACTATCATGGGTTCAGGATGAGGATCCGCATGCACTGGGCTCGGAGTTTGTGGGAGATACAGATGCTCAAATTAGATTGATCCGAGACAGGATGTTGGAAGCCCAGAGCAGACAAGCGAAATACTACGATGCGAGGCATCGTCAAGTGGAGTTCCAGGTGGGGGACCGAGTTTTCTTGAAGATACGGCCGATGCATGGAGTCTCGCGGGTTCGCGGGCGGAGGAAGCTCAGTCCAAGATATATGGGGCCCTACAGGATCCTGGAGCGGATCGGCCCCTTAGCCTATAGACTGGAACTACCGCCGGAGTTAGCGGTATTGCATGACGTCTTCCACGTCTCCTCACTTCGGAGGGCTCTGCTACGCCCTGAGCAGCTGATTCCCTCGGCAGATGGCCCGGTGGCCTCGGATCGGTCGGTCAACGTGGAGCCTATCAGGATCGACGATACAGCAGTGCGGGTCTTGCGGCGAAAGAAGGTCCCGTTAGTCAAGGTTCTGTGGAACAATCATGGGCAGGAGGAGCATACATGGGAGCCACAGGACTTGATGCGGCAAAAATATCCGGAACTTTTCCGTCAGGTATACCTCAAAACCCCTCTGGACAATCAATTTGCCTTCCTGTTTTAAACCAATGGAATTGAAATTTCAAGAATAGGGGCTAATCTTTTGTTTATTGGGGTGTATATACCTAGTTAAGTGGGCGAATTAACCTTAGATTCGAAACCGCACAAACAAATGTAACGTAGGGAGGTAATCATTCGGTTCTCATGGGATGTTACAAGCTTATTTTCCCGATTTGAGTCCCGTAGGCTTAACCTTGATTTCGGGGACGAAATCTTTGTTTTGTTTATTGGGATTTGTAACATCCCATTTCCGGCTAGACCCCTAGGAGTCGGTTGGTTGTGGTAGAACCCTAGGGAGCCCAAAACTTGAAATAAATCGACTAGGAAATCGGGTCACGGGTTGGTCACGCCCGTGACCCGCCATGTCACGCCCGTGACAAAGGGCGTGACACGCTCGACGATCGTCGATCTCAATTCGACGATCGTCGAACCAAATTTGGCCACACGGGCCTGTCACGCCCGTGACCCGCCATGTCACGGCCGTGACAAAGGGCGTGACACGCTCGACGATCGTCGATCCCAATTCGACGATCGTCGAACCAAATTCGGCCACACGGGCCTGTCACGCCCGTGACCAGCCATGTCACGCCCGTGACAAAGGGCGTGACACGCTCGACGATCGTCGATCCCAATTCGACGATCGTCGAACCAGAATTGGTCTCCAGACCTGTCACGCCCGTGACCCGCCATGTCACGCCCATGACATAGGGCATGACACGCTCGACGATCGTCGATCCCAATTCGACGATCGTCGAACCAGAATTGGTCTCCAGACCTGTCACGCCCGTGACCCAAGTGACACGCCCGTGACCACCCTTCGACGATCGTCGATCTTAGTTCGACGATCGTCGAACCCAGAACTGCTAACCGGGCCTGTCACGCCCGTGACCTATGTGTCACGCCCGTGACCAAGGCCGAAACGTCAGCCAGACTGGAAGTTTCGGTAACCGACGCCTTAATAAATTCTGGCTGTGGGGATGAAAAATCAAGAGTATTTATGGGTCGTTCCCTACTTTAATTATGTTAATAATTAAGGAAAAGTGGGTCCAGTAGGAAATTGCCACCTGGCAAGCACCTCTTCATTCCCAACTTTTCAACTGCCATTCGTCATAACCGAAACGTCATAAGAGAGTTATTAATGGCCGCCAACGTTTCATCTCCAACGTTTCACCCTTTCCCCTCCCCATTTGCTCATCTATAAAAGATTCCTGAGAGCAAGAGGAAAAGGTTACACTCCCTCAACTGTTCAGACTTCCTCCTTGCTGTTGAAGAATTTCCGGCGACGTCACCACCGCGCAAATGGCTTCCCGACGCTCTGCACGCCTTCAACCCGCGAACAAGGTCCTCCCCTCCCTCTTCTTCTGCGGATAGATCTTAGGAATCGTTAGGAGAGATATCGGGCTCAAAAGAGCCAGATCGGGTGAGCGTATTGGTGGTTTTCCGAAAATTTCATGGTGGCGGGTTCGCCGGAAACCGCCTCTCCGGCGGCCGTGCCGCCGCCCGACGGTAGCCCTCACCTCAACAGAGGTGGTGGTGGTGGTGGCCGGCCAGGGAGATGGCTGGGTGGCCGGGAAATAGCTTGGAAAAGCTACAGGATATTAGGTTTTAGGCCTCTGTTTCGGGCTGTCGAAGAAGATGAACAGTGGCATGAGAAATAAATTCTAGTTTTTAAATCAATTTCTGAGTGAGATATCTGTCATGTTAAATAATTTGGGAAAAATACCTAGAGGCTCCTACGGGAAAAATGATCAACATAGGAAATGTAGCCCTTGAAGTCTACTTTAATTCAAAATTAATTCCACTCGATTTGGGATCCTGGTTAGACCACAGCACCCTTTTTGGTGAGGTCTATCCAGAGGGCTGCCTTGACCTTAGAAAAATTCCCCACTCCAATCCAGTCATCCAAATGACTTGAAATTTGGGGTGTGGTCTAATCTTACATATATCTAGGTGCTATCCAAAAATGAGAATTTTTGGAGAATATTTTTCTATAGTTTTTAGAAAAATTCAATAATCCTAGCCGATTTTAATTAGATTGTTAAATAATTTCCAAACCCTCCCAAATTTTGGTGAGTGGTCCCTGGGTTCACCATAAGGTTCTGTATAATTTTTCATCTCATTTGGAGATGGTTTGGGTCAGAAATGATCAACCCAAAGTTTTGCCCTAATAAGAGGTCTTAGGTTAAAAGTGCACTTTTGAAGTTTGAGTGGTGAGATCACCTCAACAGAGGCTGCGATTTTTACCACTGGCTAGTAATATTCTCTAGCACCCCCTCATGGAGTTTGAGGTGGATCGGGGTAAGTTTGCCCTAAGGCCCAAGGCCCAACCCTAAGGATGGATCTTGGGGGTTTGTGAAGGTCATGTGGTCAAATGACCTTGGATTGACCCGAGATTGGGTGATGAGAACCATAGGGCTAATATTGTTCTCTTGATGAAATCTTAGTAGATCTGGAGATCGTTGGAATATCTAAAAATCTAACCCTAGTTTACGGCGCAAAACTTGTAGAGATAGGAAATGACACCAAATCACATTAAAAAGTGATGAGAAATGGATAGAGTTGATTATAGGGGTAGTACAAGCTCTGGATATTTTTCTATGAATTTTATGATCACTATTTTGGGTACTTCCTTAATGATTTAGTAGTTGTATGATTTGCTTAGAAAATTTATTATGGAGTACAAACTTCCTGGAAATTGATGAAATTTAGGCAGAGAACCTTTATTATGATTTTAAAACTCTGTGAATTTTTATGGGATTTTTAGAAGCTTAATTCTAAGGCTTGCTTCATTAAGTATTATTTATCATGGATATTGGATTAAATCTATTTTGGTGCTTAGCAAGCTGGTAAAATTATGATTCTTTGCACAATGATCTTTTCTGTACCATACTATTAATCAGTAATTTTTCTGTAATTTTATGATGAGTAATTTCAGTACTTCCTTCTTTACATGAGAATAATGAGATTATAATGGATAAATTAATTAGAGGCTAAATATCTTTTGTAAAATCCCGCAAATTAGTATTTGATGATACCTTACTGTTATTTAGTGATCACAATTTTTGGATGGCCATAACTTAAGAATATCATGTAGTTCATGTTAAAAAATTACCCATAGCCAATCTTTGAGAAAAATAAATAAATATCAGATTAAATAGGAAAATTATAAATTTCTGGATTTAAGCTAATTAAGTCATGATAGACCTCCAGTAAATTTTACAGGAGATTTGGAAGATAATTTGGAGTACCTCCCCTTGTGTACCTCATATAGCTTAGGATGGTCTGCATTTAGTAAAACCACGGAATTCTGATAATCGATGGTTGGTAGGGCAAGTTAAGATTGAGATCATTATTAGAAGTCAGGATAAGTAGAATGTGGGACTGGTTAGGGTAAGGGAGTACGGGGACGACGAAAGATCGTCCGTCCCGGGAAGAAGAGGAAGAGTCTTAATACTCTAGGGTTAGAACTAAAGCAACTAAAAGGGGATTGGGTAAAGGGTAGACAACCAATAATAATAAGTGCCTTGTGAAAGGGAACTTCGGGCCGTAATGCACCGTCTTGGTTCCTAGTGCCCCTTGAGAGCCCTTCACGGGGAATACCGGGGGCAGTCCTGGGCTAACGTAAACCATGAGAGTAATAAAAATTAAAAGAGCAACTAGTATAACTAGGGTTGCACACACTCACTCCCCGGTAGCTAGGAAAGTAGAACTATAAGATTACTTGCCATCAGACAGTAGCTCTGAAGGTAGATGCACGGACAGTACTGTCCGGGGGGCCGCGGGCTCGAGGGTTGGAGTACGGAGAAAAGTGGTGGGTCATCGGTACTAGGCGGTCGATCACACCGACAGCGGTACGATGACTCGGCGAAAAGTCTGGAGGGTACATCCAGCAGCAGTACGCGGATACTCTAGGTTGTGTTCTTCTAGGGGCGTACGGAAGGGCTAGGCCTGGTAGTGTGGTTACCCGCCTAGGAGTGGGGGGCCCGACCCACTGTCTCCGTTTGCCACTACGGAGGTTCCTGGGGGTGAAGCTAGCCTCCCGAACAGGGGGAACTAAAGGTCTGTGCGCATAGAGTCGTGTGCGTGGGTTGCACTTGCATGAATCATGGCATAGCATATCACAACACTCATATTTGCATACAACCGACACCCCAACGTATAAATCGGTATGAGACTTTTTATACGATGGGAGCCTTGCAGAAGATCCCTTAACTTATAAGTTTGTATGGGCATTCGTATAAGTTAAGGTTACTTACATACTTACTTACTCGTTGCTTACTTTCTATTCTCTAGCAGTCTTTAATACAATTTGCTATTTATTAATTGTTCTACCTATTACAACATTTATACTGTTCACCTGATATAACTTGCTAGTTAGGTCCACCGTCACTTGCTTGACTACTCTCCACTTTTGTAGCTTCCCTTTCCTCCTCTCCGCCCGGTGCTTAGGAGCCGTGGTGGGAGGGGTAGGGGATGATAGGGCTTAGTCTTTATGACTAATGGTTTTCGAACCAAACATTACAGGAGCTCCGGATGGGAGACAGGGACCAGCACCAGCGGAGTACGGTGCGCATGGAGGTGGGACAGTCTAGCACCGGTGCACCTGCGACCAGCTCCGTGAGTGATTAGCATTTTCTTAGCTTCCGCGATGAGAGACTTGTAGTGAGGACTCTGATGTACTGGGCTCGAGCCCATTTATCTATTTTCCTGATGTTATGTATTGATGGACTGGATATGATTCTCTTTTATTTACATGTTTTCTGTGGACTTGTTTACACTTTTGTATAAATGCTTCTCTCTCTTGTGATCGAAAAGGGCCGGCAGAATTGGCGTTTTGTAGTGGTTGCCTTCCCGAGATGTCGGTGCCACCGCAAAGCGGCAATTCTGGGCTAAGACCCCGGTGGTTGAAAAAGAAAAAAAAAAGGGATCTTACAAAGGCTTCAGGACTGATCAGGAAGGGAATTCGGGTCATGCGGTTACGGAGGGTTTCGGGAAACTAATAATAGCACGAGCATGGATGAAAAGCAGTTAGGATGTTTAATGGTTGGAGAACATCTGACCGCTCATTATGAAACAAATTTAAATATTTTGAATACTAATGACTGATTTTTTTTATAACTAAATAAAAAATTTAGTGAAGAAATTTTTTTTATCATTAAATATTTTAGAAAATTAATTTTGTGAAATAACTAATATTCCATCACTAAAAAGACATTTTTAGTGACGGACAATATTTCATCACTAGAATGATATTTTTAGTTAACGAACGACTAAAATGACAAAACTTGGTGCGAGATATGATAAATTCTTGTACATATGTGTTGTAAGGTGGAATCGACAAACAGGAAGGGGAAAACCAAGACCAAAGTGTTTCAGCACAGGTGTGTCTAGTGAAAACCAATAAAATCCTATGTATATGGGTCAAACTATGATATTGGAATATTGGTCACCGTGATAAGGTTATGAAAGAAAATATGAGACAACATTAATGTTAGTGGAGGACACAAAACAAATTGGCTTTATAAAAAAACAATACCAGAGAGAATGGTTAAGTGATACATTTTTGAGTATTTATATAAATGAGCTAGCCAAAGTTAATAAGATTTTTTGATATGTTTAATGATTTAATTATAGAAGTTTTTTATTTTTAAGGAAAAATTCTATTTTTAGTGGGCAAATTATTTTGTCACTAAAATTTAATTATAGTAACTGAATTTATACTGTGCCACACAAAAATATATTTACAGTGACCGAGCTTTATTTTGTCACTAAATATGTGTATTTAGTGACCAAGATTATATTTCGTCACAAAATACATGTCTTTAGTGACGAAAATTATTTCGTCACTAAAAACATACATTTAGTGATGAAATATATTTCGTCACAAATTTTTTGTCACTAAAGAATTGTTTTCTTGTGTGTGCTCCCCTATGTGTGTGCTCCCCATACACGATATCTTCCCCTGGGTGACTAAGCAACACTCAACTAGCGTAGGATATACTTCAACTAGCATAGGATGTACTCATGAACACTCGATTCTCCCCCTTTTGCTATTATTGAAAGGGGCATGGATTAACAAACATGTCTCGTGAACACCCAACTCTCTCCCTATCTATCATGAATTTTCATCTTCCCAATTGCATTGTATCATCTCAATACCGCTTAGCGACTACTATATGCATTTGATAATTATCATATTGTTATGAAATCTTTGATCAACACTATTCCATAGAGATTTGATGTCTATCCATTTGAGCATGCCTCACCCCCTCGTTGCTGACATTTTTCAGGGTAACGACAAAATATTTCTAATCGGGTGGAGCACAGCTCTTGTTGTTTGGAGAGCATCAAGGTGTGCACGTGTTAGTAATCTTGGGTAGCCAATATCCGTAATGACACACTAATAGTAATAAATATTTGATGTTGTGCATGGGAAGATCCTTCATGTTGCTTGTGGTCATATGCGTTGGACTTTACTGGCTCTTTCTCATTCCTTGTGGGTTGGTTGAAACTGAAATATCAAGACGCGGTAAATTGTTTCTTTTTGTCTAGTTCAAAATTTAAGGATCTGCTTAGTTTAGGTCCCCATGTAATTATGCGTATGATCGTTTTAATTCTTGAGTTTTGGTGTAAATACTGAATGAATTGTTAGTGACGTAAATATCGAGTTGGATGCTTAGAGGCTCTCATTCAATTGATGGTTGGATTAGGGAAGATTTTTTATTTAATTTGTGTTTAGCCAAGATTTTAGGCTAAGTTCCTTGCAATGATCCAGATTTCTTGTTAAGTCAAAATCCGGGTCGTCACAATGGCCACGTAATGATCATCATTCCACGTGTAGGAGATGATTTACAACTCCCAAATCTGGCCAAGGATAAACACACAATTAGAATCGCGAAGGGTAATAATATCATCACGAAATTACAAAGCGACTCCTTACCTTCATCGTAGCGTCCTGTAGATAGGACACTCGTGACTCCCCTTTGGCAGTAGCAGCTCCGACGCATGTTCCTCTAGAGGCGACAGCATCTCGATAATCCCCTCCACTTCAGATTCGTAGCACGGAGCCTCTTCCATGAGATCATCAGAACCGCAATCTCCGGTCCGGAAGGCAGGCTCGAGGGGCAGGATAGACGAGCTCGCTTTCCTATGCCTTAAAGAAAAGACTAGCTTTCTCTTCTTATCCCACTTCAAGGGGGCGATACAGCTTTGCTCAGCATCTAGAAAGGCTTGCTAGAATCAGCCTCTTCTCATCCACGAACTAACTGATTTGGTTAAGGGCTTTCGCTATGCCCCTCGCATCCTTGAAATCCAAGATTGGAGAAATAAAAATCATAATCCTGGACAAACATACGACGGTAGCCACGAAGAAGCGGCCCCCAACTTTCCGGAAGACGCCAAGAGTTTTGTACAAACTCATAAAGAGAGCCCCCGTAGCGGTAGTATGTATTCTTCTCACAAGTGAGTCTGTTGAAATTGGTGAAGTGAAAGTGGGTGGTCGGACGGTCCGGGCGGCTTAGGCGGACTGACCGAGCGGACTGGTCTCTAGTCCGGCGGGTTGATGGTTGACGACCTGGGTAGTCGGCTGCGGTCAGATTTGCGGACTGTGCGGACTGGTTTAGTCCGGCAGTGAGCTAAGCTCTGCTAAGGTGGTGTGTGCGGCCTGTGCGGACTGGGCTTGGAGTCCGCGCTTCTTCCTTGGAGTTGCAGAGAGCAGCGGTCTGGCCTTGGAGCGGGCGGACTGGTTTGGTATCCGCCGAGCTCGCGCCTTCTTGTCTGGACTTGCACTTCTGTGAAGTTCAGTGGTATCCGCAGTATCCGCTGTGACCGGGTTTTTATGCCTGTGGTCGAGGACTGCGCGAGGTGGAGTTGTTTTCCGCAGTGTCCGCTTTGACCGGGCGGTGTGCCTGTGGTCGTGGACATTGCGAGCTGAGTTGGTTTCCGCAGAGTCCGTTGTGGCGGGTTGCCTGTGGTCGCGGACTGGTGCTTGCTGACAGCTGTGTTGTCGTGCGTCTCGGCTAGTCCTGCAGTGTTTCTGCGGACTGAGCGGTCTGCCCTGAGTAGCTCGCCATCTCGCCTAGACTTGGTGTTTTTGTTTGCCTCGTGCGGGCTGGCTGTGCGGTTAGACATTGTTAGCTGCGACCAAGGGGCGGTGTCTCTATCTCATAGGGTGGTGACCACACTCCTCACCTTGCCTATAAATAGGACCCCCGGCATGCCATTCATAACGGAGTGAACAGTAAGTTGGGCTTGAGTTTCAGCTGCGGACTCGATTTGCTGTATCCGCACGGGTTGATTGCTTAACCGGTTGCTGTGTGCAGGTGGCGCGGCTAACACTGTGAAACCAGGAGTTTGGTTCTGACCTCAGTAAAGTTGGCGAACTGTTTCCAGCGATAACCAGTTTCAGCATCTTCTCTCAAGTTCAATAACCTGTCCGCGCGACCTCGCTGTCTTGGCGGGTAGGCGGCTTGTTCCTCTGTTCAGCAGTAGTTCGGCAAATAATGGCGTGTTCGCGCGACCTCGCGGTCTAGGCGGACTCCGTGTTCAGTTTGGTTCCAGCTCGGCTCGGGTGGTCTCGGCGACTACCAGCGGTTTCGGCGGTCTCGGCAGTCTCTGTAGTCTATCCGCCCGAGTTGTTTTTGTGTTTCTGCTTTTTCATGTACTAGCGAAATCATTTCTCGCCACGTATGTCTCGTCTTGTAGAGAAGATTAATGAAATTTTAATCTACTTGCTTCTGTCTATGTTTTTGGTTATCTGAGTTGCTTCCTGCTTTTCGCGGTTCAAGTTGTGATCTGGGTAGTGTCGAAGATATTGATTTGGTGTTTGGGCTACCTTGCTGATCAACTTGAGAAAATTCAACATGGTATCATAGGAAGGTTCAGTTGCTTGAGCGGTGATCAACAAGCTTAGTTATTGCTCTGTGTGCTTCTGAAGGATAACCAAGTTAGTGCCATGGACGGTGGTTTTGCAAGAGGTCTGGAAATTTTGCTTCTGACGCCGACTAACTTCAAGAAGTGGAAGTCGTGCATGAAGAGCTATCTTCTGGTCGAAGAGCTATGGGAGGTCGTCGGTGGCGATGATCAAGTAGAAATAACTGCTGAGTTTGGAACAGCCGAGCAGGTGAGAGTGTGGAGGAAGACAAATGCCAAGGCTGAGATTGCTCTCAAAAGGGCGGTGTCACCTGAGCTCTTTGATCACATCTTAGGATGTGAGTCTTCTGTTGAGATATGGACTTTCCTTGATGGATTGTTCAATAGGAAGAATGTAGCAAGACTACAGTTCTTGGAAAATGAGTTGGCTAAGGCAACTCAGGGAGATCTTTCTATCTCCAAATTTTTCTTGAAGATGAAGAGCTTGTGTGTTGAGCTTTCTGCTCTTGATCCTGATGAGCCGATCTCCAAGGCCAAGCTGAAGAGGCACATAATCCGCGGTCTGCGGAAGGAGTGTGTGGCCTTTGTTACTTCTGTTCAAGGCTGGGCTACTCAGCCCTCTCTTCTGGAGCTGGAAAATCTGCTTGCCTCGCAGGAGAGCCTGGCAAGGCAGATGGCTGAGGTGACCGTCTCTGAAGGAGATAGTGAAGCTCTTTTCACTGAGAAGAAGAAAAAGAAGAGATGGGAAGGGAAGAAGAAGCAGACTGCGGCTGGAGATGAACCTTCATCTTCTAAACAGCAGGAGGGGAGCTTTGCTCCTAAGAAGGACTGGAAGAAGAATCTGAAGTCCTACAGCTGTCATTAACCAGGTCATTTCAAGCGAGACTACAAGGTCAAGCTGCAGCCTGGGCATGTTGCAGGCAAGGAGGAAGCTTTCTCTAGCAAGGAGGAAGCTGGCTGGGGTGGAGCATTCATGACGGGCACTTGTGTCCGAGCTTTGTCCACCGTTGACATGGAGGACGATTGGATCGTTGACTCCGGGTGTGGTCATCACCTCACTGGAGATATGCCAAAGTTCTTCAAGCTGCAGGCATACTCAGGTAACGAGGCTATTATAACTGCTGATAATACTGTTCATGCAGTAGAGAAGGAGGGTATAGTTACTTTGGGAAGTGATAAGGGGCCACTCACGTTAAGGAGTGTTTATCACGTACCGGGCATGAAGAAGAACCTCTTCTCTGTGACCAATGCTGTCGACGCCGGCTATCACGTTCTGTTTGGGCCAACAGAAGTGAAGTTTCTTCGCAACGTATCAGCAGTTAAGGTTGATGTTGCTCACATTGGAAGGAGAGTGAAGGACTTGTTTGTTTTATCAACAAGCTCCTATGTTGATCGCATGAGCGTCAATGATAGCGCTGCTATGTGGCATGAGAGGTTGGGGCATGCAGGGATGGATAAGCTGAAGGCTATGTCAAATAGGAGCCTGGTGAGAGGCTTGCCTAAGCTATCATCCTTTGGTGATGGTCACGTTTGTGCTCGATGTCAGTATGGGAAGTCTCACCGTCTTCCATTTGATAAGTCGCAAACGAGAAGCAAAGCACCACTAGAGGTTATCCATGGTGATCTGATGGGACCAACCGCGACTACTAGCCTTGGCGGGAGCAGGTGTAACGTCCCAATTCGCGCTAGGCCCCTTGATTGCGTATTTGAGTCTAGGGGGCTGTGGTGAGCCCAATGGGGGTGTGGGGGAGCAGGTGCGAACGTACGGGAAATGAGGAAAACAAGGCAAAATGGCAATTCTGGCTGACACGGGTATGGACACGGCCGTGTCCATACCCGTGTGCCTCATAAAATTAGGCTTACCAGTCAGAGAGGTACACGGGTATTGGGACACGGGCGTGTCCCTAGCCGTGTGCCAAGGACACGGGTCGAGACACGGCCGTGTCTCCACCCGTGTGCCGCAACCCCAACACGGAAGAAAGTTGATCTGGGATGAACACGGCCCTGAACACGGCAGGCAACACGGCCGTGTCACCTGCACACGGGTAGGAACACGGCCGTGTGCCTACCCGTGTCTGCGGTGTATAAAAAGGAAAAAGTTGTGAAACCCTAGCATTCATTCCCCTTTCTTCTGCCCCGAAATTTCTGAGAGAGTTCTTGGCTGGAGGAGGAGGAAGAGCTTGCCGGAGCCATCCTTGGAGGAATCAAAACGCCGCCGCCGTCAAGGGAAAAACAATGCCGCCGCGAAGGAGTGCGAGGCTCATGGCCGGCCATGGTGGTACCGCTGGACTTGAGGTGAGCTTCCTCCCCTCTCCCTTGGTGCTAGATCTATAGCTATTTTAGGAGAGACATCGACTCCATAGAGTCTTGATGGTGAGGAGGAGAGTTCTTAGGATAAGCCATGCCTAGGTTTTCTAGGCTTAGTCTCCCTCAACCTTCTCATCATTCAAAGTGGAGATGAGAGGGGTTTTCGTTGAGGGTTCGGCTTTGAAAGGAGAAATAAGGTTGGGTGTGATTTCTGGAGAAGTTTATGCGAGGTCGTTGCAAGGAAGAAGATGAACGGATGCCGTTCATCTCGCCTTAAGATGCGTGCAGAAATCTGATTTCTACACGCAGCGACCTTCGTGGCCAATTTCGGAGGTGTTCTGGCCAGATCTGGGTGATCGACTCAACACGAAAGTCGTATCCCTTGAAATTACCTTTCCAACTAGTGGTTGCTCGTTTCCATGCGATACCTGTAGCCACGGGAAAGCTGGTTCGAGTCCGCTGCGTTCGAAAAATTCCTGTACAGGAAACTGTTTCCTGTACGTATTCGAGTTGAATTTCTGGTATGTTGCGACCAGATCTGGGCGATCGACTCAACACGAAAGTCGTAGCCCTCGCGAATACCTTTCCAACGAGGGGTTGTGCATTGTGATCGGATTCCTGTAGCTCCGGGAATCCCAGTTTTAGTATCAGGCTATCCTATGTTAATGCACTTGTTATTTTATAATGCTAGCACTCTTGCAATGGTTGTGATTTGCTCATTTGTTGTCTTGCTCCCATATATCTATAATGTTGTTGTTACTATAATTTAGCATGGTTACTCATTTGGTTGTGTAATAAGGTATAACCATGTATTGGTGGAGAAATGGATTGGATGGGAAGGCTAGATATTAGGAGTTGAGATTGGTATAGGATATATTTATACAATTTGGTGTTGAACATACCTATTATGCGTAGTGTTGAGGTGAATTTATTGAATAGGTGGGCGTGAAAATGATGAACACTATGTGAGAAGTATTTTGTAACCGTAATCCGAGCCCAATGGGTTATTAATAACCGATGCTTAGAGTTGAAGTCTCCCTACGGGTAGCATCGAGTGAGTTGTTTTGGGGCATGTAATGTGCGACGATTCATCGTGTCGCGATATTGAGATAATGACTGTGGCAGGTCTACGGGTTCGCCAGTCGTCACACCGATGGGAGCCAATGGGTAGACCTTGGGCGGTAGGGTTAGATACTTGGTGTCCATAAACCGAGATCTCCTCCGCGCCATGAGAACGGTTGGGCTTGCACCTCGTGCGTTTCCGAGGTTCCATCCGGTTCGAAATCAAAGGCCAGGTTGGGCTGTGTTCTTGGTGCTCATTTACCCAAGACCCCTTCTGAGCCGTAGTACGCATGTGAGCTCCGCTGTTGTGTTCTTAGCGTTGAGGCATACGGGGGCCTAGGATAGGTAGTGTGATACCACCTAGTAGTGGAGACGCCCGCTCCACTGTCGCCGTCTGGCCACGACGGACGACGCCTGAGAGGTTAGCTACCTGCTCGAAAAGTGGGAACTTCAAGTCTGTGTCGACATAGCAACTTGCATGTGCGTGCGCATGATTCTGTCATAGCATAACATTCATATCATGTCATTCATTGCATACACAAGATCCTCATCGTATAAGTTTGTATGGGCACTCCTATACGATGAGTTACTTTACTGTTAACCCGACCCTTAACTTATAAGTTTGTATGGGCACTCTTATAAGCTGAGTTACTATTCTGATTACTTATATCTGCTGTCATATATATAGATATTTGTAGAACTGCTAGTTGTGTAGCGTAGTTTATACTCCACTATATTTACAGTCACCTGCTTGTTTACTTGCTTATATATATACATATTGTACCTTGTTCCTTTCTCCGCCCGGTGCCGAGGAGTCGCCGGGGGAGTGGATGTGAAGCCACTTAGTCTTATGACTAACGGTTGCTACGTCTTCCTTTTTAGGAGGAAACCCCGCAGGTAGAGCAGCTACGGACTATGCAGCAGGACAGCCAGGCCCGGATGATAGGACCTGAGGTGGTGGTGCCATCGGCACCGTCAGTGACAGTCGTGAGTGTTTTCATGTAGCCGTTTGGCAAAACATTTCTAGACTCTTGTTCTTTTGTACAAGCCTGTTGTGCTTGTTATCTTCCGCTACTTTTGGACTTAAACTTAGCTGTGAACTGAACTGCTTTTGCTTTTACTTTTCTGTTATGGTTGGGTTGGCATAATTGTTGTGATATGGATTGTAGCCGGCGGAATAGGCGTCTTGTGGTAAAGGCTAACCCGTGTGTTAGTGCTACCGCAAGGCGGCTATTTCGGGCTTAAGACTCCCCTCGTGTCGTGTGTTGTGTTCCGGGAGGGGGGTCTTACAAATGGTATCAGACTTAGCCGATCTTCACCTACAGCAGTCAGGTAACAATGGGCCACTCCCGTTCGATTAGTCGGTTTGGGGACAAACCGACTTAGCGGAAGCAGTGGTGTGCCCATATGTAATTCACACTAAGTTGTCCAACTTTGACATTAGTTTTAGCCAACCTGACCCTAGTTTGTACCTTGCGTATAGGTCCCAGCGCAGGTGGAGCCGGTTGGGGGCACTCCTACCCCTTCCGTCCCTTCACAATTCCAGCAGTCGGAACTGGGACAAACGCTGTCAGCCATATTGGATGCATTTAAAGCCCAGCAAGCTCCGGTGCAACAACAAGCGCCAAGATCCAAATGGTTGAGCACCTTCCGTGCCCTGTCCCCTCCTGCCTATCTTGGGACAGAATCGCCGGTGCGCACCGAGGAATGGCTTGATACCGTGCAGGAATTGATGGCTGGCATAAGATGTCCGAACAACATGGCGGTGACATTGGTAGTGACGCTGCTAGAGCTGCACGCCAAAAGGTGGTGGAAGTCCCTCATGGGCTCCATCTTCCAAGGGCGGTTGTACACGGACATCAGTTGGAACGAGTTCACCGAGGCTTTTCTGGATCACTTCATCCCTTCTTCTGCTCGGGATGGACTTGAAGAAAAATTTCTGCAGCTGAAGCAGGGATCGAATTCGGTAACGGAGTACCAGAGGGAGTTCCAACACCTCGCTAGGTTTGCCGATTCCTATGAGTTGGACGATAGAGGCTACGCGAAGCGCTTCTACAAAGGGTTGAGGGACCCCCTGAGGCAGGCCCTTTTGTTTATAGCCGATGGAAGCCTGGCAGAAATCATCGACATGGCAAAGAGACTGGAGGCGGACCACATGGGATGTGGCAAGAGACCCGCGGAAGGAGTAATTGAAGTCGGCCCTAGTAATAGAAGGCGGAATGATCATGGCAGAGGAAGGGGAAACCACAGAGGCGGTCGATGGGTCAACCGGAACTATCGGGTGGAGTACCCAATTCCGCAACCACTAGCTTTACCTCCACCACCGCAGCAGCAATATTATCAACAACCTGGGGGCCGACGTGAGGTGATATGTTTTGAGTGCAACCAACCGGGGCATGTCCGACGAGTTTGCCCGCGATTGATCGGGGATGCTCCTATTGCTCCCCCTCCAGTAGCTCCACGGGGGCGAGGGCACATGCGTGGCCGAGGAAGAGGACCACCAGGGAGAAATCAAGGACATGCACGGGAGCATGTATTCGCATTGGATATGACTCAGGAGAGAAATCCGCAGGAAGTCATCACCGGTACGTGCAAAATTTATTAATATTATATGACTTGTTAGATTTATGATACAAATGATACGCGCTATTCTGAATAGTGATTACCCTTTTGGAACCTAGGCACTGTCGTGGTTAGCGGGAGACCCGCCTATACGTTATTTGACACGGGTGCGTCTCACTCGTTCATTTCGGAGGACTTCGTGAAGGATTTGGAGGGAGTGCAACACTTCACGGGCATTACTCAAAGGGTGCGCCTTCCGGACGGCTCTGAGATGACGTCGTCAGTAAGTTGCGATTTCGACACCCTTATTGGAGGAAAGTTCTTTGAAACTCCGGCTACAGTGTTAAGAATCCCGGAGTTCGACCTCATACTGGGCATGAAGTGGTTGGACTGGCACCACGCCAGGATCAATTGTGCGGAGAAGCAAGTTATGTTGAGGCATGGAGACTCGGAAGTCATCTTCCAAGGTATTAAATTCGCACCCCATAAATTATTATCTTCAATCCAAGTTATGAAATCTCATATGGAAGGGGACGAGGTCTATGTAATCTGCTTCGAGTTGAAGAAATTGACATTAGAGGTCAAGGATGTGCGGGTGGTGCGAGAATTTCCCGAGGTATTTCCCGAGAAATTGCCGGGACTACCCCCGCATAGGGAAGTGGACTTCCAAATCAAGCTAATTCCGGGTGCCAAGCCCGTCTCGCGAGCTCCATACCGAATGGCTCCGAAGGAACTTGCAGAGTTTAGAGTCCAGCTTCAGGAATTGGTGGAAGCAGGGTTCGTTCGCCCAAGCTCGTCGCCTTGGGGAGCGCCCGTTTTGTTCGTTAAAAAGAAGGATGGCACCCTGCGGTTATGTATTGATTATCGAGAGTTGAACCGGTTAACGGTGCGGAACACCTATCCCCTACCGCGCATTGATGAATTATTTGATCAATTGGTGGGATCGTATTGGTTCTCCAAGTTAGATCTGCGTTCGGGATATTATCAGCTGAGGATACAAGAAGATGACATTCAGAAGACGGCCTCGTCCATTTTCGTGGCCGGCTTTACATCCCCGAAGGCGACAACATTCGGGAGGATATTCTAAAGGAGGACCATTGCTCCAAGTACTCGGTGCACCCGGGGATCGCGAAGATGTACGCCGATTTGAGAAAGACAATGTGTTGGCCGGGCATGAAGAGGGATGTCAAATACTTTGTTACTCATTGTGTGGCCTGCCAAATGGTGAAGGCGGAGTGCAGAAGCCCCGGTGGAATGCTACAGTCGTTGCCCATCCCCGAATGGAAATTTGAGGACATCTCCATGGACTTCGTCCACGGGTTACCTCGCTCGCGCTCGGGGAATGATTCTGTGTGGGTGATAGTTGACCGGTTGACCAAGGTAGCCCGATTTATCCCAATGAAGAAGGAGGCGCAGGTGGGCGTCTTAGTGCGTCTCTTTGTGGAGAAATTTGTGCGGTACCATGGTGTGCCGAAGACGATCGTCTCCGATCGGGATGGTCGGTTTACTTCAAGAGAATGGAGGGCTGTACAGGCTTATTTGGGCTCGCGCCTCACCTTTAGCACGGCCTTTCACCCTCAAACGGACGGGCAATCTGAACGAACCATCCGAACATTGGAGGACCTTCTGCGGTTGTGTGTGCTAGATAAAGGAGAACCATGGGAGAGACTCTTACCTCTCGTGGAGTTCTCTTATAATAACAGTCATCAAGCCAGTATTGGAATGGCACCTCATGAAGCTTTGTATGGAAGGAGGTGTAGAACACCCTTGTCCTGGGTGCAAGACGAAGATCCGACGACATTGGGAAATGAGTATATTGATGACACGGACGCGGTGGTTAGGTTGATCCGGGATCGAATGCTAGAGGCTCAAAGCCGACAGGCGAAATATTACAACGCAAGGCACCGTATGGTGGAGTTTCAAGTGGGTGATAAGGTGTTCCTGAAGATTCGACCGATGCACGGAGTGTCGCGGGTACGTGGAGTTAAGAAGCTCAGCCCAAGGTATGTCGGGCCCTATGTCGTAGTGGAAAGGATTGGCCCTCTGGCCTATCGATTGGAGTTACCACCGGAGCTGGAGAACCTTCACGACGTGTTCCATGTATCGTCGCTTCGGAAGGCTTTGTTGCGGCCTGAACAATATATCCCCACGGCGGATGGTGCCGTGGCGTCTGATAGGTCTGTGCGACTGGAGCCGGTGCGGATCGTTGATAACGAGACAAGAACCTTGCGCCGCAAAAGTGTTCCCTTGGTGAAAGTGCTATGGTCTAATCACGGGAAGGAGGAGTTCACATGGGAGCCAAAGGACTTAATGCAAGGGCGCTACCCGGAGTTGTTTACTCCAGGTAAGAATTTTATTTGAAAGCATAGTTCCCTTTTATGTGTTTCACTCCCATAGCCTTACCCTGATTTCGGGGACGAAATCTTTTATTTTGTTTATAGGATTTGTAACGTCCCAATTCGCGCTAGGCCCCTTGATTGCGTATTTGAGTCTAGGGGGCTGTGGTGAGCCCAATGGGGGTGTGGGGGAGCAGGTGCGAACGTACGGGAAATGAGGAAAACAAGGCAAAATGGCAATTCTGGCTGACACGGGTATGGACACGGCCGTGTCCATACCCGTGTGCCTCATAAAATTAGGCTTACCAGTCAGAGAGGTACACGGGTATTGGGACACGGGCGTGTCCCTAGCCGTGTGCCAAGGACACGGGTCGAGACACGGCCGTGTCTCTACCCGTGTGCCGCAACCCCGACACGGAAGAAAGTTGATCTGGGATGAACACGGCCCTGAACATGGCAGGCAACACGGCCGTGTCACCTGCACACGGGTAGGAACACGGCCGTGTGCCTACCCGTGTCTGCGGTGTATAAAAAGGAAAAAGTTGTGAAACCCTAGCATTCATTCCCCTTTCTTCTGCCCCGAAATTTTTGAGAGAGTTCTTGGCTGGAGGAGGAGGAAGAGCTTGCCGGAGCCATCCTTGGAGGAATCAAAACGCCGCCGCCGTCAAGGGAAAAACAATGCCGCCGCGAAGGAGTGCGAGGCTCATGGCCGGCCATGGTGGTACCGCTGGACTTGAGGTGAGCTTCCTCCCCTCTCCCTTGGTGCTAGATCTATAGCTATTTTAGGAGAGACATCGACTCCATAGAGTCTTGATGGTGAGGAGGAGAGTTCTTAGGATAAGCCATGCCTAGGTTTTCTAGGCTTAGTCTCCCTCAACCTTCTCATCATTCAAAGTGGAGATGAGAGGGGTTTTTGTTGAGGGTTCGGCTTTGAAAGGAGAAATAAGGTTGGGTGTGATTTCTGGAGAAGTTTATGCGAGGTCGTTGCAAGGAAGAAGATGAACGGATGCCGTTCATCTCGCCTTAAGATGCGTGCAGAAATCTGATTTCTGCACGCAGCGACCTTCGTGGCCAATTTCGGAGGTGTTCTGGCCAGATCTGGGTGATCGACTCAACACGAAAGTCGTAGCCCTTGAAATTACCTTTCCAACGAGTGGTTGCTCGTTTCCATGCGATACCTGTAGCCACGGGAAAGCTGGTTCGAGTCCGCTGCGTTCGGAAAATTCCTGTACAGGAAACTGTTTCCTGTACGTATTCGAGTTGAATTTCTGGTATGTTGCGACCAGATCTGGGCGATCGACTCAACACGAAAGTCGTAGCCCTCGCGAATACCTTTCCAACGAGGGGTTGTGCATTGTGATCGGATTCCTGTAGCTCCGGGAATCCCAGTTTTAGTATCAGGCTATCCTATGTTAATGCACTTGTTATTTTATAATGCTAGCACTCTTGCAATGGTTGTGATTTGCTCATTTGTTGTCTTGCTCCCATATATCTATAATGTTGTTGTTACTATAATTTAGCATGGTTACTCATTTGGTTGTGTAATAAGGTATAACCATGTATTGGTGGAGAAATGGATTGGATGGGAAGGCTAGATATTAGGAGTTGAGATTGGTATAGGATATATTTATACAATTTGGTGTTGAACATATCTATTATGCGTAGTGTTGAGGTGAATTTATTGAATAGGTGGGCGTGAAAATGATGAACACTATGTGAGAAGTATTTTGTAACCGTAATCCGAGCCCAAGGGGTTATTAATAACCGATGCTTAGAGTTGAAGTCTCCCTACAGGTAGCATCGAGTGAGTTGTTTTGGGGCATGTAATGTGCGACGATTCATCGTGTCGCGATATTGAGATAATAACTGTGGCAGGTCTACGGGTTCGCCAGTCGTCACACCGATGGGAGCCAATGGGTAGACCTTGGGCGGTAGGGTTAGATACTTGGTGTCCATAAACCGAGATCTCCTCCGCGCCAAGAGAACGGTTGGGCTTGCACCTCGTGCGTTTCCGAGGTTCCATCCGGTTCGAAATCAAAGGCCAGGTTGGGCTGTGTTCTTGGTGCTCATTTACCCAAGACCCCTTCTGAGCCGTAGTACGCATGTGAGCTCCGCTGTTGTGTTCTTAGCGTTGAGGCATACGGGGGCCTAGGATAGGTAGTGTGATACCACCTAGTAGTGGAGACGCCCGCTCCACTGTCGCCGTCTGGCCACGACGGACGACGCCTGAGAGGTTAGCTACCTGCTCGAAAAGTGGGAACTTCAAGTCTGTGTCGACATAGCAACTTGCATGTGCGTGCGCATGATTCTGTCATAGCATAACATTCATATCATGTCATTCATTGCATACACAAGATCCTCATCGTATAAGTTTGTATGGGCACTCCTATACGATGAGTTACTTTACTGTTAACCCGACCCTTAACTTATAAGTTTGTATGGGCACTCTTATAAGTTGAGTTACTATTCTGATTACTTATATCTGCTGTCATATATATAGATATTTGTAGAACTGCTAGTTGTGTAGCGTAGTTTATACTCCACTATATTTACAGTCACCTGCTTGTTTACTTGCTTATATATATACATATTGTACCTTGTTCCTTTCTCCGCCCGGTGCCGAGGAGTCGCCGGGGGAGCGGATGTGAAGCCACTTAGTCTTATGACTAACGGTTGCTACGTCTTCCTTTTTAGGAGGAAACCTCGCAGGTAGAGCAGCTACGGACTATGCAGCAGGACAGCCAGGCCCGGATGATAGGACCTGAGGTGGTGGTGCCATCGGCACCGTCAGTGACAGTCGTGAGTGTTTTCATGTAGCCGTTTGGCAAAACATTTCTAGACTCTTGTTCTTTTGTACAAGCCTGTTGTGCTTGTTATCTTCCGCTACTTTTGGACTTAAACTTAGCTGTGAACTGAACTGCTTTTGCTTTTACTTTTCTGTTATGGTTGGGTTGGCATAATTGTTGTGATATGGATTGTAGCCGGCGGAATAGGCGTCTTGTGGTAAAGGCTAACCCGTGTGTTAGTGCTACCGCAAGGCGGCTATTTCGGGCTTAAGACTCCCCTCGTGCCGTGTGTTGTGTTCCGGGAGGGGGGTCTTACAGCAGGTACATGCTAGTTTTGATTGATGACTACTCAAGATACACTTGGGTTTATTTCTTGAAGGAGAAGTCTGAAGCCTTCCGGTTGTTTGTGAAGTTCAAGGAGCTGGTGGAGGGTCGGCTTAACCTGTGAATCAAAAAATTTAGAACTGATAACGGCAGAGAGTTTGTCTCCTCCGAGTTTTCTGGTTTTTGCAGGAAGCACGAGATCCAGAGAGAGCTTACTTGTGCTCATACTCCACAACAAAATGGAGTTGCAGAAAGGAAGATCCGTCATCTGACGGATACTTGCAAATGTTGGCTTCATGCCAAGAGTATCCCAAGGTCCTTCTGGGCGGAGGGAATGTCTTGTGCAGCCTATGTCATCAATCGGATGCCTCTAAGTCCGATCAACATGAAGTCTCCCTTCGAGATGTTGCTGAAGGAGAAGCCAAGTGTTGAACACCTTCGGATGTTTGGATCAACTTGCTATGTGCATATTCCTGATGCTCTGAGGACTAAGCTTGATGCTAAGGCAAAGAAGCTTATCTTTGTTGGCTATGATGAGCGGAAGAAAGGATAGAGATGCATGGATCCGGTGACGAAGAAGTTCGTGGTGTCAAGAGATGTTGTCTTTGACGAACTGACGTCATATAGAGGAAGCTCGGTTGAGCTACCAGAAAGCAAGGTTGATGAAGGTCAGGAGTTGACTGCGATTGTTGATCAAGAGGAGCTGGCTGTGTCACCAGCAGCTCCTATTGCTTCAGGTTCTGGGGGAGAAGCTTCTGGGTCAGGAAGTAGGGGGAGCATTGCTCCAAGCTTGCCGGAGAGCAGAGGTGAACCAGAGGAAGCAGCAGAGGTGGTGAGCAAGGAGCAGCCTCTTCGGAGATCAAAGAGGGTTATCAAGCCTCCAGCTCACTACTGCGAAGGAAACACCGTGAGCTATGTCTCATGTTTCTTTGCAGGACCTCTTGATGAGCGGGAGCCTGCTAGCTTCAATGAGGCCACTGGAGTCAAGGAGTGGGAAGATGCCATGAGAGAGGAGATGGATGCTCTCAAGAAAAATGAAACTTGGGATCTTGTGCCCAAAGTTGATGACATTACTCCGGTGACTTGCAAGTGGGTGTTTAAGTTGAAGAAGAAGGTTGATGGGAGTATTGAGAGATACAAGGCTCGCCTGGTGGCTCGGGGATTTTCTCAACAGTATGGAGAAGACTATGAGGAGACGTTCAGTCCAGTTGCAAAGATGACTTCAATTCGGATGGTGATTGCATTGGCTGCTTGCCAAGGATGGAGGATGTGGCAGCTTGATGTAAAGAATGTCTTTCTTTACGGAGAGATTGACAAGGACATCTTCATGGATCAGCCTCTTGGTTTCGTTTCTGAAGTTCATCTGGATTACGTCTGCAAGCTCAGGAAGGCTCTCTACGGGTTGAAGCAAGCTCCTAGAGCTTGGTATGGGAAGATAGCAGAATATCTGCAATTCTGCGGATACCTGGCTTCAAACTCGGACTCTAGCTTGTTTATCAAGAAGAAGGGGGAGCTTCGAGTCTTGGTCCTGCTGTATGTTGATTATATGATCATCACGGGGAATTCTGAGGAGGAGGTAGCTAGGCTCAGAGCTGAGCTAGCAATTTGCTTCGAGATGAAAGACCTGGGAGAGCTTCATCACTTTCTTGGTCTCAAAGTGGAGAGAAAGGAGAGTGGGTTACTCATCTGCCAGAAGGGATATGCTGAACGCATAGTGAACCGGTTTGGTTTGACTGAAGGAAAGACTTGCTCTACTCCTCTGGATTAAGGCCTAAAGCTTCGTCGAGATGAAGGAAGGATTCTTCCTGATCCCTTGGTGTTTAGAGCTCTTGTTGGGAGCTCGATCTACCTGACGATTACTAGACTTGATATAGCTTATGTTGTTGGTCGAGTAAGTCGGTTTATGGCAGAGCCAAGGAAGTCTCATCTTGTAGCGACAAAGAACATTCTGAAGTATGTCAAGGCAACTTCTGACATGCGACTTCTTTATAGAAGGGATGCGAGGTTCTCTTTGCTAGGGTACACAGATACTGATTATGGTGGTGACTCGGATGACCAAAGGTCAACTTCTGGTTATGTGTTCACTTGTGGATCAGCGGGCATTTTGTGATGCAGCAAGAAGCAGGACTCGGTATCCGTCTCTACTATAGAAGCAGAGTACAAGGCTTCGACCTTGGCTGCTCGGGAAGCTATTTGGCTAAGGAGGCTAGTAGAGGACGTCCATGAGGAAGTGCAAGGTCCTACCTTGCTCCGAGGGGATAATGAAAGTGCTCTCAAGCTGGTAACCAATTTAGTTTGTCATGCCAGGACCAAGCATATTGAGATCGATCACCACTTCATAAGGGAGAAGGTGCTGGAAGGATCTCTTGTGGTCGGTCATGTTCGGAGTGAAGATAACCTTGCTGACATCTTCACCAAGTCGCTGTCGAAGGGGCCTTTTCAGCGGATACGAGGTCTACTCGGCCTGATCACCACTTCTCACTTCAAGGGGGAGTGTTGAAATTGGTGAAGTGAAAGTGGGTGGTAGGGCGGTCCGGGCGGCTTAGGCGGACTGACCGAGCGGACTGGTCTCTAGTCCGGCGGGTTGATGGTTGATGACCTGGGTAGTCGGCTGCGGTCAGGTTTGCGGACTGCGCGGACTGCTTTAGTCCGACAGTGAGCTATGCTCTGCTAAGGTGGTGTGCGCGGCCTGTGCGGACTGGGCTTGGAGTCCGCGCTTCTTCCTTGGAGTTGTAGAGAGCCGCGGTCTGGCCTTGGAGCGGGCGGACTGGTTTGGTATCCGCCGAGCTCGCGCCTTCTTGTTTGGACTTGCACTTCTGTGAAGTTCAGTGGTATCCGCAGTATCCACTGTGACCGGGTTTTCGTGCATGTGGTCGCAGACTGCGTGAGGTGGAGTTGTTTTCCACAGTGTCCGCTTTGACCGGGCGGTGTGCCTGTGGTCGTGGACATTGCGAGCTGAGTTGGTTTCCGTAGAGTCCGCTGTGACCAGGCGGGTTGCCTGTGGTCGCGTAATGGTGCTTGCGGACAGCTGTGTTGTCGTGCGTCTCGGCTAGTCCTGCAGTGTTTCTGCGGACTGGGCGGTCTGCCCTGAGCAGCTCGCCATCTCGCCTGGACTTGGTGTTTTGGTTTGCCTCGTGCGGGCGGGCTGTGCGGTTAGACATTGTTAGCTGCGACCAAGGGGCGATGTCTCTATCTCATAGGGTGGTGACCACACTCTTCACCTGGCCTATAAATAGGACCCCCTGGCATGCCATTCATGACGGAGTGAACAGTAAGTTGGGCTTGAGTTTCAGCTGCGGACTCGATTTGCTGTATCCGCGCGGGTTGATTTCTTAACCGGTTGCTGTGTGCAGGTGGCACGGCTAACACTGTGAAACCAGGAGTTTGGTTTTTACCTCAGTAAAGTTGGCGGACTGTTTCCAGCGGTTACCGGTTTCAGCATCTTCTCTCAAGTTCAATAACTTGTCCGCGCGACCTCGCGGTCTTGGCGGGTAGGCGGCTTGTTCCTCTGTTCAGCAGCAGTTCGACGAATAACGGCGTGTCCGCACGACCTCACGGTCTAGGCGGACTCCGTGTTCAGTTTGGTTCCAGCTCGGCTCGGGTGGTCTCGGCGACTACCAGCGTTTCAGCGGTCTCGGCGGTCTCTATAGTCTATCCGCCCGAGTTGTTTTTGTGTTTCTGCTTTTTCATGTACTGGCGAAATCATGTCTCGTCATGTATGCCTCGACCTGTAGAGAAGATTAATGAAATTTTGATCTGCTTGCTTCTGTCTATGTTTTTGGTTATCTGAGTTGTTTCCTGCTTTCCGCGGTTCAAGTTGTGATCTGGGTAGTTCCGAAGATATTGATTTGGTGTTTGGACTACCTTGCTGATCAACTTGAGAAAATTCAACAGAGCCACATCTTGTTGCTCCTGACCACGATCTGATTGCCCGTACATGGGTAGACATTGCACAAGTGCCGAAAAAGCTCGACCAACAGCGGAGACCCATGCTCCCGGAAGAAACTGACAATCCCCATAACCCTTGTCATGCCTGTCGAGAAGACCTGCGCAACCGAAACGTTGTATAATTTGAATATCTCCACGACATCCTCATAGTGGGAGCCTTAAATCCCGAATTTAGGCACTCTTCAAAGATCATGATGTAGCCCATTTGAGGAGTATGGGAACACTCACTAGGAAGCATAATCTTCATCTTCAAGTTAGCCAAAGCGCTTTCGCAAAATGATGATTTGATCATCGGTCGGAGTTGACAACAAGCACATGGTCTTCGCTAAAACAACTCGATGTAGGGCTAAAAACAACCCAAACATGCTAGCACACATAACTATAAAGAATCAAAAACCGTGCACCCATAAATCATGCTCGTGGAATCCACATGCACACATGCACAGCAACCGCGCGCGTGCGCACTGTAAACGCAAGCAAGGGACGCAAGCGCGCTAGGATCGCGCGCAACACCACTCACGTGCGTAAGGGTCGTGCACCAGCATGTGAGGGCCGTGTATGGCATGGCCCGTGCGATGTTATCGCGCTATGGCTATGTGAGGGCCGCGTATGGCATGGCCCGTGCGATGTTCTCGCGCTAGGGCTATGTGAGGCGCATCCCGCAAGCACGACCATCGCACTCGCACGACGACCCTGTGCGTAACAACCGCGCGTGTCACCGCCATCGGCATGGCGCCCTCATGCGCCGGAGGTGCAGGACGACCGCGTGGTCTCTCCCCCTAAATGTGCTTCCATACTACAAGCACACTCCGCTTGGTTGCTCCGTGCATGCTCTCATCATCAAAGGACCTTCTTGTGTTCTCTCCAAATTACCTGAGACATACAACAGAATTCTTTCTTGTAATCACTCCAGCTCTCTCTCAAAAATTCTCCAAGGACTCAGTAAAAGGTTATGAGAGGCGTCTACGGAATTTAGGTCTTGTTTGTGTGAGCTTTTTAAAAAGGAAAAGTAGTGGTGGCAAAAAGAAGATAAGAAAATTAGTTTTTAGAAAATGTATATTGAAAAGTGAGATTTATTTGGATAAACTACTTTTGTAGAGATTTTCAGAAACGAGAATCACTTTATAAACAGTTTGGCAAATCTCTGTTGCGGTGACTTTTTTTTTTTAAAAATGCGTGTCCGGGCGGAAAATGCGCACCCGACCAAAAATGCGAGCCCGAGGAAAAGGCGTCATAATTTCGCCTGAGCGCGAAGGTTTTGCCCGGACGCGTATTTTTCGCCCGGCCGCGATATTTTTGCCTGGGTGCGATATTTTTCACCCAGACGCGATAATTTCGCACGGGTGCTATATTTTAGCTCGGGCGCCAATTTTCAGTCGGGCGCTGTGCGCCAATTTTTTGTCCGTGCGCGAATTTTCGCCGGAGTGGCAATTTTTCGGCCGAGCACGAAATTTTCAGGCGGGCGCGATTTTTTTTCACGGATGCGAATTTTTTGCATGAACACGATATTTTCTCACGAACGCGATATTTTCTCACGAACGCGATATTTTCGCCCGAAAGCGAAAAAAATGCATTCGAGCGAAAAAATAGCGTCCAGACGATAAAAATACGCGTCCGGGGAAAAAAATCGCGCTCAGACAAAAAAATCGCGCTCGGACAAAAAAATGTGCCCCGGCAAAAAAATGCGCTACGACGAAAAATATCGCTCACTGGCGAAAAATTCGCGTTGGGGCAAAAAATTTGCTACCGGGCAAAAAAATAGCGTACGGGCAAAAAATTCGCGCTCGGGCAAAAAAAATGCTCCCGAGTGGACAAAAATGCGCTCGAGCAAAAAAAATGCACTGGGGCGAAAAAATCGCTCTCGGGCAAAAAAATCGTGTTCGGGCAAAAAAATCGCGCCCGGACAAAAACAATTGTGCACAGGCAAAAAAATTGCTCCCGGACGAAAAAAAACAAGCTTCGACAAAAAAATGTAGCTCTCGGGCAAAAAATTCTCTCCTGGACGAAAAAACAATTCCCGGGTGAAAACAATTAAATACATTTTGATAACAAGCAAAATTTTATACCTTCACTGATGTCTCCAAAAACAACTATTACTGATAACATGTTATTACAATGAATAATAAATAGTAATTAACAGTCCATCTGCTATTATATATTGATAACATGTTATTACATGTTCAATAAACAATTATTACTGATGTCAACACTAGCAAAATTTTATACCTTCACTGATGTCTCCAAAATTTCAGCTTGAGTGCATAGGTCCAAAATATTAAAATGTTTAAACATAAACATATTTAACATATCCAAAATATTTGAGCATAAACATGTTTAACATGTAGATCGACATTGCATGCACACAATTTAAATATAAACGTGTTTAACATCAAAATAATAAAATGTCAAATAGTAACTGCATAGATGCTCGATATCATCTTCAGTATATCACGATTAGTCACCGAGATCAACACACATTTCTTCTCACTTGCATATTACCATTGCAATGAGTAAATAACAAAATAATACATAATTTAAAAAAACTAATGGAATAATTAATGTTTACCAGTTGTTTCGACCTCGCAGTTGTGTCTTGACTTTTGGAGGCTCCAGAACAACTCTTCTTTGTATGTCCTCTCATGTCAAGTAGGCTTTTTGACAGATTGCATCATTCAATTGCACCATTTTTGCACTCTGCATCCAAAATTCATAAATATTGCACTTTGCACCTCCCCTGCAATTGAATTTTTTTTTGGCACTTTGCACTCCAGGCTTAATTTCAAGGGGCATTTTTATCCGGATTATGCTGAGATCACATATATTGGCATTTTGCTCCCTGAATTCTTTAAATTGATATTTTGCACCCCTATATATTTTATGCACACATCATTGACACAATAATTTCATATATGGCAGATTCCGCATGCCTTTTTTGATTAAACAATGAACAACAACAACTATTACAACATCAAATATTATATATTGATAACAGTTAATTACAGCATTAGCTATAACAGTTAAACACTGAATAATAACTAGTAATTAATAGTCCACCAGCTACTATATGGTGATAACATGTTATTACAGGTTCAATAAACAACTATTACTTATGTCAACACTAACAAAAATTTATACCTTCACTGATATCTCCAAAATTTCGACTTGATTGCATAGATCCAAAATATTAAAATGTTTAAACATAAATATATTTAACATATCCAAAATATTTAAACATGTTTAACATGTAGATCAACATTGCATGCACACAGTTTAAATATAAACATGTTTAACATCAAAATAATAAAATGTCAAATAGTAACTGCATAGATCCTCGATATCATCTCCAGTAGATCATGATCAGTCTCCGAGATCAACAAACATTTCTTCTAACCTGCATATCAGCATTGCAATGTGTAAATAAAAACAAAATAATACATAATTTTAAAAAAACTAATGGAATAATTTACGTTTACTGGTTGTTTTGACCTCGTAGTTGTGTCTCGGCTTTTGGGGGTTTCAGAACAACTTTTCTTTGTATGTCATCTCATGCCAAGTAGGCTTTTTGGTAGATTGCACTCTTTAATTGCACCATTTTGGCATTTTGCACCCCAAATTCATAAATATTGCACATTATAACCCCCCCCCCCCCCCAATTGAATTTTTGGCACTTTGCACCCCATGCTTAATTTCAAGGGCCATTTTTGTCCGAATTATGCTGAAATCACATATATTGGCATTTTGCACCCCGAATTCTTTAAATTGGCATTTTGCACCCCTATGTTTTTCTATGCACACACTATTGACACATTAATTTCATATATGGCAGATTCCGCATGCCTTTTTTTGATTAAACAATAAACAACAACAACTATTACAGCATCAGATATTACATATTGATAACAATTAATTACAGCATCAGCTATAACAGTTAAGCAATGAATAATAACTAGTAATTAACAGTCCATAAGCTATTATATGTTGATAACATGTTATTACAGGTTCAATAAACAACTATTACTGATGTAAACACTAACAAAATTTTATACCATCACTGATGTCTCCAAAACTTCGGCTTGATTGCATAGATTCAAAATATTGAAATGTTTAAACATAAACATATTTAACATATGTTGGGTTCATTGATCCCAATGTCCCAGATTTGTAAGAAGTCAAACAAGTCAATGACATACACATAGTTGTATTTGATGTGTGTTTAAGTTCATGCATGCAGGATATTCATTATTACATTGATTGGACAGGTGGACACAAAGAAGGATGCTGGAAAGGCAGGAAATTTCCTAAGTCAACAGGCGTTGAGTAAAGCCAATTCACTCAACGCTAGAGGTCAAGGAGAATGCTAACAAAGGGCAGGATTTTGGTTAAGTTCATAAGCATTGAGCGAGGTCAGCTCACTCAACGCCAGATAAGATAAAGCGTTGAGTCAGGTGTGGATAGTCAAAGACAAGCTTTAGCAAGCAGAAAGATCGACTAAGTATACAGGCGTTGAGTGATGTCAACTCACTCAACCCCATGCAATAAATTTGTTGAGTAAAGCTACCTTAGTCAAAGCCAAAGAGATTCTATCAAAGGAAAAGTTTCTAAGTCCAAAAGCATTGAGTGAAGCCAGTTCACTCAACGCCATATTGATTCTATCAAAGCCAAAGAAGATAGATATAAAAATCTGTCTAAGTCCAGAAGCATTGAGTGAAATCAGTTCACTCAACGACATATGATAGAAGCATTGAGACAAGGTCAAGCAGTAAAAGCCAGAAGGAGTGACAGGATTTGACTAAGTCCATAAGCGTTGAGTGAAGCCAGTTCACTCAATGCCTAGTCAAAAGATGAGGCTGAGTTAGGAAGCGTTGAGTGAAGTCAACACACTCAACGCCTCCATTCAGAAGAAAAGTTTCTAAGTGCAGAACAATTGAGTGAAGCTAGTTCACTCAACGCCTCAGCAGTTAGCAGAGTTCATAAGGAGCCAAGGCAAATGGCATTGAGTGAAGGCCAACCACTCAACGCTCTCAACGTCCTGGATGTAGAAAGAGCTGAAGAATAAGCTAAGTCCAGAATCGTTGAGTGGAACTAGTTCACTCAACACACTCAACACCTGGAGTGATTATATGAATTTGGCTAATTCTAGAATGGCTGTCGTCAGCAAAAGTCAACAAAGTCAATGCTCAAATTCTTTGCGAGAAAGCTGCAGTATGCCTTTAATGATGTCAACGGACAACTGTTGTCATTTTCTGTAAATCGAAGGTGGTAACTTGTCCTTTTTAGGTTGGGCCCATAGTACAAAGCTTCGTTAATCAGCTGACTATAAAAGTAAAAGATTGGTTGAAAGGAAGGAAGGAATTAGGTTTTTTTATTGTGCATAGCGGCGGAACTTCGTCTTCTTCCTCGCCATTAACATCGAGCCCGAAGCACAAGTTCTGATTAGTTGACCTGAAAGCAAAAAATAGATAGTTGTTGCGATTCTCATCAGCGACAACAAGTTCATAATCAATTTTTGATTGAGAGGAGAAGCAGAGCCTTCAGAGTCTTCTAGTCCGGTAGCTGTTTGAAGAAGATACAAAACGTTCAGATTCATTATTTTTAATAGCATATAATAATCTTGATTCTGAGTTACTTCCAGTACAAGCGGCCCAGTGCTGAAGATCTTTTCAACTTGTTGATGTGAAGAATATGGGGCTGAAATCTGCTCAGCCCAGGAAGATAGACATAGAGAAAACTCTCTAGTGTCTAACTATTTCACAATGTTGGGTACATTGGACACAATGTACTTAATTTGAAGAAGCCCTTTTCAACTCAACGATATACACATGTTTGTATTTGATATATGTTTCAGTTTATGTATACAGGTTGTCTACTTCATGTTGATTGGACAGGTGGACACAAGAAGCTGACTTGATTTTGAAGAAAAATTGTCTAAGTACAAAAGCATCGAGTGGAGTCAGCATAGTGCTGAGTAAAGTTAGCATAGTTGATATTCAGCAACCTGCAGTGCAGAAAAATGGCTAAGTACAAATGTGTCGACAAACTTCAATTGTGTCGACACACTTGCAGAAGTTGTGTCGAGATAAGTCAGTTATCTCAACACACAGAAGACTAAGTCAGCAGCGTCAAGACAAGATAGCCAACTCGACACATTGAAATTCAAGACAGTTGTGTCGAGAAAAGTCAGTTGTATCGACACCTTGAAAACTGAGTCAGCAATGTCGAGATAAGTCAACTTACATGACACAATAAAGCTTAAGACAGTTGTGTCGAGACAATACACATGTCTCGACACAAAGAAGATAGGAAATTCTACTAAGTAAGATTGTGTCGAGGCAAACCAACTATCTCGATACAATGAAGGATTAAAGTATAGAAGTCTCGATACAAGGCAGAATTAAAAAATGTAGGCATCAGGTAGACAGTTGTGTCGAGACAATCTAACTATCTCGATACTAAGCAGAATTAAAGATGGTTGTGTCAAGACAAGTCAACTGTCTCGACACTTTCAAGTTTAGATGAAAATTCTTCCAAGTAGAACTGTGTCGAGACACTTTGGATATATCGACACTTATGTTTCTAAAGATGTGCAAAGTCAACATAGAAGTGTCAAGACAAGTCAAAACTATCACTTCAGCTATAGTAATGTGATATACTTCAATAGAAACTATTTAAGGGAGAATTTATAGTATGATGTCTGACGCTGATGTCATCATTCAGTTACCAACCATCCATGAAGGCTATAAATAGAGGGGTTGTCTACACCAACAGGGACACAATCGAAAAAGCAAAACAGAAATTCTCATTTTATTTTCAACCTGAGAAGGAGGAAGAAGACGAAGGTCTTCAAGAAAATTTGTAGATCCTTTCACTAAGTTGATCTGAAGATTAAGGTGGATCTGATCTACAATTTCTTCAAGGAAATCAAGCCGATTAACATCAAGAAGATTGCAGATCCAGAGAAGCAACTTTTCAACCAACCAATTTATCAAGAATACATTCATTGCTGTCGAATTGAATAATCTGTGCTAACAGATATATCAGATTACAGATTTTCAATTTTCTGAGAATTTTATTTTTCATTTTTACCTCTATATTTTGTAAGATCTCCTTGAGATCTGACTAGGTAGGAGATATTATCTCTGAGTTGTAATTCTATTTTATAAAGGCTGAGGTAGGGTTCTTGAGAGACCAGAGGTAGGTGGTTTTGGGTGAATCACTTAGTTGTAAGCCTATTTTATAAAGGCTGAGGTAGGGTTCTTGAGGGAGTTGAGGTAGGAGATTGGGAGAATCTCGAAGGTAGGACTTGTTGGTCTGAGTGTAGGTTTCTTAATAGAAACTAAGCCAGTAGGATCTTTGGATCTGAGTTAAAGAGGAGGAGCTATAACCTCATCTAGGACATTGCTAGTGAGGAAGAACGTGGAAAGTGGATGTAACCTAGATAGGGAAACCACTCTAAATTTTGTGTGTGCTGTGTATTATGGATTACTTTTTCTTGTGCTGTGATCTAAGTCTTTGTAACTGCAAAATTAGTTAAGTGATAAAGATCTTAAAAAGTATCTTAAAAAGTCACTTATTCACCCCCCCTCTAGGTGATTATCTACCTATATGATTATCTTTTACACAACATTCCTATTTTCTATAGGATCCAGTCTTGGATATGAGTGTAGGATTCCAACGAGAATCTGAGTTGTAAGCTCGTATTATAAAGGCTGAGGTAGGATTCATTTTGGATCTGAGTGTAGGACTATCCTCCTAGCCTAAATTGTTGGGTCATTGGCCTGAGATAGGTAGTTGTCTAATCACTGAGTTGTAGGGCCTTGTGCCTGAGCAGTAAGTATTGGAGTAGACTGAGTGGTCCTGCGAGATCGTGTTGTAAGCTCTTAAGGAGCCGAGTATTGGGGAAGAGCCTTCTCTAATACACTGTTAGAAAGGCGGATAGGGATAATAGACGTACCCATAATTTGGGGAACCATTATAAAACAACTGTGTCGTCCGTGATTATTCTTGAAAGATAAAATAACCTAATCATTAAGTACAACACAATCGGGTAAAGGTCTAAAACTCAAAGAAAGACCAAAAACCTATTCACCCCCCCTCTAGGTATTTAGCTAACCTTGAAAACAAAGACTTTTAAGTGGTGTCAGAGGGAGGTTACTCAAAGAAGGCTTAACAAATTGAGTAGATCTCCAAGGTCAGCAATAAGATTGTCCCCATGGGTTTAAGAGTGAACTATAAGGAGTTGGGTGCCATGAAGCTTCCAATATGCAGGAAGGAAGGGTTTGATATCTAGAAGGAAAGGGTTAGGATGTTCATGGAAGCAGCTGACTCTAGGATCTTTTTTATTGTCACAGAGGGACCTTTCATCCCTATGAAAGTCTCAGATCTAGATGCAAATGTCCAGACACCCAAGACTATTCTGAAATGACAAAGGATGAAGTCATCCCTGCCACTATGGACAAGAGGGAACAAAATATTATAGTTAGTGTCATAGATGACTCCACCTTCCAAAATCTGGTGCACTGCAAGACCTCTAAGGAGATGTGGGACACTTTAGTGGTCTACATGGAGGGCACAGAGGAAGACAGAGATGATAGAAAGTTCATACTCAACCAAGAGTATGAGGCTTTAAGGTAGAGCAAGACTGACATCATAGCAGAGTGCTATGAGAGATTCTTCGAGATAATCAATGAGCTGAGGATCTATGGCAGGGTTTTTAGCACTTATGAGCTGAATGACAAGTTTCTCAAGTCTCTAACCAGAGACTCGAATACTAAGATATGTGTCATCAGAGAGGTGGCAGATCTTACTGACACTCCACCATCAACACTATTCTGGAAGTTGTTGTCCTATGAAATGCAACTGACTGCCAGGAAGGAGGAGGAGAAAAATAGCAAGTCTCAGGCCAAAGAAAAGTCTGTGGCCTTCAAAGCTGAAGCCTTAAGGAGGAACAAAAGGAAGACTCCTTCTCCACCAAGGAGGGATGCTGAGTCTGACTTAGAAAGGTTATAGACAAGCACATCATACTACCACATGTCTGATGAGACTTTGCTGTCTTCTCCAAACAATTCCAGAAGTTCATGAAGAAGAAGCAGTGGAAGAGCAAACCTTCCTCCTCCTCAAATCATAGGAAGAAATCCTCCAAGAAGGACTGGTATGGTTCTAAAACTAGTAAACAGATTTCTACTAATGTTATCTGTTACTGCTGCAGCAAGCTAAGGCATGTGGTTGCCGACTGCCCAGTGAAGAGAAGAGAGGATGGTGAGAAGAAGCACCACCATCACCATAAGGGCAAGAAGGAAAAGTCCTTTGTGGCTAAAAAGAATAAAAGATGGACTGACTCTTCCTCCTCAGAGTCAGAAGATGTAGAAGAGGAAGCTTACATAAGGCTGTTCTCTGCTATAGAAGAAACTTATGAAGATTATCCTATAGCCAGGATAGAAATCAGGGTCCCTCTATCACAATCAGACAGTGATTTAGAGGTGGATGAAGATAAAGAATAAGTTAGTTATTGTTATAGACTAAAGGCCATGATAGATAAGGAATCTAGTCAGGATCAACCTGATCCAATCAAGGTACATTATCAATCAAATCACTCCACTAAAACTGGTTATGAAACTAGTCCTGAGTCAGACGTATCTCCATCCTATGATGAAGATAGGTCTGAATCAGAAGAAGATGTCAATTCTATTATTGACAAGTATGGTGTCTTGCTGAATTCCTTCAAGAAAAGAAAGTTGCTAGCTAAGAAGTAGGCTAAGGAGATTTCTTCTCTTCAACTTGCTTCTTCTCAGCATGCAGACTCAACTTCCCTACTGGATCTGAAAATGAGGGGAATTCATGAAATAGAAACTATTTCCTTCATCCAGTTAGGAACCATAGAGTACCGGGAAAACCGAATAAGGGACCTGGAAGTATTGCTTGAGAGAGAGAAACTAATGGTGGCTAGCTACTCCAAGCCCAGTTTAGTATTGCCATTGATAGATTCCTTCTCTTCCCAAAAGGGCAAGAAGGGGTTGGGATTCAAGGGACCCACAATTATTGTCAATCCCAAAGGAAGGGAAAAGCACCAAAATAGCTACTAGCCTCCAATACTCCTATTCATTTCAAGAGAGTGTTGCTACCTTCAAATAGGTATGACCAAGAAAGCTTCTATTGTCACTAGATGAATGATAGATCCACCAAAGGGAACAAAGATGTTCACCACTATGGTGGAAGATATAGCAGGGGGATAAGTGCCTTCAAGGACCCCCATGAGGAAATCCAAATGGCCCATCATGGACGATTTGTATTTGGTGCACCAGCCCCTACACTCAAGAATAAGGCATGCCTATTCTCAGGATCTCCCTACCCAAAATCAGACAAGGGGCAAGTCTGTCAGCAAGACATTCTTGGGTATCTCTGAGGCAATCAAGGATATGTTTTCATAAAAGAAGACCACTACTGGTAGGGCTCAAGATATTCCAAGTACTTCTACTGTCAGAAAAACCCCAAGTTACATAGGGGCGGCAAGATACAAGAATAAGAATACTGCTTTACCTTCTGGATTGAGAGATACTGTCAGCACAGCTACTAGACCAGCTCTAAAAAGAAGGTACAATATTCATAAGTTATAGTGTTGTGACAAGGTGGGCCGCTATTCTATTGATTGCTGGCATAAGTCTAGTGTGCCAAGAGAAAGAGAGAGCTTATCTATTAGAAGAAATACAAGTAAGTAGGTTTATTATCAAACTAACTTGCACCTAAGACCCAATAAGAATTGGGGTCCTAAGGTAATCTGATTTATGTATTGCAGGTTAGTCCAAGTGGCCATAGCCCTATATGGTACTTTGATAGTGGATGTTTTAGGCACATGACTGGAACAAGGAGCTTACTAAAAGATTACTCTCCAGTAAAGAATAGACCCAAAGTCATCTTTGGTGGATCAGATAGGGGAGTGACAAGAGGTTATGGTAATATCTCTAATGGCATAATCACTATCACAAAAGTATCCTATGTGGAAGGGTTACAACACAACCTAATAAGCATTAGCCAACTCTGTGATCTTGGCTATGACAAGTTTTCCACAAGGATGAGTACCACATTAAGAGGTTAAGTGACCAAGAGGTCATCTTAACAGGCACTAGGAGTGGAAATGTTTATTGTTTAAATTTCCCATGCTTAGATAAAGACTCTCCTATATGCCTAATGGCAAATGAGAATATCTCATATTGTGTACAATGATACAAGAGATTAGCTCATTTGAACTACAAGACCATTAGGAAGCTCTTTAGTGAAGAGCTAGTTAGAAATGGTCCCAAGTTGAAATGCACTAAGGAGGGTATCTGCTCTGCATACCAAAAGGGAAAACATACCAAGACCTCTTTTAAGAGCATTGGGACTAAAGACTCAGTGAGGTGCTTGTACCTCCTCCATATGGACTTGTTTAGTCCAATGCCAATTCATAGTCTTGATAGGAAAGTCTACACACTTGTGGTGGTTGATGACTATTCAAGGTTTGCTTGGGTGTTCTTTCTTAAGAGAAAGGATGAAACCCTTGAAGTCTTCAAGACCTTTGTCAAGCAGATATAGAATGAACTAGACAGTACTGTGGTCAAAATCAGAAGTGACCAAGGGACTAAATTTCTTTCTACAAGCATGACAAGGTTCTGTGAAGAGAAAGAAATTCACCAAGAATTCTCCTCACCTAGAACACCCCAGCAAAATAGAATTGATGAGAGGAAAAATAGGACTCTCATAGAAGCTGGAAGAACCTTATTGAATGACACAACTCTCCCAGAATATTTCTGGGCTGAGGTAGTAAACACCGCATGGCATGTCCTTAATAGGGCTTCTATTACCAAAAGCCAAAAAAAGACTCCCTATTAGATCTTGAAAGGCAGAAAACCAAACTTGTCCTACTTCAGGATTTTTGGTAGCAAGTGTTATGTGCTGAATAATGGAAAGTCCTATGTGATTAAGTTTGCTATCAAATCCTATGAAGTGATCTTTGTTGGGTATAGCAATCACAGTAGGGCATATAGAATCTTCAACTTGACAAGTCAAGTTGTAGAAGAGTCAGTTCATGTTGTCTTTGATGAATCAAACATGATTAACAGTGAGCTACAGAGATCTTCTTCTAGTTCTACAGGCATAGAGAAGGTGATTGACAAGGTCAAATTTCCAAGTCAATTACATACACAATATATGCAGTAATAAAATATACTATAATGATAGAACATATCTAGGAAGATTACCTACTTCAGGATTTGGCAGCAAACTGTGTCTTTTTCTCTAAGTCTTTGTTTTCAAAGAGACCAATAACCTATTCACCCCCAAAACTCTAGGTAATTTAGCTATCCTTGAAAACAAAGACTTTCAAGTGTTATCAGAGGGAGGTTACTCAAAAAGGACTTAACAGTCTTAGTAGATCTCAAAGGATACCTAAAAGGTTAGTGCTTATGGGTTCAGGAGTGAACCATAAAGAATGGAGCTCAATGAAGCTTCAAGTCTGCAGAGTGGAAAAGACCTACAATGGACTGTTGGAAGCTGTTATAGATGATGAAGACTATCCTGCCACCAGGATAGGAATCGGAGCCCAACTATCCTTACTATTCAGATACTGTGGTAAAGTTGATGTCTATCCATATGCAAGGTTAAATATCAGGGCCCCTCTGTCACATGCAGACAAGGATTCAGAGGTGGATGATGATGAGGAAGTTGACTGCAGATGTTTTGGGCTGATGGCCATGATAGAAGAAGAATCCTGCCAGGATCATCCTGGTCTAAATCAAGTTCACTCCCTATCTAGCTCATCCTTAGTATCTATCTATGATACCAGTTAAGACTCTTATGCATCCACATCAAGTTATGATAAAGGACCTGTATTAGAGGAAGATGTATATCAATTTATTGATATGTATGGTGCACTTCTGAAGGCTTTCAAAAGAAGCAAGAAGTTGGCCAAGATGCAGGCTGAGGAGATTATCTCTCTACAACTAGATGCTTCCTAGCAGGCTGAGACAGCAACCCTACTGGATCAGAAGGCTAAGGAAGTCAGCCAACTAAAGGCCAACTCAGTCATCCAAATATAGATTATAAGCCAGAAGGACAAGATCATCTTGGATTTTGAAGAAAAACTTCTAAAGGAGAAAAAGGTTGCGGCTGATTTCAATAAGCCCAAGTTATGTTGCCACTGATTGACTCCTTTACCTCTCAAAAAGAAGAGAGATATTTAGGATCTAAGTGGAATTCCAGTGTTGACTTTTCCAAAGGGAAAGGCAAAGCTCCTGTTGAGCCTCAGTCAACCTTTCTCATGGAAATCCTCCCCTCCAATAGGTATGACCAGGACTGCATGCATGGTCACTATAAGAATGGGAATCCTTCTTGTAAGAATATAAGAGTATCTCCCAATGGAAGAAGAAAGGGTAGGAGAATAAGTTCCTGTAAGTCTCCCCATGAAGAAATTCAAATGGCCCATCCTGAACCATTTGTATTTAGTGCACCAGCCCCCACACTCATGAGTAAGACAATGGCATTTTTTCAAGATCTCCTAACACACAATCAAAATATGGACAAGTCTGTCAGCAAACCAGACTTGGGCATTTCTGGAGCCATCAATTGTATGTCTTCCACAAAGAAGATCACTGTTGGTAAATTTCAAGAAAAACCAAGCTCTTCTACTTCCAGACCTATCTTCAGTCAAATTGTGGCTAAGCGAAATAAGAACAAGGAAGTTATTCTTCCTTCTATTCTATCTGCAGTTGACCCAACTGCCAGACCTGCTCAAAAGAGAAGGTATAATATCCATGAGTGTTGGTGTTGTGCCAAAGGGGTCATTTTGCCCTAGATTGCTAGCACAATCCAAGAGTGACCAGAGCTAATGTTAGTCTTCCTGTCAGAAAATCTGCAGGAAGACAGGTTGTGTTTTAGACTAACAAGAACCTAGGACCCAATAAAAATTAGGATCCTAAGGTAAGATAATTCTGTTTTGTAGAATAGTCCAAGTGCCCATCCCCTATTTGGTACTTGGACAGAGGATGCTCCAGACTTAGGACTGGAACAAGGAAGCTATCTTTAGGATCTCACACCTATAGATGGATGTGGATAGACTGATCAACTAGCTAGATGCTCCTATTCAGGGGGAGCTAGTACAGTCTGTTATACTGGACTAGCTTGTATCTTATCAAAAAGATTGACTTCTGAGTGCAGGGAAGTTGTTGCCAATCCAGCATCTGCTTCAAGTCTTCAATATAAAGATAAGTAGAATTCATTTATTTTGTGATGCTACTAGTGCAATCTCAATTGCTAGGAATCCTGTCTCTCATAGCAGGACTGTGCATATTGAGGTTAGGTATCCATTTAAATTAGAGAGCATGAGGAGAAGAAAGACATTAGTCTTAAAACTTGTCTCACCTAATAAGCAAGTTGCTCACATACTTACTAAGCCACTAGATGAAACTAGAGTGAACACCTTCAAGTTTGACACGAGCATGTTGAGTTTAGTTCAGCTTAAGCAGCTCTCCACTAGATATATACATTGTGTGTATATTGCAGGTCATGTTAATCCCTGCAGGGTTGATTAGTCTAATAAGACTAAGGATAAAAGGGAAAATCGGTTCTTTGCAGCTAAGTATCGGGAATTAATCCCAGCCGTTGATCAAAGAATTGATCTCAAACAAGTATGCACCTCTTCCACTTCTAAAAATAAAACAACACTATAAATAGAAGTAGGCGTGCATAAAACAAATCACGCTATTCCTTGCCCTTCACTGCCTGATACTGCCGAGATGATGGAACTGTTTCACTCGCTCTCAGAAATTTTCAAGGAAGATGGCTCCCAAAGGACTCGATTTCCTATTTGAAGGCTTGAAGTTGGTTCGAAATAGATTCACAGAGGCACCAGAGGAGGTACAGTACATTCTCCATCTGCTTCAAGCTTCTGACCTAGATTTCGTCTTGACGGAACCCTGTTTGTTGTGGAAACGGGAGGTCCTAGAATTGTTTTCCAATGCCAAGGCAGATGTGTCTGTGGGCAAAATCAAGACTGTGGTAAGTGGAACGAAGATAAAAATCACCCCAAGGAGGCTTAGCAAGGTGCTCTAGTTGCCAAAGTTTGCAGTGGCTGATGACGAAGACGACCTAGTTATATCTGACGTCAAAGCTGCAATGAAGTGGGTTGGTCTATCCAAACACACCAGTGGTTCTATCTTACAAAAGGAACTGAACCTAAGGGGCAAGTTTCTAGCAGACATCATTGGGAAAGCCCTATTGTGCAAAAGTCACTCCCACGATAAAATTTCAAAGAAGAAGTTTGAGATGATGGCCAGGATCATTCGGTCAAAGAAAACAAATTGGGAAGGGTTCTATTTGACAAGATTGTGTACTACATTGCTGAACCCAACATGGGATTGTCCCTATTCCTTCTGTGGATTGTTCCAGGGATCCTCAACACGAGTCTAGGAATAAAGATTCATCATAAGAGAAGGATGGACATCAGAATGCTTGAAAGGTGGGATAGGGTCCTTCAGCCCCATGGATAGCTTGCCACCAAGAAAAAGCAAAAGGAAGTTCTTGCACCAGCATAGAGCAACTCAAGTATTTCTTCTAAAGAAGATGAGGAAGCGCCTCATGACTTCAATCTGTCTGTGTCTGAGGAAGAGACCAGGATAGATACAACTTCCCAAGTGTCAGTATTGAAAGTCTTTGAATACAAGGGTAGTTAATCACCTAGAAGGCGGGTGAATAGGTTTTTAAGGTCTTTTTAAGTTCTTTACAACCTTTTACTATTTTAGGTCCTACTGTGTTTGCTTAGTTATGCTTTCAAGAAAATAACACACAGCACACCAGAAATTTATAGTGGCTCTCCAATATGTGGGTACATCCACTGTACCTCCCGCCTTTCTAACAGAATGTTAGATAAGACACTTCTCCAATAACTTGGCTCCTCAGAGATTACAACACAATCCCACCAGATCACTTAGTGTCCACTAATACTTACAGCACAAGCACTTAGGCCCACCACACAGTAATCACCTGATCATCTCACACAGGCACAAATGCCCTTCAAGACAGGCTGGGAGATCAACCCTAACACACAGATCCTACACTAGATCCTACTCTCAGCCTTTATAACTTAGGCTTTACAACACTAATCTCACAAATCCACACACAACCTTTATAATCTAGGCCTTACAACACAGATCTTGAACAGATCCACAGAATTTGAAAGATTAATATAAATTTGACTCAAGAGATTTTGTTCTCTGAATCAACTGCTTCCTGAGCCGAGTAAATCTTAGCTCTATCTTCTTCTCAGCAACAAGAAGGACAATCTTCAATGATCTGCTGCTTGTGCTAAAAGTTACTCAGAATCTTGATTATGATCTTGCTAATGAAGGAGGAAAGAATGTGAATGATTGTCTTCGATCAGCTAACCTGTAAGGTAGAATTCAATTGCTCTGCCTTTCCTTCTGTCGTGAGAAAAAACCATATCAGATTTCTTATTCACCGATCAAGAGATTGATCTTCTGATTTGGTTCTACTTGAATCGATAAGCAACTTCAGCTAGGGCTTGCATAGACTGATTCTTCTTCCTTAGAGTTACCCTCTGATCTTGTTGTAACAGATGTTGATTGTCACAGCTAACTCAGAGACTCTTCAGATTTGTCGACTTGAAGTTCTTGTCTCTGCAACAATGGCGGGGGAAGAAGACGAAGTCCCACTTCTCTATTTCGAAATGAATTGATCTCCCAGAATGTTATCTCGATCTCGATTTCATATTTTATTTATAATCCCGACATCCAACGAGAAGATTGACATGTGTCTCTGCTTTAACGACGATTATATCGTTAGTTTCACAGAATGAGACTGACGACGCTGTTAGTAATGGATAACCGCTCTTCCTTAATTATTTTGAACTTTGTTGACTTTTTGTTGACTTGCTAACATCAACCATTCTGTACTTAGAAAATTTCAGATAGGTACCCAGGCGTTGAATGCGTTGAGTGAACAAGCATTACTCAATAAATCTGGACTTAGAAAAGTTTCAGCTCTACTAGGCGTTGAGTGAGTAAGCTCCACTCAATGCTTTTTTAACTTAGTCAACTCTTCAGCTTGTCCAGGCGTTGAGAGCGTTGAGTGTTTAAGCTTCACTCAACGCTTTTTGACTTAGCTTAATCTTCGGCCCTTTTTGCAACTATGGCGTTGATGAGTTGTAAATATTCATATTTTTAAGTAGTTTATTTATGTAGTTTTAGTTTATTTTCGTTATTTTTAGTCAGTGTTCTTTAATAAAATGTTCCTTTTTGGTATACTTGTCTAACTTAGCCATTTTTTTTCTGAAATTTTATAGAAAAAGTCAAATAAAAAATAAAAGTACACGTCTGTGTACTTCTCGGTCACACCCGTGACCTGGGCATGTTACTTTGATTCCAGCAAAGATCTGCTTCCTGAATAAAAATAGCTGCCATTCGTCGAGCTACGCACGACGAAGTTAATCCCAGCGCCAGAGCTCGATGATTTGAACCCAGTGCCAGAGCTCAACGATTTGAACCCAACATCAATGCTCGATGATTCATCGATCTTGCACTCGACGAATTCCATGTGGATCAGAGCTCGACAAACTCAGTCGCGCTTGACGTTCATCAAGCTCCGCTCGACGAAATTATGTGTGACTTCTCTGCTCGATGAAATTCTGCCAGACTCCTCCACTCGATGCTTTGCCTCCAGCAAGCCAACACTCGACGCCTCCAGTTCAACATTCAACGTTCGTTGATCCCAGCTCAACGCCTTCACCAGTCATACCTTGCTGATATGCCCGTGACAATCCTGTCACGCTCGTGACCAACATGTGTCCCGTTCTAGAAGCTTCCAGAAATCAACCAGTCACCAGAATTTCTCCTTCTCGAGCATGCCAGACCCGACACGCCCCCTGTCACGCCCGTGACCTGGGCGTGTCACACCCCTTTTTTGTCTATAAATAAAAATTTTCTGTAATGTCCAAGGGTTCACTTTTTTGGACCCTTTTAGTGTTAGTGGGCTGCCTAGGTGCTCTTCCTTGTCATGTAAGGAGAACTTTCTCCCTCCCTCTTTATGTTTGTTTTAGCTTTTTGTAACCCACTTTTTAACTTAATAAAATGCTTAGATTTTCTCTCCTTATGTTTGTATGGAATTCCATTTGGGTGTCTCACTTATCTCTCCATTTTATCCTTTGTTTTACCCTTTGTTCTTCTCTTTTTAAAATGGGGGTGTGTGTGTATGAGTTTGATTTTATGTTTTTATGTTTTCATAAGTTTTCATAGTTTAGATTTAGCCCTTTTTAGTGCTTTTCATTTCAATCCTTATGAATTTATATAAGTGTTTTCAAAGTAGTTTTTCTCCTTTTTAACTTAGTTTTTTTTTGTGTTTGTAAAACTTTTCGTTCTTTTTTTACTTTAAATCCACTTTTTAAGCTCTTTTATAAAATTATAAGAATGAAAATTTTGTTTTTTTTTATTTTTGCATACCTTTGATTTTTACTTTTTTTCAAAACTTTTTCCTTCTCTAATTTTTATTTTCTCTTTTTATGCATTTTTAGCATATTCTAACAGTAGAAATATAGTTATTTTAATTTTTCAGTCACTTTATTTTTCTTATTTTCGTTTGTGTGGGTGAGTGTATGAGTTAGATTTTCATTTTTTTCCTTCAAGTAGAGTGCGTGCGTGTATGAGATAGCATTTTCAGTTTTTCATTTCCCACTTACTCGTTTGAGTAGGACTTGTCATTTTATCACTTTCATTTCCCGCCTACTCGTTTGAGTAGGACTCGCATTTTATCGTTTTCATTTTCCGCCTACTCATTTGAGTAGGACTTGCATTTTACTACTTTATTTACTACTTTAATTTCCCTCCTACTCATTTGAGTAGGACTCATAATTTTCTGCTTTAATTTCCCGCATACTCGTTTGAGTAGGACTTGCATTTCAATTATGTATTTTCTTTTCTTAAACCGTCCCCATTTCGATGAGTGGAAATCGCTCTTAGCCCTCAGTATCGAAGAGCATTGGGACAGATAAAATCGCTTAAAATAATTAAAGGTCTTCTTTTTCTCGTTAATTAAAGCACTTAAGGTTTGCCCCGGGTCCACGATGCGTAGGACCACATATCGATGTGTGGGCTCTATTTCCGTTGTCCATACGCTAGCTAGCCGAGAGGCCGTGCGTATGGACCGATCACCCTTGGGTAAAGAGAATTACGTTCATAACCTTGAGAGAGGGGAAGAGAAATTCTCCCGGATTGGGTTCCCCACCCAATAGCGCGGTTCTTAGCATAATGCGGGCATTAAGAGGAATCCTTCGTCAAACGAGAGTTCGGTCGAATAGTCTTAATGTTAAGGTGAGCGATATTTCTAGAGCTAGGTGAGCTCATTCTTTTGGAACCTTCACGGCCAAGTCGACCTTTAATTAATTTGAAATTTAGGATCTCTAGTTATGAAAAGTTATTTTAATTCTATTCGTTTCGGTGTCGTTGTGCTATTTCTTCATCGGCCTTTTCAGTTTATTTTTTTTGCTTTTATTTTCTGCTTATATATATAACCTGACAAGTTATCTTCGGTAAAATAATAGTCCCTCCATGGGAGTAAAAATAATCAACCCGTCCCGGAGAATAATACGACCCCGATATTCCCCACCGGAATATCCTGTACTACACGCGATAGGTGCACTTGTCTCCTTTCGTTAAAACTCGGGTTCACATTTTATATCAAATAAATCTGCGCGCCCCGCTTTTCATACTAAATAAATCACAAACTAAAATAAATAGGGGTGCCGCAAGTTTTAACCATCAGGCGTTGAGCGTGTTGACTATACTCAAAGATTCTGGACTTAGAATAATTCTGTTCTACCTGATGGCATTAAGTGTGTTGACTATACTCAACATTTCTGGACTTAGAATAATTCTATTCTACTAGATGGCGTTGACAGCAGCAGCATGACTCAACTTTATCTATCATATGGCGTTGAGTGAGCTGGTCTCATTCAACGCTTTTGTACTTTGACAGATTTTCTTGTCTTTCTTCCAAGGCTTTAAATAAAATAACACGGCGTTGAGTGTATAAGCTTCACTCAATGCTTCTGGACTTAACCAATTTTTTGTGACATATTTGCTTTGGCTTTGACAGAACTAGCATGGCGTTGAGTGACCAAGCTTCACTCAACGCTTTTGGACTTAGTATATTTTTCTTTGCTAGAACTCTAGGGCTTTGACTTAGGCAACAATACTCGACGAATTATACCGCATGTCGTTGAGAGAGTTGACATCACTCAACGCATGTGGACTTAGCTGCATTTCTTCATCCAACTTCCTTTAGCTGACTTGATCTTCAAGGTGTCTAGATAATTGAATTGTCTCGATAAATTTGTCTGAACTGTCGAGTGAAGTGTTGTGACTTGACACTGCTGTCTTGTATCTTTCTAAACTTGACACTTCTCCTACAAAGGTGTCAACATAGTTATAAAGTATGGCGACACTTTTGTACTTGCTTCAAGTCTGTACTCAACACTTCTCTTATAAAGTGTATACATAGTTGTGAAGTATGTCGACACTTTTGTACTTAGTCATTTCTTCAATTTTTCACCCTGCACATGAAACCTAACCATGCATCAAATAGATACTTATGTATATCACGGACTTATTTGACATCTTACAAATCAGGATCATTGGGATCAATGAACCTAACAATCTCCCCCTATTTAAAAAAAATCAAAACCTCACTTCAATTTCTTACTCAATGACATACACACCATATTTACAGCAATAAAACATTATAGCAAGACAGTTACAAGAAGGTTACCTACTCCCCCTATTTAGAAGCATCCATGCTCCCCCTGTCTTATTGTCACAGTTGAGCTTGCTTGGTCAATCCTTTTGGCCTTGATACTACTTGATCCATAACTTGATCAACCCCTTCACTCCCCTTTTTGACTTCGGTAGAATAGTCAGGGAGGTCTAGCTTCCTTTGATCTTCTTCTCCCCCTACCTGTGTATAGGAAATCAACTGATACAGTTGTTTGCTTCATCTCTTTACAAGGCTGAACCTGCTTCTCCAGCTATTTTAATTGCTCCCCCTCAATAAGAACATCTTCTATCATATCTTCCTGATAAACACTTTGGACTCCACAATCTTTATACCCCTAAAGATCTTCTCAACCTGCAAGAAAAAGAACAAACCTGCAACCAAAAATACTATAGGGAGTAACTGAGGATAAACTAAGTTCAACATACTTAATTCAAATTTGAAGGTGTTGAACTTTGCTTCATCTAGTGGCTTAGTGAAGATGTCAGCCACTTGCTTGTCAAGGGGGAAAAACTCGAGGTTAATGTCTTCCTTTTCCACATATTCCCTAATGAAGTGATACTTAATTTCTATGTGCTTAGTCGTGCTGTGTGAGACAGCATTCCTAGCAATAGAAATGACACTAGTAGAATCATAATAAAGAGGAGTTCTACTCACCTCAATGTTATAATCCTAAAGCTGATGTTGAATCCATAGCAATTGAGCACCGCAGCTTCCTGCAAAAATGTTCTCTAACTCTGCAGTTGAGATTGCCACACTCGCTTTCTTCTTGTTGCTCCATGACACAAGTCTTCCATCTAAGAATTGACAAGTACCTAAAGTACTTTTCCTATTTTCTTTGCAGCCTGGAAAATTTGCATCTGAATAGCCTATTAGTTCAAAATCCCTATTTATAGGGTACCATAGGCCAAGATCTTGTGTGCCCTTTAGAGATCTCAAAAACCTCTTAGCAGTAGAGTAATGAGTCTCTTTAGAGCGTGCCTGATATCTAGCATAGATACATGTAGCATACATGATGTCTGGCCTACTAGCAGTGAGGTATAAAAGAGATCTAATTATCCCTCTATACAAAGTCTGATCAATAGGTTTCCCTGCCTCATCTTTGTCTAAAGACATACTTGATCCCATGGGAATTTTCATGGTGGAAGCATTCTCCATCCCAAATTTTTTAATCAACTCCCTGGTAAACTTAGAATGAGATATAAATAATCCATTGTTAGTTTGTCTTACTTGGAGACCCAAGAAGAACTTAAGTTCACCCATGCTACTCATCTCAAATTTCCCTTGCATAAGTTTGGCAAGCTTTCTGCAAAGTTATCATTAGTAGATCCAAAGATAATGTCATTAACATATATCTGGACTAGGATGATCTTGCCCTTAGATTCCCTTAGGAATAGGGTCTTATCTATCTTCCCCCTTGAGAATTTATTTTCAATGAGGAAGCTAAACAATGTCTCATACCATGCTCTAGGGGCTTGCTTTAGCCCATATAGAGCTTTCCTTAGTCTATAAACAAAACCAGAATGGTTAGGTACAACAAAACCTGGAAACTGTTCAACATAGAATTCTTCCTTTAAGTCTCCATTCTTGAAGGCTGACTTTACATCCATCTGGTAGACTCTAAAACCTTGGTATGCAGCATATGCAAGGAATAGTCTTATATCTTCTGGTCTTGCTATAGGGGCAAAGGTTTGATAAAAGTCAATACCTTCTTATCTGTACCCCTAAGCTACCAGCCTAGCTTTGTTCGTAACTATAATGCCATTTTCATCAAGTTAATTCTTGTAGATCCACTTGGTTCCAATGACATTATGTCCTTGAGGTCTGGGAACCAGCTTCCAGACCTTACACCTTTTAAACTAGTTCAGTTCCTCTTGCATAGCTACAATCCAGAACTAGACTTTATTAACCTCTTCAAATTTCTTAGGCTCCACTTGTGACAGGAAACTGGAGTACATTATTGTGTTGAGACATCTGCTTTGTAACACCCTGTTTTTCCAGACCTTTATTTGGAAGCTACAACGTGGCGATAGTAGCTATCACCCGGCAGTAGCGTTGTTTTGTCGGATGTAGCTCGATGATAGCTGTTTGGTGAGTGTCGAGAGGGCTATCGCCCGACGGTAGTTAGTTACCACATGGTGGTAACCCGGTCGATGAAATTCGTTTGACGAAAGCTGTTCATCGAGCGTTGAGAGGACTATCGTACAACGGTAGTTGTTACTGCGCAGCGGTAACCTCATGGGTGGCGTCGAGAGCATTTAGTTCATCGAGACTGTTGAGTTCTTGAGAAAAGATCTACCGCACCGCGTTAAACTTACCATCGGCGTTAGCGCGATATTATTTTTTGGCAGAGCGCTCGGGAAACTATCGTTCGACGATGGGTAGTTACAGCCCGATGGTAGCGGACGGAAGCAGTTCCGTCGTTTGGCTTTTAGCCGTCCGATTTCACTTAGGTTTTGATCCAAAGGCCCAATACTCTCCCTCCAGAGTACTTATATAGGGCTGAGCGGGATTTATCCCTCATTTCTTCTTATTTTGGAGTTGAGTTAGGGATTGGAAGAGTGAGTGGAAGGAGGAAGAAGAGAGCCTTCTTCTACTATTGACGGAGCTTCGGAGCCCCGATCGTTGATCCGAGTCCAGATCCGTTGAGAGGACTTGGAGGCGCTCATTTTCATCCATACAGGGCAAGGATTCCATGGAGAGGAAGAGGAGTCGAAGGGTAATGACTCTTCTCCTCTCGGTCTTTAGGATGCTTGCATGGCATCCATGTTGTATTTGGTTTCTTTCAAGCATTTAGGCCCTGAATCTCTTGTTGGGCATTCTATCCACAATGTACCTGATTTGAAGAAGCCCCTGAACCAGCTAAGGTGAATTGACAATGTATTTGATGATATTTCTTCAAGTTTTGCTTGCAGCTATTCTATGCTAAGTACACACCAATGTCAGGGTACAGTGGGTTAATATACACGGGTCTGCGCAACGTAATCCCTCGTTAAGCAGATCAGTGTGTTAACTCATGTGTGCTCTCTCTATTGGAGTGTACTTATTTTCAAGTACAGGGTTGAGATAATTCAAGAGCAGAGGAGGAGCAAGGATGGGTCAAAGACCAAGTCATGGGAAGAAAGAAGAAAAATCTTCTAAGGAAAATTTGTCGGGAATCACTAAGTGATTCTCGCCGATTCGACGGGAATCACTAGTGATTCTCGTCGAATCGTCGAGAATCACTTGCCGATTCCCACCTATGGCATCCGGCTGACAGTACGCATTTAAGAAATCAACTAAGGCAGAATCGACGAGAATCATTAACTGATTCTCGTCGAATCATCGAGAATGACTTTGCATTCTCGCCGATTCATCGAGAATGGGCTTGATTCTCGCCGATTCCCTCCGGATGTCATGGATTTCAACTAGAATTCTTCCAAGGAAAATTCGACGGGAATCATGAGTTATTCCCGCTGACTTCGACGGGAATCACCAATGATTCCCGCCGAATTTGCCTTAGGCAAATTTCATCTGCTCGCTGGACCGAACCAAGTTGAAGGGCGTTGTTTAGACCAGGATTAGGGTTTCGTCTTGTTGGGCCCACAATGGTCATGAAGGGTTGTTCTACAGTATATATAGTTGCGTAATTTGAACTTACAGAGCAGCGAAGAAAACGAGAAAGGAACATGGCCGCCGAGCGTGACCTAGCCGATCACGGACTTCCTCCCATCGCCGTCGCCGCTCGCAAGCCATAGCCGCTCGCAAGTTGTCGCCGCCGCAGGTCTTAGGTCTTCCTTGATCTCCCGATGATAGAATCGAGGCTAAGATTAGCGTCTCACGTTTCTCTCTCGAGATCCCTTGTCTCTCGATTTGTTGAACGAGAATATTTCTCCCCTCCGAATCGATTGAGACGATTGATCTGAGTAAGATCGTTGGTAGACCTTGCTTGCTTCGTCAAGAAGTTTAGATCTACAAAGCATCGCCGCCGTAATCATTTGCTGCGACCCATCTTAGCAAGATCCTCTCCAAGAGAGTGCTCTAGTAGTGGACTCTTCGTCTTCATCAAGAACGCTTCAACGAACAAAGAGGGACATCGGGTTCTCCATACTTGAAGTTTGTATTTTTGTACATTCTATTTTCGTGTTGTTGTAAAGGAATAGTGATTCCTAGTTGTTAGGGTTGGGTGCAACCCGTGGTGGAGGAGTAGTTACTCCTTCGGGTGGAAGGTTTCCTTCCATAGTTTGAGGATTGGATTTCAATCCGTTTGGTGAAGTGACCGAGTCGTACCTTGTTGGGAGATAGGTCGAAGGGGGAGAGTGGACGCACCCAAATCGGGGAACCACTATAATTGCTTTTGTGCTTTTCTGTATTGTGGTTGTTTTCTTGTGCAGGTTATTTTTATTCCGCAAAAGACTGCAAATCACCTATTCACCCCCCCATAGGTGAAGTTAGTTGACACTAGATAACTTTCAAGTGGTATCAGAGGGAGGTTGCTCGTCAATAAGGTTAACACCTTGAGTAAGATCCCGGTTCTAGTATTAATAAGAAGAAAAGACTCAAGCATGGAGCTATACTCTGATGTCTCTCCTCTGAGACTCCCTGCTTTCACAACGGAGTATTAACCCATCTGGAAGATGAGAGTTATGTTTCATCTAGAGGCCATTGACCCTCACACATAATTCATTATGGAAGAGGGTCCCTTCATTCCCATGAAGGCTTCCGTATCTGGAAAAGATCTCAAAATCCCCAAGAGTCCCGAAGAGATGTCTGAGATTGAGCTTTCACTTTTCAACCTGGACAAGCTGACTCGTCAGATCATCACTGATGTATTGTCTGGATCATCTCGTTCAAGATTGGACAAGTGTAGGACTGCAAAGTCTATGTGGCAAACTATCTCAGATCTCATGGTGGGATCAGAGACAGCAGGGACTGGATGCCAACAGGAGGATGAAGCATACGTGGGAATCCTCAATTCTGAAGATGAAGGTCAAGACCAATCTCTTAGTATCAGGGCTCCTGTGTCTATATCTGAGACGGTAGAAGAGATTGAGGAAAAAAGTTCTGATGAAGCTGACACACCTGTCTCAGTTGATTCTAACGCTAACCCTGAACATCAAAGTCAGGATCAGGTAACTTCTTCATCATGCTCCTCTCCCCTTAAATTTCCTGAAGACAGGAATAGTTCATAGGGTTGTCCATCTTGTGATGCTAGGGAGATGGATAGCGTCAATCAATGGATTGAAAATCTTGATTCCCTTGAGAGTGCCCTTTAGAAGAGAAACTTACTTGTTGAGGAACAAGCTAAGGAGATTGCTCAGCTTAGGACCTTGATGAATCTCCAATTGGAATCCATCAAGGTAAAAGACTCAAAGATCTCTGATCTAGAGAGTCGTCTAAAGACCGAGAAGAGGATAGTATCGGATTTTTCCAAGATAGATGTTATCAAGAGAAAAGGAGAAAACGGGTGGATCTCACGAATTATAAATTCATGGAGAAATGGGGAAACTGTGTTTAGACCCCCCACCCCGAGTAAGAAGGGCACACATCATGATTTTAGGTATGACCACAAGAACAACCATGGTCACTGCAAGAGTGATCGACGCTCATGTGGAAATACCCACAGTGCAAGAGCTGTCATGGCTACCCATGAGAGAATACCCAAGGCTCATCTTGAACCCTTTGTATTCTTAGCCTCAGACCCAACTCGTCATGAATTTACAGGAACCAGCTCTCACTGCATCTCTTACCACCTTAGGACACAGGAAAAGGGGGTTGGGAAACATGTAGCATGTACCCATGGGGCCCCCGGATGTGTGCTGACTAAAAGGAAGGCACCACCTCCCAGGCCTCATGACACTCACCACATGTTCTCTATCCACCCTCTCTCGTGTCTCGGTGGAAAGGGAAAATCTGTGAGCAGAACCTGCTCTGTCCCGGTCAGACCTAAGATCATGACTACCTCAGTCAGTAGATCAGGTCAGAAACGGAGATACAACATTCATTATTGTTGGTGCTGTGGCAAGGTGGGTCACTTTGCCATAGATTGTTGGCACAATCCCTCTGTGCCAAGGGCAAGGGTATGTCCACTTCCTTTGGGCAGAGTTAGCCTTCCTGACAGGAATCCTGTAGGAAGGCATTCGACATTTTATGCTGACAAGAACCTAGGACCCAATACATATTGGGTTCCTAAGGTAAGGTAATCTGTTTTGCAGGATAGTCTAGGTTCCCATGAAATGATTGGATCTAGACATGAGATGTTCCAAGAATGATATGGAACAAGTATATGGGATAAGAGATAGTGCTAACTACAATGACCTACTCCAATTGGACACCTGGTGTACTTCAAATAAAAGATCTGAAGGATCAACTTAATGATCCCAGTCTAGGTACCCATAAACATGAGGGGACCTAGACAAAAGATGTTCCAAGCTTGCACTAGAACAAGGAATTTAGGAAAAGATATGATGCGCTACCACTTCATTCGGGAGCATGTGAAAAACATTGATATCTCTCTATGCTATGTCCTCACGGATAAGCAGGTTGCAGATATCTTCACAAAGCCCCTAGACAAGGCCAAGTTCAGTCTCTTCAAAACTGAACTCGACATGCTAAACTATGAGGAATGAAGACTAAAGGGATCCAGGATCTTAAATCAAGGGGGAGCATCCGCAAGGAACTCAAGAGAGAGCACAGATGCAAGAACTGAGGGGGAGCATTGTGTCTCAAGTGCTGAAGTCCCAGATTTGTAGAAGCCGAAAAGGGGGAGATTACCCTCTCGGCTAAGGTGCTAAGGTGGTAAGTCTGCTCTAAGGAAACTGGTAATGTATTTCATTCTCAACTGATTGTTCAGTTTATGGTTTATTCTCATCTGTTTTATTCACCTTAGCTTGTAGGGTTTAGGCTTCTTCAAATAGGGAGAGATTGTTCGGTATTGTATCCACAATATACCTGATTTGAAGAAGCCCCTGAACCAGCTAAGGTGAATTGACAATGTATTTGATGATATTTCTTCAAGTTATGCTTGCAGCTATTCTATGCTAAGTACACACCAATGTCAGGGTGCAGTGGGTTAATATACACGGGTCTACGCAACGTAATCCCTCGTTGAGCAGATCAGTGTGTTGACTCATGTGTGCTCTCTCTATTGGAGTGTACTTATTTTCAAGTACAGGGTTGAGATAATTCAAGAGCAGAGGAGGAGCAAGGATGGGTCAAAGACCAAGTCATGGGAAGAAAGAAGAAAAATCTTCTAAGGAAAATTCATCGGGAATCACTAAGTGATTCTCGCCGATTCGACGGGAATCACTAGTGATTCTCATCGAATCATCGAGAATCACTCGCCGATTCCCGCCTACAGCATTCGGTTGACAGTACGCATTCAAGAAATCAGCTAAGGCAGAATCGACGAGAATCATTAACTGATTCTCGTCGAATCATCGAGAATGACTTTGCATTCTCGCTGATTCATCGAGAATGGGCTTGATTCTCGCTGATTCCCTCCTGATGTCATGGATTTCAACTGGAATTCTTCCAAGGAAAATTCGACGGGAATCATGAGTGATTACCGCCGACTTCGACGGGAATCACCAATGATTCCCGCCGAATTTGCCTTAGGCGAATTTCATCTGCTCGCTGGACCAAACCAAGTTGAAGGGCGCTGTTTAGAGCAGGCTTAGGGTTTCGTCTTGTAGGGCCCACAACGGTCATGAAGGGTTGTTCTACAGTATATATAGTCGCGTAATTTTAACTTACAGAGCAGTGAAGAAAACGAGAAAGGAACACGGCCGCCGAGCGTGACCTAGCCGATCGCGGACTTCCTCCCGTCGCTGTCGCCGCTCGCAGGACGTCGCCGCTCGCAAGTTGTCACCGCCGCAGGTCTTAGGTCTTCCTTGATCTCCCGACAATAGAACCGAGGCTAAGCTTAGTGTCTCACATTTCTCTCTCGAGATCCCTTGTCTCTCGATTTGTTGAACGGGAATATTTCTCCCCTCTGAATCGAGTGAGACGATTGATCCGAGTAAGATCGTTGGTAGACCTTGCTTGCTTCGTCAAGAAGTTTGGATCTACAAAGCATCGCCGCCGCAATCATTTGCCGCCGCCGATCTTAGCAAGATCCTCTCCAAGAGAGTGCTCCGGTAGTGGACTCTTCATCTTCATCAAGAACGCTTCAACGAATGAAGAGGGACATCGGGTTCTCCATACTTGAAGTTTGTATTTTTGTACATTCTATTTTCGTGTTGCTGTAAAGGAATAGTGATTCCTAGTTATTAGGGTTGGGTGCAACCCATGGTGGAGGAGTAGTGACTCCTTCGGGTGGAAGGGTTCCTTCCATAGTGTGAGGATTGGATTTCAATCCGTTTGGTGAAGTGACCGAGTCGTCCCTTGTTGGGAGATATGTCGAAGGGGGAGAGTGGACGTACCCAAATCGGGGAACCACTATAATTGCTTTTGTACTTTTCTGTGTTGTGGTTGTTTTCTTGTGCAGGTTATTTTTATTCCGCAAAAGACTGCAAATCATCTATTCCCCCCCCCCATAGGTGAAGTTAGTTGACACTAGATAAATTTCATCTCTCAAGTGAGAGGGATTCAGGTCGCCATGGTTCAAGAGGAACCTCTGGGTTGATTGTTTCCATTCCCAGCATGATATTGCATTAAAGATCCGCTCTGCTAGTGGATTAGGCATTGTGGATGAAGACATAGTCGCGACCGTTAGTCTGAATTTGTGATGTTGCATAGAGAGCCTTAAGGATTATGTTAGAAATCAATTAGCGGTAAGATGCCATTTGTGATGTTGTATGTCCCCCTTATTCCATGCGAGTACACGTAATCAGAACTAGACAAGATTAGCTCCGTTGTGACGGTAGATGGTTTCCTTGAGGCAAGAGAACGTTACGGTTCGAACAATTGATTTGGGAGGGAAAGGCTTGGGATTGTGATGTGCTAAGGTGTAGCTTTGTCTCCGTGGTCGGCTGGCTATCCCGTGGCTTGCAAGTCATGTTGGGAGAGTGTCCCGGGGAGACAAGTCCCCTTCTGTGAAACTGACGAGAATGCCAAGCATTGGACAAGCCCGGGCAATGAAGCCCACGAGCAAGTGGGGTCCTGCGAGGGTTCTTAGTATCGATTTGTTTGTTTGAGATGGAATCCTGATGAGAGAAGTCAGAGTTTGCAGGAAAGCTCAGGTTTTGAGACCCACGAGCGGGTGGGGCCTTGGCAAGAATTCTGCTTAGCGGCTTGTATGTTGTTTAAGGAAAATTGCAAGTACCCATGGGTTTGCGGCTCGAATGCCGAAGGGGAAATTGAAAGTACCTGATTGATGATTGTGTGATGATGTGTTAGATTTATATGCTGTAGGGTGCCTTGGGTGAAAACCAGGATTGCATACATGCTGCATTATAGGCCCCCTTTTCTTTATGCTCAACGCAGAAACATGTTTGTTGAATAAGACATCCAAACCTATTTTATAGCTTTATATGTTATGTAAATTGCATATGAAGTGCTGACCTGCAGGGTGATGGTGTACCCCGGGGTCCGCTAGGGATGGCCGAGAGGAGATGTGTTGGTTACACAGTTGAGGTCAACCTTTGCTGACCCACGTTACAACCAATTTTTACAGGGCAAGGATCGCAAGCAGGAGCTAGCTTGCTGGCCAAAAAGGCCTAAGCCTCATTAAGTGTTTCAAGTTGCGTAATAGCTCTGTTTTGTGGAATTTTATGCTTGATGCACTATGTTTCCGGCTTGCATGTCGAGGTAGTATAGGAGTGCTTATGCACGTTGACATTTGTTATTATTATTTGAGTTTTGGACTCTTAATTATTGTAAGGCCTTAAGGCCGTGTTGATACTCTTATGTATGTGGATAACTTCTAGTCTTGTTTGTTGTTTCTGCTGTGTTAGTCTGAGTTTTGTGTTGGGTAGTTTATATCATCCTATTATGCTTAAGCTGTGGCGTTTGTATATTGTGGGGCCCTGGCCAGACCCATATTATACGGTCATTACATGGGAGGTGTTATAATTTGGTATCATAGGGAGGTTGATTGTACAAGGAAAGGATTCGTGGTCGAATTTCATAATCAAATTGTGTACAGAATTTATCCACATAGGAGTATTATGGGACCATGAGTGTCCTTGTGTATGAGTCTTGCGAATAGAGACTGATTCGTGTTTTCTTTGCTTTTGTTAAGGGTGCATGCAACGAGGCATGGACTTTGAGGCCATGAGAAGAGCCTTCGGCGAGCAGTGCTACTGCTCCACGTCCGTTCAGCATGGGGGTAACCATGACTGATTTCTGTCGCATGCTTGCAGAAGAAATGGTTGCGGCCCAAGCTGTAGCGGCAGCGCAAGCTGTGACGTACCCCTATTGCTCAGGTAGCAACTCCTGCTACCCCGGATACGGCAACAGTCATGCTGGGTGGAGGAGCCAGGCAAGCAATGCCTTTGGATGAGAGAGTGGTTGTTGGGCACGGAGACCGGAAAATGAATTATTTCTTAAGCTTCAATCCTCCAACGTTTAAGGGATTCGGCACGCCGACTGATGCATAGGATTGGTGGGAAAGGATTCAAAAACTTCCGAGGGCGGCAGAGATGCCAGAGGAATAGAATTCTGAGTTTGTGACCTTCATGTTAGAAGGAGATGCTAAGTTGTGGTGAGTGAGCCATAGCGGTCGCCAGTTTCCTGGACGCACCCAGCCCATTGAAGAGTTCGGGAATGCTTTTTTGAAGAAGTACATTCCTACGTTGATAAGGCTGGCCCTGTGAGGCAATTTCTGCACTTGGTGTAGTTGGAAAAGACAGTGGACGAGTATGTTCAGGAGTTCACTCATTTGGGTCGTTATGCTGGGATGACCATGGCCGACGATGAGGAGAGGGACAACCTATTCTATCATGACCTGAGGGAGAATCTGAGACAACCCCCCATATCTATGAAGAATGCTGGTTTCAATGAGCTGGTTGAGGCCGCCAGAACGTTGGAAACCAATATGGAGCGAACCCAACGTTGTAAGGGTTTGCAGCCAAGCAGGGAGAAGGAAAGCCTTCTCAATCGCAAGAGAATTCTTAAAGGAACAAGTGGAAGAAAAATCCTTATCCTTTCAACTCATGTGAGAAAAGCAACATGACGTCTGGAGGGTCTCGCTTCAAGGGACCACCGTCGTGCTTTAAGTGTGGCAAGCCAGACCACATAGCTCGTTTCTGTACTGAATGTGGCACTGAGTAGGAGCAAGGCAAGAGCATTCGGTGCGCTCTGGGCCCAACATGGCGGAGAAGGGAAAGATGATGGAGTCTAGCGCTTCTCGTTTCCAACCTGTGCAGCCAAGGGCTTATAACCTTTGGCAGCAGGAAGCGATCCGCCAGTCCGATGTGGTGACAGGTATGAAAGTTTAAGTTAATTTTTTAATTTAGACTTTCAAAACTGTTTATGTTTGTCGCCTATGTTTTAGGCTTTGTGCTAGTTTTCGGATACCCTACTAGGGTATTATTTTATATAGGAGCGTCGCACTCCTTTCTTACGGAAAGCTTTATCCGAAGGATTGGAGTTGATCCATTCTCGGTGGATGCAGAGCTGAAGGTGCGCATGACCAATGGGTAATTCTTGACTACCAGGGCGATGGGGTGCATTTGTTGGAGTCTAGACGAAGTTTACTTAATGTTGATAGCAACGGTTCTACCGTTGGTTGAGTTTGATGTTATATTGGTAATGGACTGGCTTGTAGAGCAGCGTGCCAGTATTGACTGCTTACTTAAGGTGGTGACCCTAAGAAGAGAAGGGCAGGCAGAAGTTAAGTTTGAGGGCCTTAATGGAGTTGCTTGTGCCCTGATTTCGGCCATACAGTTGGTGCGGGAAGTTAACCAGGGAGGGTAACTCTTGTAGCGTTGTTAGAGGTTCGTCTTTCCAATTTATCACTTGGAGAAGTGCTGGTAGTGGAAGAGTATGAGGATGTGTTCCCTAAGGAACTTCCTGGAGCACCTCCTCGATGGAAGTTTGATTTCTCGATTGAGTTAGTGCCAGAGGCTAGGCCAGTGTCACGTCCTCCTTTTAGGATGGCACCAAAAGAGTTGGTCGAACTCAAAGTATAGTTGCAGGAACAGTTGGTGCAGGGGTATATTAGACCCAGTTCTTCACCATGAAGCGTGACAGTGTTGTTTGTGAAGAAGAAAGACAGTAGTATGTGGTTGTGCATAGACAACCGAGTTAAATAAATTGACTGTCAAGAATAAGTACCCGATTCAACGGATAGATGACCTGTTCGACTAGTTGGTGGGGTCAGTAGTGTACTCTAAGTTGGACTTGAAGTCTGGATACTATCAGTTACGAATTCGAGATGAGGACATACCAAAGGTAGCGTTTGGTACGAGGTATGGTCACTTCGAGTTCTCAGTGATTCTGTTCGGGTAGACAAATGTGCCATCAGTATTCATGGATTTGATGAATCGAGTATTTCAGGAATACTTAGATTCTTTTGTAGTTTTCTTTATTGACGGTATCTTGGTATACTCAGAATCGGAGGCAGAGCATGAGACTCATTTGAGAGTAATCCTATAAGTGTTGAGAGAGAACCAACTTTATGCAAAGTTATCGAAGTGCGAATTCTGGTTGGAGAAGGTGGCGTTTTTGGGCCATGTGATTAGTGGAGATGAAGTGGCGGTAGATCTGGCAAAAGTTGAAGCCATCAGGGATTCGATAATTTTGAGAACCGTGGTGGAAGTCTGAAGTTTCCTTGGACAAGCCGGGTACTATAGAAGTTTTGTGGAAAACTTTTTGCTGATAGCTCTACCCCTCACTTCTCTAACTCGTAAGGACCAGAAGTTTGTGTGGACTCAGGAGTGCAATCAGGCATTTTACACCCTGAAGGAAAGGTTGATGACAGCTCCAATTCTAAGTCTGCCTACAGGGACTGAAGGATTTCATATTTTTAGTAACGCATCAGGATGCGGTTTAGGTTACATGTTAGTGCAATATGGCAGTGTGATAGCCTTTGGGTCTAGGCAGTTGAAACCTTATGAGAGGAATTAACCCGTCCATGACTTGGAGTTGGAGGCGGTAATTTTTGTGTTGAAATTATTGCGGCACTATGTGTATGGTGCGAAGGTGGAGATCTTCACAGAGCATAAAAGCCTGAAGTATCTTCTGGATTAAAAGGATTTTAATATGCGGCAGCACATATGGGTAAAGTTCCTTGGGGACTATGACATGGCAATTCAATATATGCCAGGAAAAGACAACGTGGTGGCGGACGCCTTGAGTTGAAATTTTTTTGGACAGGGGAATTGGATTGATGCTCATGATGAGCAGTTGGTGCGAGACTTTGAGTCCCTCGGCATCGTTTGTGTAGCAAAAGGCGAGTCTAGCATGGCTCGGTTGAACTGGATTGATTTGCAAAATGACTTAACTGATCGTGTTCGGGAAGCTACTAATTTGGATGAAGAGTTCCAGCCATTCGTGGTGGAAGCTCAAAAGGGTGAAGGTAGCTCCTGGGAGATGATTGATGGGATCTTGAGGAAGGATAGAAGGATATGTGTACCGCAGTTCGGCAAGATCTGTGAGGAGTTGATGTTTGAGGCTCACTTTACGAAGTAATCCATTCATCCGGGCAGTACAAAGATGTACTTGGATATGAAGGAATCCTTTTGGTGACCTAGTTTAAAGCAAGATGTAGCTTTGTACGTGAGTCGGTGCCAAACTTATTCCTTAGTGAAGGCCGAGTGTCAGAAGCCGGGCAGGTTCCTGAAGCCTCTTCCTATCCCCGAGTGGAAATTTGATGACATATCCATGGACTTTGTGCATGGGTTACCTCGATCGCAGTAAGGTAATGACGTGATTTGGGTGATCGTGGATCTCTTGACCAAAGTGGCTCATTTCATCCAAAATCGGAAAGAGGACAGCGTGGAGAAGCTGGTAGAGTTGTATGTTCGCAATATTGTGCGACTACATGGGATTCTTAAGAGTATAATTAGTGATCATGATGGACGATTCACGTCCAAAGACTGGAGGCTTGTTCAGAAGAGTCTTGGCATGAAGCTCAAGTTCAGTACGATATTCCATCCTCGAACTGATGGACAAACCGAAAGAACAAATCGTACAATGGAGGAAATGTTGAGGATGTGTACCCTTGACTTTGGGAAAAAGTGAGAAGACCACCTCTTCATTGTGGAGTTTGCCTATAACAACAGTTACCAAGAAGGTATAAAGATGGCGCAAAACGAGGCTTTGTATGGAAGGCGGTGTCGAATGCCAATGTCTTGGATAGAGGCGGGAGACACCAAACTCTTGGGAAAAGAAGTGGTGGATGATGCATGCAAGTTGGTGCGAACCATTCAGGAGCGCATGAAGTTTTACCAGGACCGACAAACAAAGTATTTTAATGCTTGCCATAGGAACGCGGAGTTCGCGGTAGACGACTAGGTATATCTAAAGATTAAGCCATTCAAAGGCATTTTGCAGATTCGTCGACTCAAGAAGTTGAGTCCGAGGTTTTTGGGGCCGTTCAAAATTACAGAACGCATTGGAGAAGCCGCTTATTGGTTAGAATTGTCTACAAAGCAGAGTGGATTACATGATGTTTTTCATGTCTCCGTCTTGAGGAAATCCTTGGTAGATGCAAGTGTTGTGGTCGAGTCGGCAGCGGTGCCGGTCGAAGAGGACTTGGGGACGAAATTCCGCCCAGTTAGCATAGAGGATGCAGAAGTTCAGCAGTTGCGGAACAAAGAAGTTAAGCTCGTGAAAGCTTGTTGGGACAATTGCGGGCGAGACGAGTTCTCTTGGGAGCGTGAGCAAGCAATGCGGGAGGACTTCCAAGAACTTTTTTACTTCAGGTATGATTTTGGTTTGAGTGCATGCTTAATTTCGTGGATGAAATTCTTCTAAGGGGGGAGGAGTTGTAATACCCCGGTTTTCCAGACCTTTATCTGGAAGCTACCGTACGGCAATAGTAGTTATCGCCCGGCGGTAGCATTGTTTCCTCGGGTGCAGCTCGACGATAGCCATTCGGTGAGTGTCGAGAGGGCTATTGTCTAACAATAGATAGTTACTGCGTGGTGGTAACCCGGTCAACGAAAGCCATTCGACGAAAGCTGATCGTCGAGCGTTGAGAGGACTATCGCTTGGCGGTAGTTATTACCGCGCAGCGGTAACCCCAGGGGTGGCATCGAGAGCGCTGAGTTTGTTTAGACTATTGAGTTCTTGAGAAAGGATCTACCGTACCGCGTTAGACTTACCGTTGGAGTTAGCGTGGCATTATTTTCTGGCAGAGAGCTCGGGAAACTACCGCTCGGCGGTAGGTAGTTACCGCCCGGCGATAGCGGACGGAAGCAATTTTGTCATTTGGCTATTTAGCCATCCGATTTCACTTAGGTTTTGATCCTATGGCCCAAAACTCTCCCTACAGAGTAATTATATAGGGCTGAGCGGGATTTATCCCTCATTTCTTCTCCTTTTGGAGTTGACTTAGGGTTTGGAAGAGTGAGTGGAAGGAGGAAGAAGAGAGCCTTCTTCCGCCATTGACAGAGCTTAGGAGCCCCGATCGTTGATCCAACTCCAGATCCGTTGAGAGGACTTGGAGGTGCTTGTTTTCATCCGTGCAAGGCAAGGATTCCATGGCGAGGAAGAGGAGTCGAAGGGTAACGACACTTCTCCTCTCAGTCTTTAGGATACGTGTATGGCATCCATGTTGTTTTTGTTTTCTTTCAAGCATTTAGGCACCAGATCTCTCAAGTGAGAGGGATTCGGGTCGCCATGGTTCAAGAGGAACCTCCGGGTCGATTGTGTCCATCCTCGGCATGATATTGCATTACAGATCTGCTCCGCTAGTCGATTAGGCATTGTAGATGAAGCCGTAGTCGCGACCGTTAGTCTGACTCAATGATGTTGGATAGCGAGCCTTAAGGATTTTGTTAGAAATTTGTTAGCGGCAAGACGCTATTTGTGATGTTGTATGTCCCCCTTATTCCGTGCGAGTACGCGTAATCGGAACTAGACAAGGTTAGCTCTATTGTGATGGTAGATGGTTTCCTTGGGGCACGGGAACATTACGGTACGAACAGTGGATTTGGGCGGGAAAGGCTTGGGATTATGATGTGCTAAGGCATGGCTTTGTCTCTGTGGTCGGCTGGCTATCCCATGACGTGCAAGTCATGTAGGGAAAGTTTCCCGACGAGACAAGTCCCCTTCTATGAAACTGACGAGAATGCCAAGCGTTGGACAAGCCCGTGCAATCAATCCCACGAGCGTGTGGGGTCCTGCGAGGGTTCTTAGTATCGGTTTATTTATTTGAGACGGAATCCTGATGAGAGAAGTTAGAGTTTGCAGGCAAGCTCGGGTTTTTAGACCCACGAGCAGGTGGGGCCTTGGCAAGAATTCTGCGTAGCGGCTTGTATGTCGTTTGGGGAAAATTAGAAGTACCTATGGGTTTACGGCTCGAACATTGAAGGGGAAATTGAAAGTACTCGATTGATGATTGCGTGATGATGTGTTAGATTCATACGTTGTAGGGTGCCTTGGATTAAACTCAGGATTGCATGCATGCTGCATTGTAGGCCCCCTTTTCTTTATGCTCAACTTGGAAACATGTTTGTTTAATGAGACATCAAAACCTGTTTTATAGCTTTACATGTTATGTAAATTGTATACGAAGTGCTGACCTGCAGGGTGATGGTGTACCCCGGGGTCCACTAGAGACGGCCGGGAGGAGATGTGTTGGTTACACAGTTGAGGTCAGTCATTGCTGACCCACGTTACAACAAATTTTTATAGGACAAGTATCGCAAGCAAGAGCTAGCTCGCCGGCCAAAAAGGCCTAAGCCTCATGAAGTGTTTCAAGTTGCGCAATAGCTCTGTTTTGTGAAATTTTATGCTTGATGCACTATGTTTCTGGCTTGCATGTCGAGGTAGTCTGTAACATCCCTCAGACAACTAGACCCCCTAGGAGTGGTTTTGTCATGACTAGGTCATGACAAAACCCTAGAAGCTCATGAAGACCAAGTGGACTTAAGAATATATGTGAGATCATTATGGTCTACAAATAGTAGATTCCTAAACCCTAGTTTAGGATGATCAGTAGACTCTAATACCCCACCATGACCTCATCAATCTATTGAAATGCCCTAAGGGTCCATTAGAGTAACCCAGGGTGGCCAAGTTCACCTAGGATAATCCTAGGCTTAAATACGGCAAGATGCCCTAGCTAAGGGCAATGGGCCCAACTAACCCTACCAAGGTCTCCCTAGACCTAGAGTGGGGTCAATGGGTCACCAAAGATCCATTGGGGTCAACCTTAGAGCTTAAGTTGACCTAAGTCAACCCTAACCCTAAATGGGTAAAACTAACCTATATAGGGTCAATTGACCTTCCCTTAGCCAAGTGGACCCCACCCATGCCCTCCTAACCCTAGATTGAGGTCAAAGGGTCACCAAGGACCCATTGGGGTCAACCCTAGTGGCTAAGTTGACCCAAGTCAACTCAAACCCCAAAATGGTCAAAGTGCCCTTAATAAGGGTCAGGTGACCTTCAAGGTGTCAAGTCAACCCTATACATCCCTACCTAGACCCTAGGGGAGGCCAATAGGTCACAAAGGACCCATTGATGGTGACATAAAAGGTAATTTTGACCAAAGTCAACCCTAGACTAGATCAAGTCAAACTTAGCTCAAAAAGGGCTAACCCAAGCTTAAGCCCCTAGCCACTTGGGCTAACCACCTCCTAACCACTTTATATTAGCTTAGTGGGCTGCATTTAGGCTAGTTCCATGACATAATTCGGCCATGAAAGGCAGGAGAGAGAAAACTCCAAATTCCTCTTTAATGGAGGAGAGAGAAAGAGGAAGGAAGAAGCCATTCAAGGCTTAGGGAGGCCAAGGGCCACCTTTAATGACTGGATTCAACTCCTCATAGGAAGAGGAGAAGTTTCCAACTATTGCCCGGCCACCCCAAGGCAGGTTAACCCCCCCCCCCACCACTTGGCTGAAAGCTTCATTGAAGGCCATTAATGGCCATTGGTGCTTGGCCCCTCCCCTCCCCCATTATATCTTTTTAAAAGCTTCACTGGACTACAAGGATTCGTTTCCAACCTTGCCCTGACGATTCCGAGCAACTTCATTGTGCAGTTGTGGAACTCCGGCGACTCCTTCACCACCAATGGCATCCCGGCGATCGGCCCGCCTCCATCCCGCAATCTAGGTCCTCCCCTTCTTCTTCCATGGGTAGATCGTAGGACTAATTAGAGTCAAGGTTCGAGCTCAATTGAGCAAGATCCAAACTTTCAAAACCATTATTTTCGGGAAAACTTCTGCTTGTCGGGATCGTCGGAAAATGCCCCTCCGGCGGCTGTGCCGCCGCCTGGCGATAGCCACGACCTCGACGGAAGTGGTGGTGGCGGTGGCCTGCAAGGGAGATGGCCGAGAAGTGGCTCCAGGATGGGATGATCCTGGCCATCGGATGGAGCTTGAAGATGACCAGATTCCGCTGGATGCGCTTTAAGATTCGTGCTAGAGATGATTTAAACAATAGGGTATATTTTCATATTATTTCATTTCTATCACATAAATTGTATTTAATGTTTCTATTTATTAAAAATACCTAGGGACACTTATAGAAAAAGTGATAAATATAAAAGTTTTAGTTCTACGAGTATACATTATTTTAAAATTAATTTGAACTAATTTGAGTGCCTGGGTTGAACAGAACACTCATTTTGGTGGGGTCTATACCTAGGGCTAGACAGAGATTAAAATGTGTGCCCCCACTTCACCACAAGTCAAAATAACCTAAAATTTTGACAGGGAGTCACACTAAGCTATACCTAGGTCCTGTTTAAAAATGGGAATTTTTGGAGATAATTGTTCTATAGTTTTAGAAATTATTTAATAATCATAGGGTAAATTAATTTAGGGACCTAAAGACCTCCAAACCCTCCCAAATTTTGGTGAGTGGTCTTTAGGTTAATTTTAAGGTTCCGTATAAATGTGCACCTCATTTTGAATTGATTTGGTTGGGAAATGAGTAAATCCTAATTTTGCCCTAAAGGGCGTATTTAGGTCAAAAGTGCACCTTGTGGGATTTGGTGGCCAAACCACCTCAATAGAAGCTGAAATTTGGGCCACTGGTTTGACATGACTTTTAACACCCTCATATGGGTTATGGGGTGGTTTGGGGTAGGATTTCTATAGGACCCAAGTTCAAACCCTAAGTTTGAACTTTTGGGGTTGAGAAGGGCATGGGATCAAATGCCCTTGTATGGACTTGAAATTTAGTAGAGAGGACAGTAGGGTAGCTAAGGTCCTCTGGTAAAAATCTTAGAGGATTTGGAGATGGAAAACCCTCAAAACCCTAACCCTAGTTAGGGCACAACCCTTATTCTTGTAAGATAGGCCACCAAAACTTAATGAAAAGTTATGAAACTTGGGTAGTATGGTCATAGAGTTAGTATGAGTCTTTGTTAATTTTATTGGAAATTTTGGAACAATAATTTTAGTACCTCCTTTGTAATCCATGTGTTAGCCCTTATTAATTATTTGTTTATTATGACCTCTCTGTTCATTGGATGGTTATGAAATTAATGCAGAGGGAGTTTTAGACCATTATGCTCATACTTGAATTTTGATGTAATTTTTTAGATGTAAATTACCAGCACTTACTTCACATGTTTATAAATATGGGAATAAGATCAATAATAGATTCAGAGCCCCATACTCATTGAAATAAATGTAAAACTTGATCAGTAGTGTTCCTAGGACAATATGCTCATGTGGGAATTTTAATGAAATTTTTAGAAAAACAATTTCAGTATTTAGTTCATTAATTTATCAATTTGGATTATTGTGCAAAATTAAGTTTAGAGTTCACTACTCACCAAAAAATTATGAAACTTGAACTAAAGTGTTTAGAGGTCATTATATACATTCTTGGAGTTTCTCAGAATTTTTGAAAGTATTTTAGCAGCACTTGTCTCTTTAAAATGATTAATATAGGTTATGTTCAAAATTAGGTTTAGAGGTTTAAATCATGCGTAAAAATTGGGAGACATTGAATTTACAACTAAATAGTCATAGTGTATTTATCTTAACTTTATGGAGCATTTTGCATGACTATAAGGGCCACTTCATATTCAAACTGGGGCATTTCGATTTTTAGGAGAAATAAATAAAATGTCAGATAAATTAGGAAAATTCCAAGTTTCTGGAATTATTCTATAAGTATCATGATAGGCCTCCATTAATTATCTTAGGTTGTTTGGATGAGGTTTTAGTGTACCTCCTATCATGCACGTCATATAGCATAAGATGGTCTACATTTAATAAAACTGCGGAAATCGTGTTAACATAGGGAATGGTCATAGGGAGATGGGATTGTGGTTTATTGATTTTGGTATGTGAATTGGAGTATACCATTGAAGTCGGGGAGAGTAGATAGTAGAATTGTTTAAGTTTAGGTGGTACTCGGGATCGATGAAAGATCGTCTATCCTGTGAAGGGAGAGAGAAGGTCAAAACACATAAGGGCTAGAACCCGTGTAATATTGAAGGGATCAGGAATAAGGTATTAACCAATAATAATAAGTGCCTTGTGAAAGGGAACTTTGGGCTTCAGCCCATCGTAGTTCCTAGTGCCCTTTGAGAGCCCTTCACGGGGTATGCCGAGGGCAGTATTGGGTTAACCTAAAATGTAGGCAAAATAAACTGCAAGAGTAACTAGTATAACTAGGGATTCACTTTCACTCACCTCGATGTCTCGGGATGTTAGGTTGGGTCACACGGGCAGTAGGCTCGGTAGTTTTGGTGACGGACAGGATAGTCCGGGGAGCTTAGGCTCGGTCTTTGATTGTGACGGACGGGATGGTCGGAGGAGCTTTTGCTCGGTAGCTGATACATAAGGTTGCATGTGCATAAAGTATAAGGTGATGGGTTTTTAGTATTGGATGGTAGATGCACCGACGCCAATATGTCGACTCTGCAAGTGTGGTTTTGCACTTCGCCAAAATAAGTCTGGTGCGCCAGCCGGCAAGAGTATGCAGTGTAAGACCCCCCTTTTTTTTCTTTTAAAACACCGGGGTCTTAGGCCCATAACCGCAACTTTGCGGTGACACCTTCACGCCCTGAAGGGTCATAACCACAAAACGCCGATTCTGCCGGCCAATTCGATCACAGAAAGGTAGCACCATAATTGAAGTAAAAGTAAGTTCACATGCATATCACATATATAAAAAAAGTCTCCACAAAGGGAGTGCCCACAAAATGATACATCAGAGTACTAAATTACGGGCTTATGCCCGGTACATCATAATCCTCACTACTGGTCACTCATGCGGAAGTAAAACAAAACATCTACTCAAGGTTGAGACTCATGGTCCCGGCTGTATGAACTCCGGAGCTAGACTGCCCCATCTCCAAGCGCACCGGTCTCTGGGGCTGCTCCTCCATGCTAGGCTCCACAATCCCCTAAATGATGCGGTTCGAAAACCGTTAGTCATAAAGACTAAGTCCTATCATCCCCTACCCATTCCCCTATGGCTCCTAGTAACCGAGCGGAGAGGAAGAAAGGGAAGGACATGAAGGTGGAGAATGAATCAAAAGAAAACAGGTGGCAGCGGAACTAATCTAGCAATTCTATAATAAATATGACAGAAACAGAAAGTAGGAAAAGTAACCTTAACTTATGTGCGGAAGCGCATAAGCCAAGGGATCTTCTGCAAGGCTCTCATCGTATAAAGTGTCCCATACCACTTATACGTTGGGGTGTCGGTTATCAAACATCAGCATATATATATATACAGAATTTAACCTTAATTTGTAAACTTGCCCACATAAGCTTATAGACCAAGGGGTCGTTTTGCAGGTCCTAATGTATAAGCGTCCCATACCACTTATACTTTAGGTGTCAGGGTTAAATGAATCAATTATGCTATGACATGCAAGTGGGTATGATGAAACATGCAAGTGCAACTCACACACCCGACTCTGTGCACACAGATCTTTAGTTCCCCCTTTCGGAGTCGTTACCTCCCAGGATACCTCTGTAGTGGCAGACGGAAGCGGTGGGTTGGGCCTCGCCCACCACTAAACCAGTAAAGCATTACCTGTCAGACCTATCGTACGCCTCAATGATTGGTGCACTAAGCGAACTCCTGCGTACTCTTGCCGGCTAGCGCACCGGACTTCTGTTGGTGAAGTGCTAACCACACTTGTCGAGTCAGCGTATTGGCGTCGGTGCATCAACCCTCCAATACCGAAGACCCACCACCTTAAATTTTTTTCCTTTTTATGCACATGCAAGTTTAATCATAATCAAACAAAACCGAGCCGAAGCTCCCCGGACCAAAAAATCTGTCTCTTAACCAACCGAGTCGAAGCTCCCCGGACCATTCTGTCCGTCTCTTAACCAACAGAGCTAAAGCTCCCAACTATCTTCCTGTGCTATAGTGTTTGTGAAACGTGCAACCCTAATTACTAAGTTACTCTTATTAGTTTATTAATACAGTTTACGTTAACCCAGGACTGCCCCCGGTATTCCCTGTGAAGGGCTCTCAAAGGGCACTAGGAACTATGATGGTAGCTGAAGCCCATCGTTCCCTTTCGCAAGGAACTTATTGTTATTGGTTGATTCTCTTTACCCATTCCCTTCTCATATTACGATAGACTATCCTAGGGTGATTTTTAACCTTCCTCTCTTCGGGAAAGACGATCTTTCGTCGAACCCGAGCGTCTCTTAACTCTAGCCATCACCACTTCTCACTACTCTTCATATCATTCTATTATAAAATCATCCACATCTATCCACCCAGACAAAATGACTAACTCCAACAACTATCCCAGATCATGTCCTATTACAATTTAACAATTTGCTATATGCAGACCAACCTAGACTATATGTCGAACTGAAAAGAAGATAATCTAGATAATCACCCAAATGCCCTAAATTATTTACTGGAGACTTATCATGATATAATTAGCCTAAATCCAGAAAATGGTAATTTTCCTAATTTATCTGACATTTAATTAATTTTCTCAAAAATTCCAAGGGCTACCAGTTTGAACACGAACTACCCTAAGTACTCATGCAAGATGCCCAACAAAATTATACTAAATATTATGTAATCTCAATATAGTAAATCCAAAATATCATAATTTTTCTATCATCAAAAGGGAATTAAAACTATTTTAGCAATATTTTCTATCTTCCATTATTTATGAACGAAGTACAGAGTTTATCCATCCAAAAATTATAAATTAATTATAGTATGCAGGTACAACCTTACAAATTGTATTGACCAAGTTTCATAATTTTTCAGTAATAGTATCATCCATAATTAATTTTCAAAGCATAAAACCTCTTTTTAACATTTGTGAAGGAAGTACTGGATTTACTCAACTAACAATTATACAACAATTCAAGGGTAACCATTTTGTTTTAAAATATTTACTTCCAAGATTTCATGAGGTTTCAATGATCAGAAAGATTCAAATAATTAAAACATCAATTGGGGCTATAACAATCGTTACAAATGGAGTGCTGGAAATAGACATCATAAAATTCCAATAAAATTGTTATAGGTTCTACCCGCCCCAAAACTTACTCTACCCAAGTGTCACAGCCTTTAGATAATGTTTGGTGACAGATTGTGCTTAATTAGTATTTTACCCTAAAGCTAAGATTAGGGTTTTGAGGTATCTACTTGTCTCCAAATCCTCCAAGATTCCATCCAGATGATTCTTATCATGCTAAAGTTAACTCTACTTAATTTCAAGGCAATACGAGGGCATTTGCCCCTATGTCCTTCACAACCCTCAAAACCCTCCATCTAGGGTTTGAGTTTGGATCCTAGGGTAAACCAACCCTAAATCACACCATTTTCTCCAAGTGGGTTATAATAACCCCTCTAAGTCAGTGGTCAAAATATCAGCCTCTGTTGAGGTGATTTGACCGTTCCAACCTCTAGTGCACTTTTTACTCAAAAACGCCTCACTATTGCCTAGTTAAGAATAGGTGACTCCCTATCCAAAACTCATCCAAATGAGTTGAAAATTTGTACAAAACTAGGTTTTATAACCAGGGACCACTCACCAAAATTTGGGAGGGTTTGGAGGTCATTTGACCACTTAAATAAATTACTATAACTTTATTAAATTAAAACAAAAACCTTAAGCAAAGTATCTCCAAAAATTCCCATTTTTGGACAGCCTCTAGATACGGCTAAGGGTAACCTCCTGCCCAAATTTCAGGTCATTTGGAAAAGGTACGAAGCGTGGGCATTCATTTTAGTTCCTGCCCAACTCTAGATACAGTCCCCACTAAAACGGGTGCTACGGTCAAACCGATTACCCAAACGAGTTGAAATTAATTTTAAATTAATCTAGACTCGAAGTGCTGCAACTTTTGGGACTGGTTTTTTTCCTACATAGGCCTCTAAGTGGCTCGTTTTGCCATATCAAAATGGCCCATTAATGTATAATTCCTTTATATATATCATATACATAATTCTATATCATAAAAATGTTTTACTGTTCATCTTCTTCAGAACCAGAGAACTGAACTCAGAAAACATATTTTTCCTGTAGCTCTTCCATGATCCGTCACCGACCGTCCGGTCACTTCCCTGGCCAGCCACCACCACCACCACCTCCATCGAGGCGATGGCTATCGGTCGGCGGTGGTTTTGCCGCCGGAGGTGGCGGTTTCCGGTATACCCAAAAATGTCATTTTTCATGGTTTCTCCATGAAAACTCGAGATAGGTTCGGCTCCATTGAGCACGAACTTCATTTCTAAGATCCTAAGATCTACCCATAAGAGAAGAAGTAGAGGAGGACCTTGTTCGCGGTTTGGAGGCGAGATGAATGTCGGATTGTCATGGCGCGGTGGTGGCGTTCCCGAACTTCTCCTACAACAAGAACAATAATCTGAATCCATTTGGTCAAGAGTGTAACCTTCTCATCTTGCTCTAAGGGGGCTTTTATTGATCTCCAAGTAAGGAGGGGAAAGGGTGAAGCATTCATGGCCATGAAATCTCTCTCTTAATAATATTTTGGTTATAGTGGAGGGAGAGGAAAAAGTGGAAGATGAAATGACTGATCCAGGTGGCTATTTCCTATTGGGTCAACCCTTCCTCATTTTTATTATGTAATTAGAGAAGAAAACGGCCCATAATTACTCCTGGTGTAACTTCCCATAATCAGAATTAATTATGTCTTGGGTTACAGAAATTTCCAGCCTGGCTGACGTTTCGGCCTTTGTCACGGGCGTGACACATAGGTCACGGGCGTGACAGAGCTGGGTGGTATATTATGAGCTCGCCAATCGTATAACTGAGACCAACGATCGTCGAAGGGAGGATCACGCCCTAGGTCACGGGCGTGACAAATCAGTCACGGGCGTGACGGCCCAGGTTGCAGATTCTGCGTTCGCCGATCGTCTTCCTGAGATCGACGATCGTCGAAGGGGTCACGCATTAGTTCATGGGCGTGACGAATCGGTCACGGGCATGACAGGCCCGTGATGCAAATTCTGAGTTCGACGATCGTCTTCCTGAGATCGACGATCGCCGAAGGGGGTCACGCCCTAGGTCACGGGCGTGACAAGTCCGGTCACGGGCGTGACAAGTCCGGTCACGGGCATGACATACCCGTGATGAAAATTCTGAGTTCGCCGATCGTATTCCTGAGATCGACGATCGTCGAAGGGGTCACGCCCTAGGTCACAGGAGTGACAGGCCCGTGATGCAAATTCAGAGTTCGCTGATCGTCTTCCTGAGATCGACGATCGTCGAAGGGGGTCACGCCCTAGGTCACGGGTGTGACGGGTCGGTCACGGGCGTGACCAACCCGTGACCCGAAATCTTGGTCGAGGGACTTCAATTCTTGGGTTTCCTAGGGCTCTGTCATGGCATACCGACTCCTAGGGGTCTACCCAGAAATGGGATGTTACATGCAGGAGCTCCGCTTAGTGCACCAGAATCAAGGTGTATGATAGGTCTGACTGGTAGTGTAATTACCAGTTTAGAGGTGGGAGAGGCCCAACCCAGCGCTTCTGTTTGCCACTACGGAGGTATCTTAGGAGGTTAGGCTCTAGAAAGGGGAAACTAAAGGTCTGTGTGCACAGAGTCGAGTGGGTGAGTTGCACTTGCATGTTCATATCATAGCATATTTTACATGTCATACCATCATCATTGCATATAACCCCCGACACCTATTTTATAAAGTGGTATGAGATGCTTTATACAATAGGCCTTACAAAATGATCCCTTAGCTTATAAGCTCGCGTGAGCGTGCTTATAAGTTAAAAGTTTTTACTCTGTAGATATATACATGTTGCTAGAAAATCGACACCTTATCGTATAAATTAGTATGAGACTTTTTATACGATAGGAGCCTTGCAGAAGATCCATTAGCTTATGTGTTTTCATATAAGTTAAGGTTACATATTATATATTCAGTCTTTCAAACTTTCATTCCTGTCACATATACTCTTAGAACTGCTAGATTTGTTCCGCCGTCACCTATTACTTTGTTATTCTCCACCTTCATTACCCTTCCTTTCCTCCTCCCCGCTCGGTGCCTAGGAGCCATGGTGGAAGGGGTAGGGGATGATAGGATTTAGTCTTTTAGACTAATGATTTTCGAACCACATCATTTTAGGGGACCGTGGAGCCCAGCATGGAGGAGCAGCCCCGGAGGTCGGCACGCTTGGAGATAGGACAGTCTAGCACTAGAGTTCAGACAGCTATGACCGTGAGTCCCGATCGTTAGTAGATGTTTAGCTTTTTTTTTCCACGCTGAGGGATTTGTAGTGAGGATATTGATGTACCGGGCATGAGCCCTATTTTCTTTACCTTTTATTATTTTTGTGGACTCTCCCTTCGTGGAGATTATTTATTATATATGTGATTTCTGTGGACTTGCCTTTTAAAATTTTGCTGCTTTTCTGTGATCGATTTGATTGGCAAGAGCGGTGTTTTGTAGTTGCGAACTTCCCGGGCATGATGTGTCACCGCAAAGCGGCGTTTTTGGGCCTAAGATCCCGGTGGATTAAAAATTAAAAGGGGGGGGGGGGTCTTACAAGTGGTATCAGAGCAAACCTCGATCGAAAAAGTAGCAGTCCACAATCCCTGGGTCACCCCCACACGAGTTTAGTTTGGGGACAAACTAAGCAGCGAAAACATGGTGTGCCCATATGGGGGATCACATGTAAATTGTCCACTTTTAATTAGGTTTGAGTCGATTACTTACAATTGACTTTTGTTACGCAGCACCCAGCACAACCTACACAACAGGGCCGAGTCCAGCAGACTCTAAATGTTGCACCACCTCCCCTGGTCTCTACTCCCTTCCTACAGTCGGAGATGGGGCAGACTCTAACAGCCATACTGGAGGCTTTCAGGGCCCATCAGGTTTCGGCTCCGCAGCCAAACCCGGGGGCCAATTGGTTAAGTATCTTACGAGGACTTTCTCCCCCGACCTACTTGGGGATAGATTCGGCTGTTCGGACGGAGGAGTGGCTGGATATCATGTATGAGATGCTGACCGGGATACGGTGCCCTTGGGAGGAGAGGGTGCCTTTGGTGGTATTTTTCTTGAAGACCCATGCCAAGAGATGGTGGAAGACACTGCTTGACACGACATTTGCTGATTAAGAGGTTGCAAAGATTTCTTGGGAGGAGTTTAGGGTCGTACTATTGGAGCATTTTGTTCCGCAGTTTGCTAGAGATGAGCTGGAAGACAGATTTCTACAGTTGAGGCAGGGCAATAAGACAGTGGTGGAGTATCACCGGGAGTTCAATCATCTAGCCCGGTATGCGGATTCTTATCAGTTTGATGAGGCAGGATACACCAAGAAGTTCTATAAGGGCCTGCGAGAGGATCTGAGAGAGGCTCTGCTGTTCGTATCAGACGAGCCTATTCCTCAGATATTGGAGATGACGAAGAAGATTGAGGCAGATTGGCACACCACTCGAGGCCGGAAGAGGCCAACTGATGATCAGGTCCGGGGAGCCAGAAATGATCAGCGACGGGGCCGCATTGCTGATGGGAGAGATGGGAGAAGAGCAGAGGACCAGCCTTGTCAGGAGGTGAGACAGGAGCCGAGGGAGCCGGTTGTAATGGCTCCTCAACCTCTCCAGATGCGGGAGATACAGAGACACGAAGGTATGGCATATCCCTCGCCAGAGTGCTTCAACTGTCATTAGGTAAGGCATATCCAGAGAAACTGCCCCATGAGGGGGGCACCCCTACCAGCACCACAGGTTGCCCGCCTGCTCAGTATTTTTGAGGCCGAGGATGTGGCTGAGGATGTGGATACTAGGGTGGAGATCGCAAGCAGGAGATGGAGCAAGTGTATGCACTAGATCTTGCTCAACCACGGAACCCGGAGCAAGTGATCATAGGTATGCCAGTAAATTTAAGTTCTTTCATTCCTAAATAATTAGACTCATGGATATAGAATTGACAGGCTAGGAAAGAAAACCATAACTAGATTTCTAAGATATTTAACTACCATAGGCATAGTCTTCTTCATCGGCAAGCACGCTTATACGTTGTTCAATACGGGTGCTTCACACTCATTTGTGTCTGAGGCATTTGTGGAAGGGTTGGAAGGCGTGGAGAGATTCACATGCTTGACGATGAGGTTATGACTACCCGACGGATTAGAGCTATTCACCTTTACCCACTGAAACATGGAGGAGGAGATCGGCGGAAAGGTATTAGAAGCACCAACAATGATCCTAAGGATGTCAGCCTATGATCTGATCCTAGGCATGATATGGTTGCATTAGAACCATGCCCATATCGACTGTCTGTCAAAGAGGATAACCGTAAGGCATGGGGATTCCCACATCATCATCGAAGGTATTAGACCTATTCCCCCTCTCTTACTATCATCCGTGCAGGCCATCAAGTCCCACTTGTAGGGAGAGGAAGTCTATGAAGTGTTGTTTGAAATGGCTGAGGCCAAGGATTCCATCTCTGGTATCCCGGTGATGCGGGATTTTGCAGATGTATTCCCAAAGAAGCTGACAGGACTACCCCCGCACCAGGAGCAGGATTTCCAGATACAGCTTGTCTCGGGGGCTAAGCCGGCATCTAGAGCTCCTTACCGGATGGCCCCGAAGGAGTTGACGGAGTTCCGAAGCCAGCTACAGGAGCTAGTGAAAGCCGGATTTGTCCGGCCGATCTCTTCACCATGAGAAGCCCTAGTGCTGTTCTTCAAGAAGAAGGACGGGACACTCAGATTATGCATCGACTACCGAGCATTGAACAGACTGACAGTCCGGGATACCTATCCACTGCCAAGGATAGATGAGTTGTTTAACCAGCTGGAGGGGGTGCATTTCTTTTCGAAACTGGATTTGAGGTCGGGCTACTATCATCTGCGGATTCGGAGGAGGAAATTCTGAAGACTGCCTTTAGTAACAGATATGGGTTATTCAAGTTTACCGTGATGCCCTTCGGGTTCACAAATGCACCATCGGCGTTCATGAGCCTCATGAATTGGGTGTTCGAGGCTTATTTGGATGTGTTCATCATCGTGTTTATTGACGACATCCTCATCTACTCGAGGACAGAGGAGGAGCACACAAGACATCTGACACTAACTTTAGATAGACTACGGGAGCACCACCTTTATGCGATGTTCAGCAAATGCCAGTTCTAGTTGAAGGAGGTGGTCTTCCTAGGCCATATTATCACTAGAGTCGGGTTAGCAGTGGACCTGGCCAAGATTAAGGCAGTTCAGGATTGGTCGCAGCTGAAGGCGGCCACAAACATACATAGTTTTCTGGGACTTACTGGTTATTACCAGAAGTTCGTGGAGGGATTCTCTCAAATTGCACTCCCACTCACATCTCTGACAAGGAAAGATGTGCCATTTGTCTGGACCTCGCAGTGTGAGACAGCTTTTCGGGAGCTGAAGGATCAACTCACCTCGGCTCTTATTTTTGCCCTTACTTCGGGGATAGAAGCATTCTAGGTCAACACAGATGCTTCCTACCAGGGCATGGGTGCAGTGCTGTGCTGATGCAGAAAGGCCAAGTGATTGCTTATTCTTCCTCTAGCTGAAGAAGCATGAGTAGAACTATCATGTTCATGACTTAGAGATGGGAGCGTTCGTTTTTGCTCTGAAGGTCTGGCGACATTACTTGTACGGTGTCCAATGCAACATATACTCTGATCACAAAAATTTGAAGTATGTGGACACGCAGAAAGAGCTGAACATCAGGTAGAGGCGATGAGTGGAATTTCTAGCAGATTACTAGTATGAGATACATTACCACCTAGGGAAGGCTAACGTGGTAGCCGATGCGCTGAGTTGAAGAGCCTCCACCTCTAGAGCGGAGCCCCGGATTATGTCCATGGAGCTGGTGTAGAGATTAGAGGATATGCATATCACGTTGGTGTCATCTGATGACCCCGAGCTTTATGAGGAGTATTTAGCTGTGATGAGCACCACAGATGACATTCGAGACTGAGTCAGAGATGGGCAGAGGCAGGACACCAAGCTGGAGCCGATATTTCGGGCCTTGGAGGTAGGTACTGCGGGAGATTACACACTGACGGATGGCCTAGTGTGTTTCAGAGGACGGGTTTCTATACTAGAGGGAGGCCAGGTCCAAGAGGATATCATGACGGAGGCCCACTACAGCCGGTATTCGGTATACCCGGGAGTTACGAAGATGACTGAGGATCTGAAGAAGACCATGTACTGGCCATGCATGAAGAAGGATATCACCTACTTTATGACCCACTGTGAGACATGTCAGCTGGTGAAGGCAGAGTGCAGAAACCCCGCAGGATTATTGCAACCACTCCCAATGCCGGAATGGAAGTTCGAGGATATCGCGATGGACTTCATACATGGGCTTCCCCGATTGCGGACGTGAAATGATTCAATCTGGGTAATTGTCAACCGGCTGACGAAGGTAGCCAGATTTATCCCGATCAGGAAAGATGACTCGATTGGTGTGCTGGTTCAAAAATTTGTGGAGCAGTTCGTCCGTTATCATGGCGTACCAAGGACGATCATATCAGATCGAGATGGATGGTTTACGTCTAGGGATTGGAGATCAGTGCAGACTTACTTGGGCACTCGGCTGACATTCAGTATAGCTTTTCATCCCCAAACTGACGGGCAGACGGAACACACAAATCAAACCTTAGAGGATCTACTGCGATTATGCATTCGGGATTGCGGAGAGCCTTGGAAGAAGTTGTTTGCACTGGTCGAGTTCTCATATAATAACATCTACCATACCAGCATAGGGATGGCTCCATATGAGGCCCTATAAGGACGAAGGTGTAGGACTCCATTGTCATGGATACAGGATGAGGATACAGAGGTTTTGGGCTCAGAGTTTGTTGAGGACACTGAGGCTCAGGTGAGGCTGATACAGGACAGGATGTTAGAGGCATAGAGCAGACAGGCTAAGTATTACGATGCTCGACATCATCAGGTGGAGTTTCAGGCGGGGGACTGGGTATTATTGAAGATCCAACTAATGCATGGGGTTTCACGGGTGCGTGGTCGGAAGAAGAAGCTCAGCCCGAGATATATGAGGCCTTACAGGATCCTGGAGCAGATCAATCCCATAGAATATAGACTGCAGCTGCCACCGGAGCTGGAGGGTCTGCATGACGTGTTCCACGTATCCTCTCTTAGGAGGGCTCTACTATGCCTGGAGCAGCAGATTACGGCCACAGATGGGCCGGCATCATCTGATCGGTCAGTTCACCTAGAGCCGGTCAGGATTGATGACAAGGGGATACGAGTCTTGCACCGCAAGAAAGTTCCGTTGGTCAAGGTCCTGTGGAGGAATCATGGTCAGTAGACTACACTTGGGAGCTGCAGGATCTGATGCAACAAAGGTACCCAGAGCTTTTCAGTCAGGTATTCCTCACAACCACTCGGGATGTTACATTTTACTTTTCATATTTGAAACCCCGTAGGCCTAAATAGAATTTCGATGACGAATTTTTTTATTTATGTATTGGGATTTGTAACATCCCTTAGGCAACTAGACCCCCATAGGAGTGGTTTTGTCATGACTAGGTCATGACAAAACCCTAGAAGCCCAAGAAGACCAAGTGGACTTAGGAATATTGGTGAGATCGGCATGGTCTGCAAATAGTAGATCCTAAACCCTAGTTTTAGGATGATCATGAGACTCTAAGACCCACCATGACCTCACCAATCTATTGAAAGGCCCTAAGGGTCCATTTGAGTCAACCCAGGGTGGCCAAGTTTACTTAGGATCATCTTAGGCCTAAATAGGGCAAGATGCCCTAGCTAAGGGAAATGTGCCCTAATGAGCCCAACCAACCCTACAAAGGTCTCACTAGACCTAGAGTGGGGTAAATGGGTCACCAAAGATCCATTATGGTCAACCTTAGTTCTTAAGTTGACCTAAGTCAACCCTAACCCTAAATGGGTCAAACTGACCTACATAGGGTCAATTGACCTTCCCTTAGCCAAGTGGACCCACCCATGCCCTCCTAACCCTAGAGTGAGGTCAAAGGGTCACCGAGGACCCATTGGGGTCAACCCTAGTGGCTAAGTTGACCCAAGTCATCTCAAACCCCAAAATGGTCAAAGTGCCCTTAATAAGGGTCAGGTGACCTTCAAGGTGCCAAGTCAACCCTACCCATCCATAACTAGACCCTAGGGGAGGCCAATAGGTCACCAAGGACCCATTTATGGTGACACAAATGGTCAATTTCACCAAAGTCAACCCTAGGCTAGGTCAAGTCAAACTTAGCTCAAAAAAGGCTAACCAGAGCTTAAGACCTTAGCCACTTGGGCTAACCACCTCCTAACCACTTTATATTAGCTTAGTGGGCTGCATTTAGGCTAGTGCCATGAAATAATCCGGCCACTAAAGGCAGGAGAGAGAAAATACAAATTTCTCTTTAATGGAGGAGAGAGAAGGAGGAAGGAAGAAGCCATTAATGGCTTAGGGAGGCCAAGGGCCACCTTTAATGACTGGATTCAACTCCTCTGGGGAAGAAGAGAAGTTTCCAGTAATTTCCCGGCCACCCCAAGGCAGGATCACCCCCCCCCCCCACCACCACCACTTGGCTGAAAGCTTCATTGAAGACCATTAATGGCCATTGGTGCTTGGCCCCTCCCCTCCGCCATTTTATTATTTTAAAAGCTTCACTTTACTCAAAGGATTCGTTTCCACCCTTGCCCCAACGATTCCGAGCAACTTCACTGTGCAACTGCAGAACTCCGGAGACTCCTTCACCACCAATGGCATCCCGACGATCGGTGCGCCTCCATCCCGCAAACATGGTCCTCCCCTTCTTCTTCTTTCATGGGTAGATCGTAGGACTAATTAGGGTCTACGTTCGGGCTCAACTGATACTGATCCAAACTTTCAAAACCATGGTTTTCGAGAAAACTACCGCTTGTCTGGATCGCTGGAAAATGCCCTCCGGCGGCTGTGTCGCCGCCTGGCGATAGCCACCACCTCGACGGAGGTGGTGGTGGCGGTGGCCGGCCAGGGATGCGGCCGGATGTCCTGGAATTTGGCCGGGAAGTGGCTCCAGGACGGGATGATCCTAGCCATCGGCTGGAGCTTGAAGACGACCAGATGTTGCTGGATGCGCTTTAAGATTCGTGCTAGAGATGATTTAAACTGTAGGGTATATTTTAGTATTATTTCATTTCTGTCACAGAAATTGTATTTAATGTATCTATTTATTAAAAATACCTAGGAACACCACCGAAAAAGTGATAAATATAAAAGTTGTAGCCCTAGGAGTGTACCTTATTTTAAAATTTGTTTGAACCAATATGGGTGTCTGGTTTGACCAGGCACTCATTTTGGTGGGGGTTTATACCTAGGGCTAAACAGAGATTAAAATGTGTACCCTCACTTTACCACAAGTCCAAATGACCTGAAATTTTGACAGGGAGTCACACTAAGCTATACCTAGGTCCTGTCCAAAAATGGGAATTTTTAGAGATAATTTTTCTATGGTTTTAGAAATTATTTAATAATCTTAGGGTAAATTAATTTAGGGACCTAAAGACCTCCAAACCCTCCCAAATTTTGGTGAGTGGTCTTTAGGATCATCATAAGGTTCTGTATAAATTTTCACCTCATTTTGATTTGATTTGGTTGGGAAATTAGTAAACCCTAACTTTTCCCTAAAGGGGGTATTTAGGTCAAAAGTGCACCTTGTGGGATTGGGTGGTCAAACCATCTCAACGGAGGCTGATATTTGGACCACTGGTTTGACATTACTTTTAACACCCTCATATGGGTTATGGGGTGGTTTGGGGTAGGATTTCCCTAGGACCCAAGTTCAAACCCTAAGTTTGAACTTTGGGGGTTGAGAAGGGCACGGGGTCAAATGCCCTTGTATA